>JASGLE010000030.1:1807500-2192500 GCA_030179965.1 Cyperus esculentus
TAAACTTAAGTATATATAGTAAATGAAAAAACTAACCGTATGCTGAATAGAAGTGACCTTTGATAGGGCCCAATATGTCGGCCTATAAGCCCGGAGCCGGATTCTTACATTCTGGGCCTCATGCAGCTCAGCCCAGATAGCATGCCGACGTTCCGGAAGGGAAAGATCTGTGATTGACTCCAATCACGGATCTATTGCCTTATTTCAGCCTCTCCTTTCTTGCGATATGAAGGCCCTGAACTTCAGCCTATAAAAAGTGGGCCTAAACACTTAGTGGGGGTTGGAGCTAAACATACATAGGATAGCCATTTATACTGTACTCTTAAGCTTGTAATATCGTTGGACTTCGGTATTCGATACCGAAGCCCATCAACCTCCAGATAAATAAGTCTATCCTTCAATTTCATTATTTCTCTTTCAAGTGCAGCATTTCTTTTTTCTATCTCAGCAATTTTCTCCTTATCTTTCTGTGAGTAAAAACATTTGTTAATATATATTTTTATTTACGAGTACTACAATAGTATACTGTATATATATATGAATATGACAATTGAAATGTTTCAAATTAGTTTGTGTAAAGTAAAATTAATACGCAAATTAAGTTGGATTGTTGGAGGCGTTAATTTATTCCAAATATACAATTACCCAAATTCCAATTGATAACAGGATGATGATATATAAATCCATGACAACGATGTCGATGTGCCAAAATAACAAAAATGATTACAAATATTACAGTTTCGATGACCAAATATTTTCTCTCTAAAATTGCAAGCCGGTCCTTATTTTTCCTGATGTCGTCCTTCAAAGTAGCAGTTATCCTCTCCATCTTTTCTTTCCCAATTTTGTTGTTCATCTCATTCTGTTATATATATATATATATAGGAGTTGGCAACTCAATTTGAAAAATTAATTACAGATGCAAATTAACTAAATACGCAAGAAGGTGCTATATATCACCTTGGTGTCAGCCAGTTGCTGCTTTTGCAGTTCATCCAATTTTCTTATCTGTTCATCCAAAATTCTTCGGAGCTCACAATTTCGATCTCTTGTGGTTGTGGATGTCGATCTTCAAAATTGCGAGCATAATCTTTGTCTAACTGGAAGGCAAAAGATAAATTCATAGATGAAATAAATAAATCGAACATATGAAACCAATATTCAAAATAAGAATCAACTAAACTTTCGCCTTCTATTTAATTTGTACCTGCAGTTTGGCACAACAGTTGTAATTGGAATCCAATAATGGTTCAACTTCGATCGGATGAATTGAACAGGCGACGGAATCTTCTATTTCCAAAGATGGCCAGCCGGAATCAGATTCGGCATCGCCAGAATTTACCCTCCTGATTATGACTCATGCTGCGAAGAGAGCTTAATTTGAAAGAGAAAAATGGTATATATATAAACAGATTGATAGAGAACCAGGAGGGAGACGACTCTATCACTAATTAGGAGGGATCATATATATGTTACCTTTTTTAATTAATTTCTTGTATGTATTATTGAATGGTTCATATATGCTTTATACGTAATTAAAAACGTATCTGACAATTGAATTTTAGCTAGGTTCCTATTGACTGTGACACAAAAAATACAAAATATAATGAGATCTTTCAACTTCACGGCCATATTGAGTTGATCAAGTTAATTCATTTGAATTCTTGGCACTTGAAATCTACCGACCAGCGCTCATAGTCTCCTCCAATGCCTACTTTTAAGGGTCAATTTAGCATTTAAATATATCATGACCAATCTTTAAAGATGTTATGAAATATTATTAGTAGACTTTTTACCTTCCCACTCTCTCTACTTTCTCATACATTAATCTTCACCTTCTTATGTATTAATTTCATTGTTGATTGTATGGCTTTTCATCTACATTCTCAACTCTATAAATAGAGGCTTTGTAACTTATTGTATGTACACTCTCTCACATGGAGATAATAAGAAATAAGATTTTGTTTCTCCCATATCATTGTTTTATCTTTATTTTATAACACGTTATCAACACGAGTTTGCTTTAGTCGAGTTGAGACGAGGTCGTAATTTTTCAATTGAAGTAAGAATTTGTTCTATTCAAATTGCAAAGGAATTATCTATAGTAAAAGCATAATCATGTTGCACTCAAATTGCAAGAAGAAGGTATTATTTGGATTACTTTTTGCTAATATTTATTTCTTGGATGATTTTTTTTTTTGAATTATATTTTCATTCCCTGAAGAGAATGATAAAATAATTATGTAGATCAAAAGGTATTCATTCCCTGAAGAGAATGACTTATTTGTTTATTAATTTTATTAATATTACTATTTGTAGATATTTCTATTGCTTTGATTTCTTTTGTTTTATATTGAATGGGTGTAATATTTTCATTCCCTGAAGAGAATGAACAAGTACAAGATAATGGCCAGAAGCTTTTGTATATACTATCGTTAAATTTTTTTTAAGAACTCGAAGTTCATAATATACGAGAACCAAAAGTTCTACTAAATTATAAATATCACGTAAAAGAACCTGAAGTTCTTTATCAAAAGTTCTCATGTTACTAAAATAGCCAGAAGTTAGTAGTTTTTTTTGATAACCGGAAGTTATCACGTAATTTAATAAAATGTCTCTGATATTTAATAATCTCAAGTTATTAAAAATATTTTTCATTGGCTGTTTTTTTTTTATTATATATTTCGTAACATACAAGAACCTGAAGTTCGTAACATACAAGAACCTGAAGTTCTTATATGAAATAAAATGTTCCAAGTTCATAACATACAAGAACCTGAAGTTCTTCTATGAAACAAAATGTTCCCACATACAAAGAACCTGAAGTTCTTAATCAAAATCATTATTATCATGAAACATAATAACCAGAAGTTATTATATATATGCAAATAGATATTTGTATAATATTTGATACCCGAAATTATCAAATAAATAAATAAAGCGCCTCTAATACTTAATTATGAAATATAATAATCAGAAGTTATTATATGCAAATAGATGTTAGTACAATATTTGATAACCTGAAGTTATTAAATAAATAAATAAAGTGTTTCTAATACTTAATTTGCTTAATAACTTGAAGTTATTAAGATTGTTTAGATTTATTTTTGAAAGCTTTTATTTATTTATTTTATTGAAAAAAAAATGAATACTTAATTGTATTAGCATTTTTTTTGTAGTTGTTATGGCAAAGTTTACTAAACTTGAGTTCAATGCTCTTGATATTGGACAAGTACTATCTCTCATTTCATGCCTTGAATTTGCTCCTGATGTAGCAATACCGAGAGCGTTATTTTTAAATGCATTTAGAATTATCATCATGTATTCTTGTTGTGGAACAAAATAATGGCCTTATGATAAGAAATCATCAATCATGATCTAATAATCTCAGTATATTCCCTAAAGCGAATATGGCATTACGTAAAGAAGAACATGGACGAAGACATAGTCACGACCCCAGAAGAGGTCACGGACATCATCGCAATAATAATGTTGGGAGATATAAAAAAAAAAAAGAAAAGAACTTGTCTTCTAAGAAATATGATAATATTTGCTATAGATGTGGCATTAAGCATCCATCAAGAAAAAATATAAAAAAGTTGAAACAAATTTCGTTGAAAAATATCCAAATGATTTGATTTTAGACACACACTTCGATGCTTATGATTTACTTGAAAATGTTAATGAAGAAATAAATAAGATTAAGGAGTAAAAATTTTTTTTCTTCTCTTTTATGTTTTGTAATAAATTTAGTTTTTTTTGTTAATTAACTATGTGAGTTAATACTTATGATGAAATCAAATTGGTCTTTAGTAGTGTTTCTTGTACATTTTTTTTGTGTGTCAAAGAATAAAAAATATGATTGGGGGCTCAATAAAAAAATATTAGAGATGAATGTCTTGTAGACAGTGGAATTAAAAAATAAGAAATATTTTTCTTCGCTTGTCTCCAGCAGAGACACATGCTAATAAAATTTCTGGTATTAGTAATTTAATTGAGGGCTCCGGACGAGCTTGTATTTTGTTACCTGAAGGTACAAAATTACTTATAAATGATGCATTATTCTAGTAAATCCGGAAGTAATTTACCGAGTTTTAAAGATATTCGACTTAATGCTTATTATCTTGAAACCATGATTGAAAATAATAAAGAGTATCTTCAAATTGCATTCAATAAATATGGCCAGAAGATCATATTGGAAAAGCTTGAAGCTTTATTGTCTGGATTATATTACACTTATATAAACCCAATAGAGTCAAATATGGTCAATAACCAGAAGTTACCTGACACATAGATGTTCACTATGTGGCATGATAGATTGGGTAATCCAGATAGAACTATAATGAGGAGAATAATTGAAAGTGCAAATGAGCATCCCCTAAAAGACCTGAAGATCATATTTACAAAAGATTTATCATATGCAACATGCTCTCTTGGAGAATTGATAATTATTTAATGATTATTGCATGTCAATAGGGATTGAGATAGACCATTCAGTAGCTCATGTCCATACACAAAATAGTTTAGTTGAATTATTAATTAAAAGATTGCAAATGATTACTAAACTATTCCTTATGAAATGTAACCTACAATCTATTGCATGAGGACATGCCATTTTACATGTTGCTGCACTTTAAGATTAAAACCAACTGCATATCATAAATTTTCTCTATTACAATTGGTCTCCGGAAGAGAACCAAACTTGTCCCATCTTAAATTTTTGGTTGTGTTGTGTATGTTCCAATTTCTCCTCCACAATGCACAAAAATGGGACCACAAAGAAGATTGAGAATTTATATTGGTTTCAACTCTCCATCAATTATTAAGTATTTAGAACCATTAATTGGAGATGTTTTTACAGCACGTTTTGCTGACTGTCAGTTTGATGAATCAATATTCTCAATCTTAGGGGGAGAAAAGAAAATGCTGGAAAAATAAGAAGTAACATAGAATGCATTACTAATATCTTATCTCGATCCCCAAAGTGGTCAATGTGAACTGGAAGTTCAAAAGATTATACATTTACAAAGAATAGCAAATAAATTGCTAGATGCATTTACAAATACAAAAGGAGTTACTTAAACCTATGTGTCAACTTTAAATGTACCTGCTCGAATTGATGTAATCCCGGCAGAGGTTACTATACAATGAAAATGTGGAGGACAAATCGGTTCCACAGAAAAAGGAGGAGCAAAAGAAAGCAGTTGGTGTAGCCGAAAAGAGGTTACTGATAAAACCCCTGAAGAGGTTAATAAAATCCCAGAAGAGATTAGTAAAACCCCTGAAGAGGTTAATAAATCCCAGAAGAGATTAGTAGAACCCTAAGAAAAAAGCATTTGCAAGGAAGGGAGGGATGAAGGGACCCTTACTATGAGATTATCCGCGCTTTAGAAGAGGTAAATAAAACCCCAGGTTGATGAAGTTTCAGAATAAACTTAGGTACCTAATGATTATAAGATCTCAATGAATTATGTACATAATAATACAGTTTGGAACCGAAATGAAACACGTGTTGATGAAATTTTTGCATACGCTATAGCAATTGATGTCCTAAATGAGGAAGATTATGTGCCTAAAACTCCTGAAGAGTGTATGCACAGAAATGATTGGCTAAAATGGAAATATGCCTTGAAGGCTGAATTAGACTCTCGCTTGACAAGCGCAATGTTTTTGGACCTGTAGTCCGAACTCCCAAAGATATTAACTCTATAAGTTACAAATGAGTATTTGCAATAAAAATAAATGAGAAAAACGAGATTGTAAGATATAAAGTAAGGATTGTGTCAAGCAAATACCGGGAGTTGATTATGAAGAAATACATTCACCAGTAGTGGATGCATAACTAATTAGTCTCACAATCACCGAAAATGATATATATATATATATATATATATGTATATGAAAGTCCCTGAAGGGTTAAAAATGCCTGATGCATTTAAATCAAAACCTCGACATATGTATTCTATAAAGTTGAAAGACCTTTACATGGACTGAAACAATCTGGTCGAATGTGGTATAATCAACTTGGTGAATATCTTATCTGGTAAGATTATGTTATATAATTAGTTGCGATATACTTATTCTTTGTTGTGAATAGTGTGAGTATTTTGTTGTCATGGTAATAATAATAAGCTCTTTACGTTTTAACAATATATAAAAATATACTCAGAATTTGTTTTCTTGAGTTAGCTATTTTAATATTTAATTACATGAGCTCGACCACTAAAAGAAGGATATAAATATGATGTAATTAGTCCATGTGTTTTTGTTAAAAGATCAATATCTGGTTTTGCAATTAGTGCAGTATATGTTGATGATTTGAATATCATTGGGTCTCCTGAAGAGATTGAAAAAGCTGTAAGTTTGTTAAAGAAAGAATTTGAAATGAGATCTTGGTGTAACAGAGTTATGTCTCGGCCTGCAGATCGAGCATTTGCATAATGGTATTTTTGTTTATCAATCAAACTACATCCTGAAGATGTTGAAACGTTTTAATATAGACAAAGCTCATCATTTAAGTACACTAATGATTGTCCAATCACTTGATATAAAAATATAAAAAAGATCCATATTGTCCCTCAAAAAAGAATAAAAAGTTCTTGGTCCAGAAGTACCATACTTAAGTGCTATTGGAACGGAATAAAGCAAGTGTTTTGTTACCTTTGTGGGACATGTGATATGAGAATGCTTTATAAAAAAGATACAAAGTCAAAATTAGTTGGGTATGCAAATGCAGGATATTTATTAGATCCACATAAAGCTTGGTTATAATCTAAGTATGTATTTACATATGAGGAGGGATCCATTGACAATGAGTATTTTGACAATCTTGACAATATAACATTTCAAAAATTTCTAAAAATTCATAAAAAATCTTAAAAATGAAAAAAGATTTATGGATGCATTACTTAACTTATAGATTGATAGTGTTTCAAATTTCAATCATATTTGAATATCGTTTGTTAACTTATCAAAATTTTGTGTACATTTTAACGATTGTAATTTAACGGATCTTATGAAAGCTATCAAATATCACTTAAATTGAATATAATCGGAAACATAATCAATCTCTAAGTTAAGAAATACTTCTGTAAACTTTTTTCTATTTTTGAGAATTTATATGAATTTTTACAAATTTTTGAAATGCTATATTGTCAAGATTGTCAAACTACTCATTGTCAATGGATCCCTCCTCTTTACATATGGTGGTACTAATTTCATGGCGATCAACAAAACAGACGTTGACAGCAACATCATCAAATCATGCCGAGAAAAGTTTACACAGAAGATTGGTCTCCGTTGTTTAAAAGAAATATATTAAAATGAGGGGGAGTATTATACACGCTGTACTCTTTTTCCTTCATTAAGTTTTGTCCCACTGGGTTTTCTTAGTAAGGTTTTAATGAGGCAGCACAACTGATCCAGAAGTATCAGTTTATTCAATTTGGTCCTGAAATACCTAATTAATGTTGTCATGTAGTACAATATTAATAGTGTATAATATAAGGTAAAATGTCTAAGGGGGAGTGTTATGAAATATTATTAGTAGACTTTTTACTTCCCCACTCTCTCCACTTTCTTATACATTAATCTCCACCTTCTTATGTATTAATTTCGTTGTTGATTGTATGGCTTTTCATCTACATTCTCAACTCTATAAATAGAGGCTTTGTAACTTGTTGTATGTACACTCTCTCACATGGAGATAATAAGAAATAAGATTTTGTTTTTCCCATATCATTGTTTTATCTTTATTTTATAACAGAACGATTATACTTGCAGTTAATCTTTTAAATTTAACAATTAGAATGATGCTCCATTTTCGTTGCGCTTGCGCCATTAAAATTTGAATATGGTGAGAGTAAAATTATGCTTACGTATGTATATATAGTCATTATAAGTTGCTTTATTATTATTAAGAAGAATGGTCCAAATTAAATGTTCAGAGCCAACTTTAATTTTATAATTGGATGTTCAAAATCCTGAATTATATCTTCCTTTATGTAAAGGGAATGGATCACATGAAAACAACTTGAAGTCTCAAATAAATTCATAGAAAATAAAAAAAAAAATGAAAATTTTCTTTTACAAACGTTTGTATACATTCATAGGTTGATCGTGTTTCAACAAATTTGAATTTATATAGTTTATTATATTATGTATATCAAAATCTCGTGGAATATTAAAATTTTGTCATTTTGAAAATTTTAAAGTATTTAGTTTAGATTTTGTAAAAAGTAATACATAAAACATTGAACCAAAAATCACACAATCGACATTAAAAAAAGGTTGAAACTATTTGGGGCCTTGCAGAAGCATAACTGCATATATATGGAGGTGATAAGACCTAAAGCCCAAATGGGGTCTATAAAGTCCAATATAGCCCATGGGCCATGGATGGTAGATTATTGAATTCGTGTGCCCGGGTAGATGCTTCTTCTCTTTCTCTTGAACTGCTAACTGCTAAATTATCATTTCCGCATGATTTCCTATATTACCGTTTTAGACTTATTTTGGGCATTGGTTGATATGTGGGCTACTATATATAGTGTACTGTGCACAATACAAGTCCGAAGAATTAGTTTGAAAAAAAGGAGTGACACTGATATCCAAATTAGATGTTTCTACATTTCTTCAGTTAGATTTTGGACCAGTGTTCATAACAAAAAAGCTTCCAAAAACTTGTATGTTTTTTTCCTACTAGTAAATAACATACGCCTTGCTTTGGACTGAAATTATTATATCTTATAATTAAGGGCCGAAATGTTATCCCTTGTGAGGAAACTGATATAGGCCTTAAATTTTAATAGGCCGGGACATTAATGTAAATCAACGGTGGTGATCAATTTAAGTAAACAATCAACGGCTGAGGTTTCTTCTCTGGGGAAGATAGAATTTTCATGTCAAAAAATCCAATCTCCTTTTATTAGGATTAAGGATTCATTAATTTGTGTCAACAGGACTTTTCTTTTCGTTTTTTGTTTTCTTTTTTCTTTTTTATATTTGTTAAACAACCTCTTGAAGTTTGGCACTCGATAGATTACAATTTCATCTATCGGTGTTCAAGACAAATTATATACAACAACAACAAAGCCTTTAGTCATAAACCAATTTGAATAGGATAAAAAAATATATATTACAGAAAAGAGTTAAAATAATAAATGAATTATATATTTTTTTAAATAAGGATCCATGAAGATCAAGCTCAAGCCACTCAAAATTTAAAACATATATACATGATCTTTAATTCGGGTTTAAAGCTACATTTCTTCAAGAAAAAAAAAAGAAGTTTCTGTCACTAAACTAAATACAATTCATAATTAATTCTAGTTATCAATTTATACCTTCTAGCAGCATTTCACAAAGGTGAAGCTCTAATTAAATATGCATACCAATAAGAAAGCTAACACAGAAGATGAGAACAATTATCCACGCATATAATTCATCATAGGATGACAAGCTCTCCATCTCCTCCATCTAAACCGCATAACAAGAAGAAGAAAAAAAAAATAATGATCGATGTTAGACTGAGGCGATTTAAAAAGTTCTAAATTTCTAATATCTTGTGATGCATGATTATATATTGACAAAACTGATGCTTTTCGATGCAACATTTGTGACATAACATTTCTATTTGGTATTGAAAAAATGCTAAACAAGAAATTAATTAAATGATGCAATAAATTCATTATTATTATTTTTTATGTAGCAAGCTATAATATTTTTTTGAGATAAAGATGAGGGTCAAGTCACTCAAATTTAAATGTCCATAAAAGACCCTCTACCCGGGTTTCAAACCCGCCAACTCCCGCATAGAGAGCGTTGCATTTAGCCACTAGACCAAAGGCCAGTTCATGTAGCAGGCTATAATATTGAGTTCGTTATTAAAAGAAGTAGAAGAGAAGATATCACCTGGTCAAGATCAAGATCAGTTTGAGGTGCACTTGGAGGGGATTCCACAGGCTATAATTATATTGCACAAAAACATAAATTAATCTTATGTTCAAAATAATTTACTAATTCTAAGGATTTTTCTTCCAAAAAATTGTAAAGTAAACTTTACAAAGACAAATAAACTGACCGTATGCTGAATGGAATTGACCTCCAGGTAAATAAGTCTGTCCTTCAATTTCTTGATTTGTTCTTCCAATGCATTATTTTTTTTTTCTATCTCAGAAAGTTTTTCCATACTTTTCTGTGAGTAAAACCATATTGCTAAAACATAAGTTTTGTATATGTATAATGAATTAGGCTACAATGATATGCATATCACGGTTTTACCGTGCTATGCGATTAATACCTATATTTTCGGTGTCTAAATAGTCGATCCGAACCGCTCAATGTGATCTCTATATCAAAACATACTAGGAAACCAAATTTTTTAATTTTTTTTGCTATTTTTAATGATATGGGGAGAAAATCGTTGTTTTGTTTTGTATGAACCAAAATCCTTGGATATAACCATTTTCTTCCCATCATTAAAAATAGCAAAAAAAATTCTAAAATTCTAAATTTGGTTTGCTAGCATATTTTGATGTAGAGATTACATTGAGCGGTCCGGATTGACTATTTGGACACCGAAAATGGAGATACGGACCGCATAGCATGGTAAAACCGTGATATGCTTATTATTGTATCTGGACTCTATGTATAATTGTATATCGAAGAACGTAGAATCTCATTTAAAAGCAAAAGGTATTTTACTATTTTTGAACACTTATCCTTCTCAAAAGAACGTTTGTGTTCTACAAAATAATGACTTTAGTAGAGACTTTATTCACAATTATCTTTTTTTTTTTTGGTTCTAATCTAAACTAAGATATGAAGTCTGTTATAATTAAAAACGTTAATAATTATAGAAAACAATAATAAAAGCAAATAAAAAATATATATATTATATGACTTACCATTTTATTGACAAAATTTCCTTCTAAAACTGCAATTCGATCTGTAGTTTTTCCAATTTCGATTGTCGAAGTGGCAGTTGCCCTTTCCATCTTTTCACTCTCAATTTTATGACGAGCTTCGTTCTGTGAAAGGATTACCAAACCACCAAATCAATTTTCATCGTCCAGACAAAAAGGAGAAAAGTTCCGTTTTGGTCACTGAACTATTGTATTTAGTTCAAATTGGTTCCTGAATTATTTTTTTGGTTCAAATTAGTCCCTGAACTCTTTTTTTGTTCAAATTGGTCCCTGAACTATTGGATTTGGTTCAAATTGGTCCTTGAACAATTTTTTGGTTCAATTTGGTCCATGAACTATATGATTTAATTGGTATTACTCCTCATTTTACTTCTATTTATGTTAACTGATATAGTTTAGAAATGAATTTCAGTATCAATTAGTACAAACAAAATTACCTGAGAAGGATTATATGTATCAAACCTATAAGTTTAAGAATCAATTTAAACCAAAAAACAGTTGAAGAACCAATTTGAACCAAATGCAATAGTTTAGGGACCAATTTAAACAAAAAAATAGTTTAGGGACCAATTTGAATCAAAAAATAGTTTAGGGACCAATTTGAATAAAATGCAATAAATCAGAAAGCAAAATTAGACTTTCCTCGACAAAAAAGTTAGAAACTTTATCAAGCAAATGGAATGATCTGATTCATTATAAGCCACCTTTGTTCTTAATTCAGCAATGGTACTTCTTAGCTCATCCAATTTTTGTTCGAGCTCGAAATTTCTCTTACGGATGTCTTCAATCTGAAAGGAAACGAAAAATTCATGGTTGGTAATATATATTAATTTTTAATTTGAGAAAAACAAAAGATAGAGTTTAGATTATCCTAGAACCAAAGAAATTATAATGGGAGATATAGATTTTTTTTGTGAGCTTAAGAAAGAAGTGAAGTGGGTGATAATTTTGATCTTAGTTATTTACATGGGCAGATCTAAGGGGTACCAGCCTCTGTGCTGTAAAAATTATTAAATCCTGGTTTTTTTTTTATTTAACTCAAATCCATATTTAGTGCTAATTTTTATTAATTTAATGGTATTTTTTTATGTATCCATTAAAACTTTTAAATTTTGATATTCCCCATAAAAACGCTAAAATTAGTTATTTACCTATGAATATTTACTTTTATATTATTTTTCTCCATAAATGATTGTTCAATATATTGGTGTTGTCATATTCAGAAAAAAAAAAAAAACAAGCCAAATTAAGATATTACCCATTTATTTGTGCATAATTATTTCTAGTTGTCAATTTATATGTGAAATTAGAAACCTGAATTTTACCAATATATACCACTCAAAAGGTCAAATAATTCTAAATATATTGTTCGAATATCAAAATACTTTCGTCTTGTGCTTTTACTAGAACTAGACAACTACTAACGCAATATATTCAGTTGGTATTAATGATTCGTCTTGAGCACTTCTCTTCCAATATTCAAACTGTCCCACAACTTGTAGCTAATATGAAAAAAAATTGTATTTTATTGTGAGAAATTTTAGTTTTCCAGTGCTTTAAGATTCTTGTAATCCATTTCATATTTCATATCACCGCACAAATTGTATTTTCCATTTATATTTTGTCTTAATTAATTATCTAAATACACTAACTTGAGAAATGTGGATATGAATAAGAAAAATAATATTTTAAATGGATAAATATCTAATTATAATAGTTTGATAGAGAGATATAAAACACAAAGTTTTAACGGGCATATAACTAATTTTCTCTAGAAATTAACCCTACATACTATTATTAACCCTACTTCACCATGCTTTTTTTTTTTTAAAGAAAAAGACAGAGAGAGATGAAATGCCACCATCGAGAGCGACATGTGCGTGCCAAAGGACTCAATTTGGGCCTTGATATACGAGTGCTTGAGTCCGTATCTGCTGTTATTCTTAGGGATAACAGGACCCTGTTATCCTAATCTGGACTGTTGGATCAAAATGAACGGTTCAGATTGATACAAGAGTACAATTTTTGAAGGGAGAGAAGATTTTCAGAATGAATATGATCCGTTGATTTTGATCCAACGACCATGATTAGGATAATAGGGTCCTGTTATCCAAAGTTAGGATAACAGGTGATTCGATTCCCGAGTGCTTATCCTCGTCTTCAGATTCGACTTGGCACAAATCTTAAGACAATCCAACGGTTCACGTGATAAACTTCAACTTACATTACACTACAGTAGGGATATGAATCTTTGACGTACCACGTACCGCAACACAGCAACAGATTTTGAAATCATGGTAGCAACGAATATCGATCAGAAAAAATGTCATTATCTAATCTAATCATCCTACCTTAACATAAATCTTATGATCTTTCGTTAATTATATTTCATTATAAATTGATTTACCTGAACGCATGCGTCGGAGTCGTCGTCATCGGCACCCAACAACGGTTTACTGTCAGCTGGAGCGAGGCGAACAAACCCTCCTCTTCCGGTGAAGAACGAGGCGATCCGGCCTCCCTTGCCCCACCAGTTACGTTGGGAGCCAAGACTCATTGTTAATATTGATACCTCAGAATTAAGTAGAAGATCAGAAGAAAGAATTAAGAAGATTAAATTAACTTGGGGTGATAAGAAATTAAGAATGAAGAAGTTGTATTTATAGAAATGGTTGCAATGGACTGAATTTAAGTTGCTATGTAAGGGGGATCAGTATCCGCTGTTTTTCTAAAAAGAAAAGCACACCCTGCTTTTCTAAAATCCGACGGTTGGAAAACACTGAAGTACTTTGAGATCTGTGCAGTAAAAACCGAAGTACTTTGAGATCGGTGCGGCAACCGATCCCAACCATCCGAAACGTGTTGTACTTGGACTTGGGGAGAACCGTACGTAGGAGGCCTGCACTTTCCATCTGGTTACACAAAATTAGCAATGGGAATTGGGAAAAGATGCCAACGAGTAATTTTATCATGGATACCGGTATATATATGTATTTTATTATAATTCATGATGTAATTAGAAGACCTGTTCATCATGGAAATTGCTGGTAATTTTCCAAGGATCAGTTGAGCCGTGCAGGACCAATTCAAATGTTCGGTGGGTGATCTTCTGACAGGGGAATTAAAATCTGGTAATTAAAGGGAAATTTAAAGGGAACCAAAAATGGGATGGCATTTTAGCTAACCCAAAATTTGCGTTGGCATTTGACAAAGTTAGAATTTTAGAGTGGCATTTTGACAATTTTCCCAATATATATATATGTGGCCAAAATGATTAAATGAATCATGAATGCATACCCAGGAATAGATCTCTCTTTACCAAAGAATATCTTATAACTGAGACACAGTATATATTTATACAAAATTCTGTCACATATTAAGAGCATTTTAATGGCATAACTTATAGGAAAAACTAACTGACAAACTTCTAAATTGATTGAACTATATACCTTTTTGAATGGAATTTGCTATATTGATTTAATAAACTGAAGTCGCTATAGAGAATTTTTGCCAACAAAAACTCGCTTCTATCCAAGATGTTCCACAGCCACCATGCCAATCTCCAATTCCAAAATATGAATACATCAGAATTCAGTTCCTTCTTCCTACACGATGTCTTCGGGTTATGGAACATATTTCAAATTAACATCAGTCCGCAGGGAACAGGATGGAACAATGGTCTGGCTTCGAAGGCCGGACGGGAATTACACGACCCAATCAGCATATGGGTTCCTTATTGATCCGGGGATTCGATGCCAATACGCGTCGCATTTATGGAAAGCAAAAGTACCATTGAGGATCAAGATATTTTTATGGCTCCTTGCAAAAAACCGATTGCAGATGGGGGAAAATTTGTAGAAGCGGGATGGCCGCACCAGACGAATGCGTGCTTTGTGGGCAGCAACAAACAGAGTCAGCTAAATACATAATGTTGCAATGTAGCTATTCAAGACAAATATGGCTACAACTCTTTTCGGCGTCCGCATCGACCTGGGACTTCAATCAAGAGCCAATTGACTTTAGGCATAAAATCAGAACGGCTACACATAGGGACCTCAAGCCAATATGTGATAGAGCATGCTCCTCCACCATGTGGAATCTATGGAAGGAGCGCAACAGAAGAATCTTCCAGAATGAATCAAGACCGGCATGGATATTAAAAGATAACATTGTGGACAAAGTCAGAAATCCTACTATTACGGGCTAGATACTAAGAACAAAGTAAGGGTAATCATATGTAAATAAATAGGATGGGCCTTGCCGTTTTTTTTTTTTTTTTTATTTTCCTTTCCTTTTTTGTAAAACTTTTTTTATTAATGAAATCAAGTATGGTTGTCGCCTATTTTCTCAAGATTAAATGAATGCATGGGAAAAGAAATAGTAACTAGCAAGTCATGCTTGACTTTTTCCGTTTGCCAAAATGCTCTCTTTTTCATATAGTCATACTCATACCCCCTCTTACATCTAATCGCTTTTGATTGCCTAGTTCTTTATTAGTGGTTCTTAATTTTAGCTTCGAACAAAATAAACACTATGCAAAGAAGACGATCCACCAATTTAGTTTATATATGTATCATGAATTCGAATCTTTTTATTTTAATTTCTTTTTTTTTCGAAGAGTTGATAGAAGCTACCAACTTATAATATAAAATACACAAGTAACAAGAAACAGAAATACAAAACAATCTAAATCAGCACACTAATTCTATCCACTTTCTATCCTAAGCCAGTGAGACCCTTAGCAGTACCGGTTGAACAGCCTGATATCGTCGTAAACTTTGTCAGCTAAGGTTTATTACTAATAAATTGTATATAGAATTGTAGTTAAATTTTGTAGTTAAATTTATTAGTTCTAAATTCTATATAGAATTTCCAAGCTACAATTAATACATCATATATAGAATTTAACTACACAAGGTTTATTACCTGCTAGGGCCATGACCCCAAGACCCACAAAACATAACGGCCCAATAAGCCCAATAAGGCCCAAAAAACCAGATAAGTGTCCAAAGCCTACTGGCCGGATACGTCCTCAACAACCGACACTCGGCACGGCCCAAAAGGCCCAGGACAACGCAAAAGGCCCCGGCAAGACCGCCTCTGCATGGTTGACACACGTCACCCATGCACAGGCCAATCCTTTACACGTAAACCCCTTTCGAGATTTATATAAGCCATTACAACGTAGAAATAGGGGTTCGGATCTCATTCATTGGATAACATTAGGGGTGTACAAAAAACCCGTCAACCCGGCCGACCCACCCGACCCAACCCGTTTTTTACCGGGTTAGAAATATTACCGGGTTGGGTCGGGTTGTAATTTTGACTAACCCGTTATGCCGGGTTGGATTACGGATTGAGAATTTAGAAACCCGTATAACCCGGACCCGCCCGCAACTAGTTATAAATTATAATTTTATACAAACTTACATATACAATTTATTAAAAAGATAAATAATGAAACAATAATTTAACAATTAAGTTCAATATAAAATTTTTATGATGTTTTTGGGTTAATGCTTATTATGTCTAACTATTTTTTTTGCAACTTTATATGCTTGTTCTATGTTTCTAGTATGAAATTTAGCGAATAAATATATAATGAATACTTAAGTTATTCCTAATTTATGTTTAACGTTAAATTATCTTTATATTACTTAAGTTATTCAAAATATATTATCATCAAGTTATTCAAAACTAGCATTAGACCCGTGCAATGCCCGAGTCGAAAAATGAAATAGGGACTTGATGCCGGTTCATATAAAATTTCGGTATTAATCTTAAATATTGTTTACAGTTGTAAATTTCATAGTTTTGGTAAAGAATTCAAAAACATAAAGATAAATCAATTGAAGTTTTACGACCAATATTGAGATTAATGTAAAACATATATATTTGTGAGACCAATGAACATATGAAATATAAATGATTTTTCCAGTCCAATTACTCCAAAAAACAAATAATAAAAGGCATAATTTCATATATCCCTTCTTTAACTTTAAAACAACGTATTTACTCTTTAAAAGTTAGTAACATCATATTTACCTCTCTAAAACTTCAAAAAAAATATATTTCCCCTAAAAAGCTTATAATATTATATTTAACTTGTTAAAATATTGGAACTCTCGATATTAATCAAATACATCATATTTTGCATTTCTATTAACTTGACCAGACACCGTTTTATAGAACAGTTAACCTGACCTGAATTTCAATCGACACGACTAAACCGGAACAACGCAAACTTGGGACGACTTGCCCGAGTTGAAATACAAAATGATCTGACACTCTGAAAAATATCGACACTGTTAAAATCAACCCGACTTATCGATCCAACCCAACTTGACCCTGATCATCATTTCATTTCGGTCAAACTGAGTTGACCAAAACCCAAACCAAACCTGCCCACTTAATTTGTCATCTTTAGCTGAGAAGATCTTGGATATAAGATGAGACATGGGTGCAAAAATATTAGATATGAGAGTTTTAATAATTTAAGGAATAATATGATATTATAAGCTCTTAAGGGTGATATAAGTAATTTTGAAGTTTTAGTATGATTAAATATGATATTATAAACTTTTGAAAAGAAGTACGTAATTTTAAGTTTTGAAAAGGATAAATATGATATTATTCATTTTGGAAGAGGAAATACATAATTTTGAAGTTTTAGAAAGTTATATACATGAAATTATGCCAAAATAAAATGAATGAAGCAGGCAAAAAATTTAACAATGTATTCCTTAGGAATTTTAATTAAGAATAATAAAATGAACATTATACAAACTGGTCTAAACAATATAATTATCATAAATTGTTAAAATAAATAAAATGATAGATTCCAACTCTGACAAATGTGCTGACAGCATGGCATGAAAGATGTTTGGAATTATGGATAGAGTTATATTTCTCTCAAAAACAAAAAAATAAAAAGATAAGAGTTATATGACAGACCTTTAGTTTTTCAGTAAGATATCAGTTTTCATAGTGTTTTATATTTAAAAGTAACATTGCAAGGTAAGTCAGTCGAGCATACCTTCAAATACAGATGATTGAAGCATTCATAGTAGACTATATTATTCTTCTTTTTTTTTTCCCTTCTTCCGAGCATAGTAACATGATTCGCGATTTATTCGCGAATAATTCGTTTTTTCACAAGAGCCGAACGAATCCCGCATAATACTACCCAATGATATGTTATGCGTTTTATTCGCGAATTATTCGCGAATAAAACACATTATATATCGTTTTAAAGGAAAATTTGTGCTTTTTTATTTGGTTTTTAAAAATATTGGCACTTTAATATATTTTTTATTATATTATATAAGCCGAACTATTCCCGAATTATACCCGAATAATACCCGAATTACGAACTTTTGACCTCGCCGAACGAATCCCGAATCGATGATTTGTTACTATGCTTCCGAGAGCTTGGACTATATTATTTGTGTATCCTTCTTTTTCATGGACATTATTTGAGTCGCCTTTGTTTGAAACCCTGGAAATGGTGACGTAAAATTGTCCATGAGTACGTTAAGACGGGACAATCAAGATATATTAAACCAAAGTATTTGGCCCTGACTTTTGTATATTGTCATTGCCGACCATAGTTTGATAGGAAACTGTTTTCTTTGAAGAACAAAATGTCAATTTTGCATCAGATGGTAACATATTAATTCTTGGGATTTGCACTTTAATTAGGACTTTCTCTTAGCAGATAAGCTTTTTCCTCTATAACATAATTTGCCAAATTAATTATGATTGATCTTGTCCCGTTGCTCAAGATCATGCTTTATTCGATATATATATTGTGAAGCAATATTATTGGAGATCCCACTTTCAGAGCGAGTCAACTATTGATTTGGAATGGTTGCAAATTTCAGCGTCATCAGAGAATATATGAAATAGCAATCAGATGAGTAACGTAAATGGAAATTAGGATACAAACCTCCGTGGTGATATGTGGAAGCGGAAGATGCATAGAAAAAGAAAATTAATTGTCGATCGGACTGTGTGTGAGATATATATATATATATATAATAGAGAAATTAGTACGAAAAAAGGCACATCGGAATTCAATTCTCCTTGGTGGAGCAGTGTGAGCAGAAGTGACCGAAAGAAAATTGTTCGCTGAGATAGATGAAAAGAAGGACACGAAGAAATAAAGCAGGAATTCAGAGAGAAAAAGAGGAAGGCACCGATTGGGACAGTAATTGAGAACTGGAAAATGAGAAGAAGAGAACGTGGTGGTGAGGATAGGACAAAGAAGACGCCTGCTGATGAATGGATTGAAGGGATGCATAGCCGGTGGAATATTTTTTTTTTAATCTAGCGCTATTGAGAAAGTAATAACATAGTAAGATCGCTGTTATTAAAGCTGACGTGGCGGCTTGTGGAGACCGGAAATTCTTCTGCTTTTCTTTAAAGAAAGAGATATATTGTCACAATATGTTCAATATTATATAAAAAGTAAACATTATATGATTAATAATTTAACGAAAACTATAACCCGTTTAACCCGCATAACCCGTACAATCCGCAAAAACCTATACATAAAAAAGTAGTCGGGTTGGGTTGGGTTACGGGTGGGTTGAGCAACAATATTTTATAACCCGGTATAACCGGGTTGGGTTCAAATTTTGATAAAAAAGCGTTAACCCGCCCGTTGTACACCCCTAGATAACATACACATTTACACACGCATTTATACACACATTTACTCATAATCTCATGGTATTCATTATACCCCGTACGACCTATGTACCCAGCTAACATAGGACGTATCATTACCTTGTTTTCAATGAAAATACGTAAAGAATCTAATAAAGCAGGAAATTAATTTAGTGCAATTTTATACCAAATTAGTCATAGTACAAATAATAAATCAAGTTTCATGCACACTTGCAATAACCATCATTAACCTTTTGACAATTACTGACCTCGTTACATAAACAATATGCATGCGCTCCGCGTCTCTCCTCCAGAAATGAACATATAAATTTATTAATTTAAAAGATCCATTACCGTGTCATGATTGAGATCATTACAAGCACTTAATTACGTGCTCTTGAGATTTGTTAATTTGGAGAAGCTCACTGCATGTGTAGTTAACAGTTAAATACTGTTTGATTTACTCGGTCCGACTCTTAAACGAGAAAGCTCATGATTCAATTGGATCATATCACCAGTTCACCACCCATCTTTAATTTCTAATTTATCTTCTTTTTCCGTTTCAAATTTTTTTATTCTAGTTTACTGTAAATTATTTAAAAGATTCTTTACCTGACTATTGTATTGAATATTCCTCTTATAAATAAAAAGAAAATATTCCTCTTAAAATATATGATATGATATCCTTCTTCACCATTGAAGTCTAGGATGATGGGATGGCACCCTTGCAATTGAAAGGCGAATCTTAATTGGGGTTCAGGGTGCATATGTAACGGATAATATTAAATTTATATTTGTATGAATTCCTTATAAAATAGCAGATTGAGATACGGAAAATAGACATTTAAGTGAAATATATTCAAACCAAATCTAAACGAAAACCAATAAGAAAGTAAGACAATCGACAAATAAGGATACAAAATAGGCGGTAAAGACAATGTTGTTTGCGTGGGAGGTCACATGTTTGAAATTCATATTGGGGTCCATTATGGATATTTGAGAGTTGGACAGCTTAAACTTCCAACTAGGTGCTCATCCTCTTCTGTGCAACGATCCGACGATGAGAATTTATAGGGGGTGTTTTTGAGATCTCTATACACAAATCTTGAAACAAATCGAACGGCTGGAGCTCTGTGTAGTAAGTTATTGTGCAATAGATAATAACAATTGCTCCCAACCTTATCTCAAAAAAAAAAAAAAATGCAAAATAGCCTGATTAAAGATGGATATATATTGCTGACATAGTGAGTCTATAGTTTTATTAATAGTACGGAGTGGTCCATACTACTGCTCCATATCATTATTTTTAAGGTTCAAATGGTTGATTTGAACTGCTCAACATGATCTACATATGTTAATGTGGTTCTAAATCAAATTTTATATTTTTAAAAATTCTAAAATTATTTTGTTTAGATTGATAAAAAAAACCACACTTTTGAATGGACCATAATATTTACATAAAGTCAATTTTTAATTATCTAAATAAACAGTAAATAAGTACTAAAAATTATAAAATTTAAATTTACAAAGACATTTATATATAGAGATCACGTTGAGCAGTTCGGATCGACCATTTGAACCTTAAAAATAATTATATGGAGCTGTACTATAGGCCAATCCGTATCATTAATAGTACCATAGTCTCACTCTTTGCTGACATGTACACGTATAATACAACTAAGCAATTAGAAAAGATCAAGGACCAAGATGATAAAATTAATAAAAAGACGTGCATAATAATATTAATTGATGTTTGTGATAGCAAGTAAGCATGTAAAATACGGCAGTACTTGAACAATAAAAAAGAATAATGAGAAGTTGCTTTAAAAAAAAAAAACAGAATTATTATATCAACTAATTAAACTAGGTCAACATAGGTTCTTCCGTTCTTGAGTTGTGAAGGCAGCGAGCAAGTTATATGTGCTAAACTGGATCCATCGTTTGTCCATAAATATAAATATTCCTGTCCTACTGGACCCATATTAAACATAAGATATTAAATCCCATCTTACATGTTGCCATTCTTTGTCAGATTTTAGGCCTGCCCCAGGCGATCCCTTTAGTCATTGAAACACTCATGTTATTTCTTCCCTCACAGTTTAGTCCTATTCAATTTATTCATCAACCGTGGCGGAGCTTGACCCGAAAGTTTGGTGATACAGATATTTAGGAACACTAAAGTATATATCAAAATTATATTTTGGGAGGGGACATAATAATGAAAACACAATATAAATTGTGCAAATCATAAATTTTAACATGTATAATGTACAAGTTTTTTAAATTATTGGGGGCACTTGCTCTCGTGTCTCCATTCATAAGCAATGCCCCTGTTCATTAAATTTAACGTACAAACTATAATGTAACATTACTATTTTAATTGAAGAATAGTAAATAACGTAATTCAGTTTATTTAAGAAACAATAAATTGTAAAAATAAAACATTTTAGTTCCTTTGGTACGCCATTAGTCCAAACAAAGAGAATTTAAACAAAATACGTTTTACTATAATCTCCTATTCATCATCTCATTTCCAAATACGAAAAAGTGCTACGTGTCATTCAATTGGTGTAGATTTTTTACATCCAAATAATTTAAAACCTACAATAAGGTGATATTTAAAAAAAAAAAAAATCTGGAGTCTAGACATGTGTTGAGAAAATGCTCGATTTGAATTGTGTTGACAAGTAGTGTAATAAGTTTGAATCGTGAACATGCGTTTCATTTAATTGTGAACCTATGTATTTAGAAATCAGGATATGAGTGTTTGAATTTTGCAATTAAGGATATACATGTTAAACTTATTTTCTTAAGTGTTAAAAAAATATATAAAAAGGTTATAGTAGAATGGTAGAACAATTAAAAGTAGAATAGAAATATGATTATTATAGAAATACAACGTATGAATATGACATATATATATATATATATTGAGTTATTGACATGAAAATGAAAGCATGGAGGAGGGAAGAAGGCATTAATAAAGGCAGAAAGAAGAAGGAGAAGAATCAAAGTGAAAGTCGAGACGTCATAGTGATACACCCACACCCACCCACCTACACCCATTCATTACATTACATTACATCACATTAGATGCTATGCTGCTGCTAGCAATCAATGCTCTCTCTCTCTCTCTCGCTATAAAAACGACAAGTGAAGGTGTGAAGCAAGGAAGTAATTAAAGAAGTCTTTGAGGGCACGTAAGAAAATAGAAATGAACCTCGTATTTATTTATTTAATTTAAGGGTGTGTTTGACAACCAAAAATTAGAAAAAAAATAGCAAAAAAATAGCTATTTTATGTGCCAAACAGAAAATAGCTATTCGAATAGCTCTAAAAAATTGCTAATCCATTATTCCTCCTATTTGGTCGAATAGCGGAATAGTTATTCGAATAGCTCTAAAAATATTTATCATAATACTATTCCAATTGTCATTGGCCAAACAATATTTCCACTATCCGAATAGCTCTAAACATCATTATTCTTTTTACTCTTTCAACAACCACTAATCCATTTTTAATAATCGGATAACACTATTCTATTGCTATTCCTTGATTTGCCAAACGGACCCTAAGAGTCGTAGGTAGCGTCCACTCCTTTTACTTATCCACCCGTTCACCATATTTTCAGTGAACCAATATTATTTTTTAGTGAAAATTTATATCTTTTCGATCAACATATATCATTTTCCAGTGAACAAATACACTACAATTTCCGGTAAATATTTATGTAACTGTGACAAACACATGGGTACACGTATCAGAATGTGAGAGAAGAATGAATGAGTGGCTTACTTCACAGATAAACTACACATGTTTTCTTTAATTTAATGGCACTTTGGTCCTTCCTCTCCCTTCCTCCCTCCCGGACTCGCTTCGCTTGCTAGTTCCGGTTCTGTTGGTGACATGACAGGCGACCTCAGTGGAAAGCTAATATATAATTATAATTAACAGAGAGAGAGAGAGAGAGAACTCAGAGAAGGGAGTGGGTCTCTCCTCTCTCTCTCTCTGTCTGTCGTGCATGCATTTCAATTTTTAAAATCTGTCCATTCTTATTCTTATATTATCATTATTGTTAGACCCTATTGATTTTCATTTTCATTCCTTTTCAATCAATTCAATCTCCCTCACTCTCTTTCCTTTTGTCCCCTCATGCTAATAGACCCTTCTCCTTCCCTTCCCCCTTTTCTTTCCCTTCCTTTCCTCTCTCTTCTTCATCTGATCTGCTCCAATTTCCCACCTTTCTTCAATCCCTGAGCTCAGCTCGGGGGACACTAAAGCCAGCTCGATAGCTGCATACATATATATATGGCTACTAATCGCTGCATGAACTCCGGATGCACGGCGGCCCTGGCGCCCCCCGCCGACTGCCGCAAGGGCTGGGCTCTCCGGGCCGGCGGCTTCGCCATTCTCTGTGACAAGTGTGGGTATGGACTTCTCTCTCTCTCTCTCTTGTTCTTTCTTTCTTGCTTTTACTGGCATATTCCCGATATAATAATTCCTGCCTGTCATGTTTCTATTTCGGTATCATATAATCCTATAATAAGTTTTGGCAGATATATAGTTCACTTCTGTCGATTGCTCATGGTGGATATATATAGGATAATCCGATAATGTTGGGTTTATGTTAGTATTGATTTTCATTTCATATGCCTTGCCCTTCGTATGATTCTGAATTTCTGATTGACAGAATTACTTGCATCTGATTGAATTGGTGGCATAACCAATTTATTGCATTGCAGCAAATGAAAGAAGGGAATGCCCTTTTCTCAAAATACCCAAAATAAATAAATAAATAAATATTGTTCAGGTGGAGTAGGGTCACCAGAATTAACTCCTCATTTAATGTTCCATTGTTGTTCTGTCCTCTGCATTGAATTCACCAGAACATTCATCATGATTGATTGAATGAATCTGATGCTGCACTGCAATCGTACCATCATCATCTTACCCAAGTTCCAACAAAACTACTTTCTTGACCATGAATTAAATGCCTTCCTCTCTTTCATGCTATGCTAGAGATATTATTATAGTTTAATTAAGCTTAATTATGGTCTTTTGTTTGGTTTATTGATTATTATAAATTTATTATTGATAAAGTATTTGTGATGCCT
This sequence comes from Cyperus esculentus, assembly GCA_030179965.1. NCBI lineage: Eukaryota > Viridiplantae > Streptophyta > Magnoliopsida > Poales > Cyperaceae > Cyperus > Cyperus esculentus. The sequence goes on from JASGLE010000030.1 coordinate 1,832,210, forward strand.
AATTCTTGCAATGCTCTTTTAGGTTGGCCTATGAACAACATATATTTTGTGATATATTCCACCAAAAGGAGTCAGGATGGAGGGAATGCTCTTACTGTGGGAAGGTTAGTCACATGGATTCAGAATGGGTCGGTATCTGTTGAGATCCAAAACCGATCTCAGATCCCTGAGATCCCGATCCGACAGTTCTCAGGGTCCGTATCTGCTGAGTCCAGATCTCGGGGTCCCTGAGAACCGTCGGATCGGGATCTCAGGACCCTGAGATCGATTTTGGATCTCAGCGGATACCGATGCGATTCAAAATGATAAACCTCACTTCTCTTATTTCTGGGAACATTTTACTTATTTGCAGTGACAAACACTAACAAGTGGATTAGCCTTTGAAAAATCTATAACTGAGTCTATCTGGCTCCCTTTATTCTGTTTTTGTAGCGTCTCCATTGCGGGTGCATTGCTTCAAGAAACTCATTTGACCTTCTTGACAGTGGTGGCGTGCAGTGCCTTAACTGTATCAAAACTTCAGGAGTTCAATTTGTAAGATCCTTTATCTCATCTTCTGGTACCTTTATGTTAGGCCTTTTGCCAATATATTTCACCCACGACTACAATCCAACTCAAGATAGTTTGTATCAGGCCGATAACTTTTGTTTTCTTTTTGTGTGATAACTAGATGAAACTGGTTCATAACAACTTTGTTCAATCTTGGGTATCCCTTGAATCTGCTTGGCTTGGTTTTTGTTGAATTAGGTTTATCAAATGTTTATTGCACTGATCTGTCTGGAGCCATTGTGCCATTATTTGATATGACCAACTTCTGTTGTGAGGGTGTATTTTTGGAACAGTCAGATTGATTTTAATTAGATTGCTTAGAGAGAATGATAGCTCAATGGGTGTGATTGCCTAATGGCACTGTATCTGATCTCAACGTACTTTATTTCACCATCATCTCAGTTTTTTCATTCAATATTAGAAAAATGTTCGATTTAAGTTGCAAGTACCAGGTTATTATGTGTGTCGTTTGCAAGCAATTGATAAATGAAGTGTGATTTTTTTTTTTTTTTTTTTTTCTATTGGAAAGAAAAAAAAGAAGGAACAACTGAATTAAATGACAGCATTTCAATCAAGGGGTTCAACTCAAGTATGTTGCCAAGTCCTGATTGTATTCTTGTACCTTGGTTTTAATATCACTTAATTTATTCTGCAGATACCCTCCCAACCTATGCCTAAACTCCTACCACCGCCTCAAATGCAGCAGAGGCCATTTCTTACTTCTGCCAGGGGACAAAGTGAAGAAGTATTACAAGGCCGAGCTATAGACATGCCATCAATTTGTACAGACAAATGGGAAGAAAAACCCATTTTGCCTCTGAATCGGATTCCATCCCTCATCGGAACATCTTCCCAAAATATCATCGATTTGAAAGATAGCACCACAGAAAACAATAGCAGTAGTAACAACAACAATAGCAATAATAACTCTGAACCATTAACTGAGACTTCTCTGAGCATGAGTCTTGGTCTTGCAACTACTTCGAATCTAGAAAGATCTGTTATGCTTCCACCACCTGAACTGACTGGTCAAAGGCTGCGTCATTTTGTACCAAAACTGTCAAAGGTCACACCATTTGATGCCACTAAAGATCTGAGCCAACTACCTCAAATGCGTGTTGCAAGGCCACCGGCAGAGGGAAGGGGGAGGAACCAGTTGCTCCCACGCTATTGGCCGAGGATTACAGATCAAGAGCTCCAACAAATTTCAGGAGAGTATCCTTTAATTTATTTACTTTCATTTCTTTTGTACATTGATGTCTTCTTTTTCACTATTAAGAGTCAAATGTATTACTATTGGTTGACTTGAGTTTGAGTACTGGATACTTATAATATACTGGAGAGTATCCTTTAATGAATTGGTTGTCTGGCCACCATATATTTGGGTTTTTATTGGTCCTTCATATACTATATTTGTTTTTTGGCAATCATCGTCTCCTTAACCTTTCTTTATGTTAAAGTTCAAATGCAACAATAGTTCCATTATTTGAGAAAGTCCTGAGTGCAAGTGACGCTGGTCGGATTGGTCGTCTAGTACTTCCAAAAGCCTGTGCTGAGGTAAAGAAGACTCAAATTTCCATCAAAATATCATTTAGTGAATTATATGCTGATCTTTTTTTTTAAATTATTTCAGGCATATTTTCCGCCAATTTCGCAACCAGAAGGGCGACCTCTGACAATTCAGGATGCTAAAGGGAAGGAATGGCATTTCCAGTTTCGGTTCTGGCCAAACAACAATAGTAGAATGTATGTACTGGAGGGCGTCACACCTTGTATCCAGTCCTTGCAACTACAAGCTGGTGATACAGGTTTGTAGTTTACTTGGCGGTGGATCTGAATTGTCTATATAGCAAATGATGATACCAGTTACAATCTGTACCAGTAAAGTAATCACATGTTACTTTACTATTTATATGATTTCCATGTTTTCACACTAGTCCGAAAATGGTTGGGTACAGTCTTATGTATCTGCTTATTTCAGAACTTTAAGTTTATTCTCACTTTGTTCTTTCTTTTTTTTTCTTCAGTGACTTTTAGCCGTATAGAACCAGGCGGAAAGCTTGTCATGGGATTTCGGAAAGCTAGCAACACAGCAACTCTGTCGGTAAGCTGCTCATTTTAAATACTCACCTCAAATTTATCGTTATTTTGTTATTTACTCCTAATTGTGATAGTATTTACAGGTTTGCAATTAGTACCTAACCTTGTCCAGTATAATGGAACTCTTTGTAGTGTTGTTAAAAATACTAATGTAATTCTTTCTCCCAAAGCAGGATTCTCAGATCTCTGCAATTGCAAATGGTACCTTCATTGCTGATCCATTTATGACTGCTCAAGGGGACAATCTACAAATAGTTAGTGGATACTCTGGCTTCCTTCACCCAAGAAAGGGACCATTTGATCATGCCAATCCATCTGATGGTGATATTAGTTGGCTTAATAAGACAGGGAGACCATTGCCAAATGAAGGAATCCCTTTGCAGACATCTCAAAAAAGAAGCCGCAATATTGGGTCAAAAAGCCGAAGGCTGTCGATCGACAGTGCAGATGCATTGGAGTTAAAGCTCACCTGGGAGGAGGCACAGGATTTGTTAAGGCCTCCACCAACTGCTACACCGAATGTGGTCCGCATTGAGGATTATGAATTTGAAGAGTATGATGTAAGTGGGGTTTTCTTTCTTTTTAACCTCTTAAAAGTGGAGTTATTTTCGACAGCAGTAAAAAAAATTTTCTTTATGGGAAATGGAAATTTTACCTGTCAAAATGAAAGGGTAATTCTAACATATTAGTACCAATACTGAATCAGCATTTTAAGACTGCAACAGTAATGCTGAATATCTGATCTCATTTACATTCGCTTGTGACAAAATATTTCTAAATATGTTTCTGCTGATGCATGTGACATTCTCTCTTTTTGAAAGAAATCTAAGTGAACTTCTTTTATTTTCATTTTGAATGATTGGGGCTGGACAATTCATATCCTTTTAGTGCATACAACAGCAAAGAAATTTATGCAGTGTTGTATTTTACAGGAGCCTCCTATATTTGGGAAGAGAACAATCTTTACTGCACGTGCTTCAGGGTAAGAATTTCACAGTTTTTCATATTTATCTTTCAAGTAAAATAATTTATTGCCTGGCATTGTTTTTATGCTTGCTAGCTATATATGATTGGCTGGCTCACATTTTTTTTTTGAAAAAAAACTTTTCTAGCATTGTCTCTTAGCAACATTAAACAGTATGCTTTGCCTCGATGTCTAGACTTTGAGCTGCATTTTTACACCAACTGTAGAAATTCTATTTTAAACTACCAAATAAACTTGGATCAAGCTGTAATAAATTTAGCACAATCGGTTGTCCTACTAATGATGGAAATTTGACATTTGCAATCTGAATTTAAGATTTAAAATTGAGTGCATTCAAATTTACAATTTCAATTTGATATAAAAACTTGAAATTTGAAATAAAATTGCATGCAATTATGAAATTCAGGGATCAAGATCAATGGATCCAATGCGATGAATGCTTTAAATGGCGGAGGCTGACTGTAAATGTTATTGTTGCTTCAAAGTGGACCTGCTCTGACAACACATGCGACCCTAAATTGTACGTCCCTTGCAAACCTAGTTTATAACAAAGTATGATAAAGATGTGAATGCTCTAAAATCAGTAACATATGTCTTTGCAGTTCCTCATGCTCGGCACCAGATGAGTTGAACCCAAAAGAGATACAAATTCTCTTACAGCAATATGAAGGTATATGCATCTCATTGCAATTCTATAATCTAAACTAAGATTGGAAAGCTTACAGAAATTGTATCAGAAACTTAGAAAATTGCAGATTCAATGCAAAACATGTGTCATATGTTTTGCATATGTAGCAATATATTGGATGGAACACAAACTCATGTTAAATGATTGTGCAAAATCTCTTCACCTTTTTTTTTTATATGGTGCAGAGATAAAGAGGCAAAGAAATGGAGGGTACAGATACAAGCAAAGTTTATCAGAACTGGACGCTTCTGGTTTAGATTCACTAGCCAATGCAGCAATCATACAGGACTCAGCCAATGGGGTCCAATCCACACCATCAGTTGCGCCGACCACAAAGCACCCACGTCACAGGCCAGGCTGCACGTGCATAGTTTGCATCCAGCCCCCAAGTGGAAAAGGCCCAAAACATAGCCCATCTTGCACATGCAATGTATGCATGACCGTAAGGCGTCGTTTCAAGACCCTTATGATGCGAAAGAAACAGAAACAGTCAGAGAGGGAGGAAGCTGAGGCCAATAACAACAAAAAGCTTCTTTGGGCTGCAAGCAAAGATGAAGCTGAAGGAAGTAACTCCTCCAGAGGTACACCATTGCCTGTTTTGGATGCGCACCGGGAGAGTGAACCAGCGAACCTGAGTTTGGATATGAACCGGGCAGGTATAGATTTGAACTTCCATCCAGACCCACAGTCACGACCGAGCATGATGAATCTCCTGGAGGTGGCAAACCGACCACTAGAGAGTTATTTGAAACTGAACGGTCTTGCCAGCCTAGCAGGTGAGTCAGGCGGTAGTTCTAGTATAATTGCAGTCCCAATGGCACCACCGGAAAGCGAAGAAAGAACATCCAATGACGGTGTACCGGGGACTTCAGCGAACCGGGAGCGGGAAAGTGGTATGGAGGAAGGTGGTGAGAATAACACTAACCAGGAGAAAGATGCCGGTGATGCTATGTAGATCCATTTTTTTTCTTCTTGTTTTTTTTTTTTTTAATTTTAAGATGCGGAGCGTGTATGTGAGAGTGGCTTATTGTAATTTAAAGATTGTTGTGGTGGCTGTTTAATAGAGTTTTTGTGCTCTTGTTGTAATTTTGTGATAGTAAGAGAGTACAGGGGAAACATATCCTATCTTAGGATCAGAATTCAGAAACCTGAGGTGCTGCATAATTATCGACAAAGCCCTTCAACCATGTATATGTGCTTTAGAAGAGTTTAGTTTTCTCAATAATATACGGGGGTGTATCTTGCTGTTAAAAGATTCGTACAAGGTATATTGTAATTTGAAAATTGTTATCTGATTTGTTTATATTATTGTTGATAGAATTATATTATTAAGATTAATTATTTGTCATGAAACTTAATTTAAGGATAATTTAGATTTTAGTATGCAAGTCGAATAATAAAAATAATATACAAAAATAAGCTGCACACAAAATATTACATTGAATAATTCTTCTTTTACTAGTGATACATCAAGCATCACACATTTCCTCATAACAATCTACACATATAAAAAAACTAATTACTGATTGCACCAAATTACATAACTTCAAAAATAAAAAAAGGGATCATTGTGTTGTGATCATACGCATTTTAACAAACGGATAGTAATACTAATAAAAATTCATAAAATAATAAAAAAATGTCAAAATAAGAAATTTTGTATCTGTTCATAACTTATACAAATTTTCCAGTACATGGTTGATCTTGATATAGTAATCTAAAAACTTAAAATGTGCTAAAAACATGGCTTGAATTTGGTCTACTCGCTGGAACAAGCGGTTGCAATGTCAAAATCAAATGATTTCAAAGCAGGTTTTCAGTTCTTAATGCTTTATTGCTTTGATTTTAGTTTTACATGATCACTTTCTGGTAGCTAGGGGATATTGACGTCTCTTTACCAGAAAAATAAATTGAAGGGTGATGATGATCTTTCACAAAATGGTCCCGCAACCAAGCGAAAACTTACACTTGCAAGGGTCCAAATCAGGCCGCAAAATTACATTTTTGTAAGGGGAAAAAGCACAAAATTACATTTCGAAAGCTCAAATAACAAAAAGGAACATAAACAATTTTGTACAAATTGATTGACATGATCAAATGTGCAATCCGATGAGAAAGCAAACAAGGAAGATCAGAACAATCATTGCAATTAGCATTTCATCGGAAAAACTTAGTCCCTCCATGCCCTTCATCTGCTTTAAACAGGAGAAATATTTTGAAAACAATGAGCAAATTTTGCAGTTAAACTTTTTCCTTATTGTTAAAAGTTTATGTTTGACTGTTGCTTCTGGCACTGGTGAAGTTATTTTTGGTACCAGTATATCAATGGCCTGTGTATGCTGGTATGTGCTAAACCAAAAACCAAATATAAGTTTCTATTGCTTTTTGTTGCGGCATTATGTTTTTCTTAAATACAGGTTGCAATAAAAGCAACTGATACTGTCATATATATTAACACACTGAAAGAACAGAAAAAGCAGATGAATAATAATAACTCACATCTTTGCATCCTATAGTTACAAGTGACTGGAGGATAGCATCTCTTGTCTCTGTGTCATTCTTTAATAAAAAGAAGGAAATTTAACATTTCTAAAAAATTATAATTTTGGAATAACATGACTAATAAACCAATTTAGAAGAGAGCTTATGAACTGAGGAATCTCACCATCTTAACCCCCAGTGCAGTGATTTCTTCTTTCAGTTTTCCAGTTTCAGCCTTTAGAGTATCGTTTTTGCTATCCATCATTTCCATCAACACCTTTTTCTTGTTCTCATTCTGTCATACAAATTACAACTTCCTTCTCATAATATTTAAAAGTGAAGAATAATTAAAAATTAAAATGATGGTCATCAAAATAGTTGCTTGAAAGCAGGAAATAATTACAATGAATTCAGAAAATATGTACTAAATTCACCTCAATGTTAGTGGATTGAAGATCGTCAACTTTTCTGGCAAGTTCATCTATCTTTCTCTCAAGATTAGAATTTTTCTTGTTAAGAGCTTCAAAGTCATTTGCATAGCTTCTCTCAATCTGGACAATAATTGTAGGGCAAAATCAAACAACAATGAGAGTCAAAGCATCACAATGATTCATACATAAACATGATTACCTTGATATATCTGGATTTAATATCATTTGCTTTCACCACAAGCTCATCGATCTTTCTTTCAAGATCAAAGTTTCTCTTGTGAAGCTCCTCGAAACCATTCGCATCATCTCTATCAAACTAGATCAAAACATAGATTAATCTACAGAAAAATCATTAGAAGAACAAAAAAAGAAAGCAACTTTATGAATTTACGATGTACGTTACCTGAGAATCGGTCAAATGCAAATAGTCTTTCAGCAGCGGTTCGATTTGAGAAGAAGATCTAGCTCGGAGGAACCGTTTAGCTCGGAACATACTTCTCCCCTTTATCCAACTATTATTCCGCTGTCGATACGCCATTTCTGAACTTTTAAGTCAATAAAATCAAGAATCTAATTCTTTAGGAATAAAAAAAGGGATAATGCTTTGCATTTGTTTGCTTAATTAATTAATTAATTAATCAATACAAAATTTGAGATGCTGGTTTAAATAACTTGGTCAGAGTAGGTTGTGTTCATGGATGAAGAAACAATTCCCAATTCAGGAAGTGTATGCAAATATAGAGAAATTTTGTTGAATTGGTTGGTTTGTTTGCTCTGGAGTGGTGACATTGGATAATTGTAACTCTTTTGGATTGAAGAAAGGTAAGACTGTTCCAGAGGTAACAGAAGAAGATGAGTCAAGTAATGAACTCTGGTTGAGAAGATATATTTGGTAGTCTTCAATGAGGGGCATATAGTTTGATGGATCAGTTAATAGGATAATAATAAGTGGTTAATTTCTTGGGTTATACTTTTTAAAATTAGAAAAAAGAAACATATAAATGTTTTTTTTTTGTACCCGTCTCCACTGGAATTTGGTTGGGATTCTGAATAATATAAATCCTCTCCCTGTGATTTTTCTGAATTTATATATAGTTCAAATATTGGTGTTTTTGGTGGTTTCATCCGATTATATAGTTATATTGGAATGGAAATTACCTTCCTGTGCACATTAAAATATATATATAAATACAAAGACGTAATAAAATTACAAAAAATATTTCTTTTCATTAGAGGTGGCAAAATCCGACCGACCCGACAAACCCGCTCGAACCCGACTTGATTTTTCAAATAGTCAAACTTGTTCGAACCCGACCCAACCCCACCCGACTTGACCCGATACCCAACTTGAATGGCAGTTGGGCAACCCAAAACCTGACCCGAGACCCGACTTGAACGGCAGTTAGGCAACCCGAACCCAACCCGACCCGACCGGAGACAACCCGAGACCCGATATTATTCTAGATTACAGACCCGAAACCCGATCCGGACTCGACCTAAACCCGAATTACCCGAGCCCTAGACAACTCAAAATTGGATGACCCGAAACCCGACCCGACCTGGGTGTGTGATGATCTGGTGAGACCATTGTAGCTCCCTTACTTCCCTTTTTGACTTCAGTCAGCACAGTATTTACCAGATCTCCTACTTTTGTACCTTGTTAAGTAGGGTTGTGTGCATTAAATGGCGGTGATGCAATGCAGCATGCTTGCCCACCCTACTTGTCCTTTCGTTCCTTACTTTTCATTTGTGCAGGAGGCACGCACCAAGGAGGGGAAAATTTACGGAAAGCTAAAATTCTCAACTTTGGGGGGAAAAAATTGCGCCCAGAGTCATGAAATTTTCATACCATGCCTTGAACAAATTGAATTGCAAACTTGTCCAAACGATTTTGAATTGTAAAATTTGTATACTCTAGGTCTTAGACAAACAACAGTAGTTAGAACCAGAGATGACTTGAGAGGTCAAGACTATATCAGATGACCCGGAAGCTGACCCGACCCGACTAAAGGCGACACCTGTCGACCCGAGACCCGACCTGAGCCGTGACTCGATCAAAAGATTTGTTAACCCGAAAACTCGACCCGCCCTGACCTGACTCGACCCGCGACCCGATCAAAAGATGGTCTTGCTGATCCGAAAACCCGACCCGCCCTAACCCGATTCGACCTGTGACCCGATAAATGGCGGCTACTGCTCACCCGAAACCCGACCCGTAACCCGAATTCTGCCTGGTCAAACTAACCCGAACCCGATCCGACCTGACCCGAACCCGCCCGACCCGACCCGACCCGACCCGACCCGATTGTCACCTCTACTTTTCATCATCCCATAAAAGTATTCCGTTTCTTTAAGAAAATAAAAGTTTCAGTCTTTCAGACCACCATTGCATTGCAAACCGGAATGGCCAGATGTTCTTTGGACATGAAAATTAAAAGATATTAAAAAAAGGCAATAACCAATAATTTCACCAGTTGGCTTTAAACAAATAACATATAAAAAAACCTCGTAGCATGGCCGGAATGTGGCCAACCATCCGTGTGCACACTGGTGTCGTTTCTATCTGGATGCTACATAAATGAACGGTGAATAGAATAGCTGTCCATTTCCTATCGTGACTTGTTGCTACTTGCTAATCATCGACTCATCGTATGATATGTGGCACAAATATGATAAAATAATTCCTGCCACAGAAAATAGAGTTCGACTAAGGTTTCTAAGTCCATAAATATTGCCGATAGATATTTCATATTAGAGAATCCTCTGGATGTTGACTTCGTTAGAATAGAAACAGCGTGGTACCGGTAAAGTGGTACCCATGTTTTCTCTTTTTTGTTTTTTTAGGAGGAAAAGAAAAACGGAGAGAAAGAAATTATCCATTTGACACTCTTAATTATTTTATTCTTTTGCCCTTCCGAAAGAAAAGTATGTAACAATACTTAAATCTTACACAGTTCAAACTGACAGAAAATATGTATACATGCAGATGAAGGAAAAACGAAACAGAACTTCTAATATTTTATGCTTATCAACATTCATGGACAACTAAAAATCTGGAAGGTGTTCATCATATCTATTGGATTATAAACCTGTAATTGAATATTTAGGATAAATATAACTTGCCACAAGCAATGCCCCCAAAACACTCCAATACACTTGAAAAAAATTTACAAAAATATCTTTCTTTTCAGAAAATTTTATAGAAATATCCTTTATTTCTAAAGAAATTTACAAAATTACCCTACCATGAAATTTTTTTACAAAAATAACCCTTACAATCTTACAAAAATATACCTCTGCCCCACAAAATTTTACAAAAATGACCCTTCCCACCTATATGTCACCTCATCACAAGATTGTGGGGACAAAGTTGTGGCATGGTATCATTGTCCTTGAGTTTAAGCCTTATTTTATTTTGATTGGTAGGCTGATCTGATGAGATGACATTGTCAGAATATCTGACAATTGTTTACTCTCTCACGTTGGCAAGAATACACAGAAAATAGCAACACTTATATTTGTGAAATGGCCCAATTTATATAAAAATTTAACACTTTTGTACATCCAGCACTTTTGTTAATTGGGCCTGAAGTTTAGGCCCAAATTCCTCTCTAAAATGTACATTTTTCATGGGATTCTTCATTCTTGGTATGCTTCTCTGTTTATCTTATTAATTAAGCTGTCAATGTCGCACATGAAACCAGGACGAAACAATGAATGATTCACCACAATCTTAAAGAAAAGAACAAATGGAATTGTGAGAAAATAAATGAGTCGTTGGTCCACCTGACCTAGCAAGCAATGCCATGAAGAAGGCGACAGGATGGATACTATGACCCGGAATCTTATACATGCATATAACTTCTCTTCTTTGTTAACCAGCAACTGGATTCATTTTATTATGTATCTAGATGCATCAAAGATTCAACACAGAAATAAAGATTCAACACAGAGTATTATGAATATACATAACAAAGAGGATCTCCCTGGAGTATTATAATAGTCACTTTGACATTAGCTAGCGCAGACATATAATTAACTATAAATAACTAAATTAGGCAGTGATGACATATATATATGTTTGCTTTTTTTTGTTTCGACCATTTAAGGTAGTTGAGGTGGCGTGTAAAATGGAAAAAACTGCGTCGGGCAGTTGAGAAAAATATCAAGCATCTTTTTGCTAAGGACAAAAAAGAAAAATGGAGAGGACTGAGGAGGCTGAAACTGTAAGCAACGTACGGATTGCATATTTGATGGGCACACTCCACTACTCCAGTTGGTAGAGGTGGCAGAACCCAACCCGACCCGACTCGAACCCAACCTGACCCGACCTGATCCGAACCCGACCCGACCCGAGATCAAATAGTATCTAATCCAACTCAAATTAACATACGATCCAAACAAAATAGATATTAAATTGACCCGACCCGACCCGCCCATCACCCGACCCGACCCGACCCGAGATATTCTAAAAGATCAATCTGACCTGACCCGCCCGACCCGAACCCGAACCCGACCCGCACGCCCGATTTGCCACCTCTACCAGTTGGATTGGGGGATGCGTAGAGATTCGGAATCAAAGGAAAGAGGAGGGTCCCAGTAGGAATCATCATATTCATATTCATATATAGAGATACTTTTCTTTCCTTGGCCACTTCCACTTGGGTATGTATGTATCACTGTATCAGTATCAGTATCTATCTCCCAAAGGATGGCGAAAGAGATGGATGGGGCATGGCTGATGACTGATTATGTATGATATGAACCAGAGCGGCAATTCCTCATGGATCATGCGGTGCATCCTCAGTGTAGCGGTTAACTCAACAACAATATAGTTAATTGAAATACAGTGGAATATAGGTCTACATCATATAAAGATGGTCACTACTAGGGCTGTAAACGAATCAAATTTGATCTAAATTGAACTTGAACCTGATCGAGCTGGAGCTAAACCAAACTCGAGCTGAAATCGAACTGAGCTAAACCGAATCGAACTAGCTTGAGCTCCATAAGAGCTCAATTATTATCCTTTTATATTTATTTTTCATATTATCATAGATAATTAAAGCTTAAATAAGTATATTATTTTGTCCTTTTTTAATAATATAAACAAATTATCTCTATTTTTACTAATTTTATAATATATTATGATTAAAAAAATTATATTTTATTAATTTAACAATAAAATAAGTATATTTTGTTAATTAAATAATAAAATAAGTATATTATTACAAACAATTTTGACGAAATAGTTCAAAAAATGTGCAAATTACTATATATCGAACTATTACGAATCGAATCAAGAAAAAATCTAGCTGAGCTAAATCGAACTCGAGCTGACAAAAAATCAAATCAAACTTGAGCGAATTACGAGCTACGAATTTTTTTGCCAGCCCTAGTCACTGCTACCTACTACACATAGTAAAAAAGATTTGCAAATCATCCGCCAATCATAGATTTTTTTTTATTATTATTATAGAAACTATGAATGAAATGTCGTATAAAACGTCCATTTGTATATGATATCCATTTTTTGTTTCCAAATAAAATGTTTATTCACGAACTCGATGTTTATCCAGGGATAAAAGATAATAACATACACAACATAAACTTTTGTGTTCTATTTGGTTTGTAAAAAATTGTGCGTTACATTTTAGAATTATATGTATCCGGATTATAATGCCCCCAAATTAATTACATCCGAATTGACTCTGCTTTGCCATACGATACAAAAAGAACACAACAGGAGTTACACAGAAAACATAATTGGTCTGTTTGGAAGACAGTGGCAGTGGCTCCATAAGACCATAACCTCCTCCCCCCAATGGAATAATTGGAATTGGAAACATCCGAAAGCGAAAGCAACAACGACAACAGTCGGGATTAGAAGGTAAAATACGGCGCCAAGCGCTTGTCCTTCTTTCATTGGTGGCACTCAAGACCCATCCAATTGATTAATGCTTGCCATCATTTCATTTGTATATGCTATAGTTTAATGGGTACAAATTTGCCCGTAGTACGGATCTATATTATCATTTTTAAAGTTCAATTAGCCGATTCAAACTGCACAATATAGTCTCCATACATGAATGTCATTGTAGACCCAATTTTATAATTTTTGATGTTTTTTTACTATTTTTTAGATAGTTAGAAAATAACTTAATGTAAACATACTAGACCATTAAAAAATGTATGGTTAAAAGTTTTAAAAAATATAAAATTTGGTCTAGAACTACATTACATATGGAGATCAAATTGAGCAATTTGGGTAAATCAATTAAACTTTAAAAATCATAATATAAAACCGTAGTACGAATCATTTTATACTATTAATAGCACCACTGCCTCACTCTAGTTTTATTACAACTTTACCAATTCTCTCTTCAGATAATTCTATGAAAACAAATCAATACATAGTTGGTATGCATACAATATCTCATGAACTGCAGTCACAACACGTCCTTCAAGTTCATGTCGTTAGTAATTAATTAAGCCCTCTAAATTAATTACACAACTAAACACGTAGTCCGACACGTTGCAACGTCTGGTGTAACTATCTCTATAATCAACCCACCTGGATGGACTCTAATTAGATAATTTGTGCATACATTTATGGCTCATGTTCTCTTCTGTGAGACCAATCAATTGATCAAGGGAAAGTCAAATTTACTCGTTGATATTATTGTTATTTCTTATTTATGACTGACAGGTGGGACCCAAAATTAAAAATCACTACCCAAAGAGGAGGGATTCATTGACAATAATAAATCTCGGCAATTTTTCTAATGAAAATTTTCAATAAATTTGAAAAAAATTATTAAAGTTCTTAAAAATAGAAAAAAAAGCTTAAAAAAGTATTAGTTAACTTATAGATCGATTGTGTTATCAATTATCTTCAATTTAAGTAATGTTTCATAACTCTTGGAGGACTCATTAAATTATAACCAATAAAAAGTGTAAAAAAATTTGATGAACCAGCAAACAATGTTTCAAATTAGTTGAAATGTGGAACACTATCAATCATAAAATAAAGAATACATCCGTATTTTTTTTTTATTTTTAAGGTTTTTTAAGAATTTATTGAACCTATTTTCAAGATACGTATTGTAAAATCTCAACCGTTTAAATTAATCCGAGGTAATACAAACTTAGTGCCTTATTGTAACTACATAAATACAACCGTTAATATATTTCTTTTCATGACATATACCCTATGTCAGCTAAAGCATTTTATGACTTTTTGGTGTTGCGGCTTGGCAAGTTTCACTCTCATTTGTACAGCTTACGTGGCACTCCCCCAATGATTTTTTATTATCCAAATCCAAAAAGGGATATATATATATCGTGATCTTGGGCAATTCTCCACCAAGATTTGTTTTCAGTTGCTAATTTATAGTTGAAGAGTAAAGTTGCAAAACATTGATTCTTACTCTTCCATATAAGGATCATCAATTCAAAGGTGAACAAACAGATTAAAGAAATTGAAGAATTTTACTTTTGAAATAAGAACTAAATAAATTCACCAGCGATGGTGTCGGTACTCGGTACTACTGGAGAGAAATTAACCAGCCTATATATAAAAAAAGAAAGAAAAAAATCGAACATTGATGTGATGTGGTTGTTCTGTTGAATACTATAGTGTAATGGTCGCCATCTTTCCATGCATAGTAACAAATCATTGATTCGGGATTCGTTCGGCGAGGTCAAAAGTTCGTGATTCGGGTATTATTCGGGTATAATTCGGGAATAGTTCGGCTTATATAATATAATAAAATATATATTAAAGTGCCAATATTTTTAAAAACCAAATAAAAAAGCACAAATTTTCCTTTAAAACGATATATAATGTGTTTTATTCGCGAATAATTCGCGTATAAAACGTTTTATTTGCGTAAAAAACGTTTTATTCGCGAATAATTCGCGAATAAAACGCATTATATATCATTGGGTAGTATTATGCGGGATTCGTTCGGCTCTTGTGAAAAAACGAATTATTCGCGAATAAATCGCGAATCATGTTACTATGTTTCCATGTTTAATAATAACAAATGGACGCATCACACGAGACCGGAATCCTGTTCATTCCACTGTAGTTAACTTCTGGTCCTACAGGATTTATAATTTCACTTAACTTTATTCTTGACACTCGCTTTCTTTTTTTTTTGGAATTTGCACGAATATTAAGTCTCAATTTTCGGGTTTTATCCGATCTTCTGTATCGCGTGCCTTGCGGTAAAATTACGGGCCGGGTATATATTGTCTATCTTTATGACCCGATATGATGTTTTGTGCATGAGATGGATTTCAGAAACTATTTTTTGAGATTTTCTGTGAGCGTTTTGCGTGAAGAAGTCCAAAATTAGTTGTTTTTGCGTTTATTATACGGAAGGTAGCACAGAGAAATCGTACTGTAGATTTCCTCGTTTTCCGTTCGTCAGGGAATCTCTTAACTTAAAAAAAACATATATATAAACAGAATTTGTTTTATACGGCTGATGAATCAGCCGTATAAAACAGCCGTGCTTTTTCTTATTTTCTTATTTTTTTGTTAATAATAAATTTAAAAATATTTTCAATGAAGTATTAAAAATAGGTTTCTATTTCTAAAAAATCAAAAAATATATTTAAAAAGTGATAAATAAATTTAAGGTTTTATATAAATAATAAACTTAAATCAAATAAATGGAACTCAAAATTAAAATTTAAACTAAATTTGTTGAAAAACATTATCGTGTCGAGTTGTATACACAGTCTAACAAAAGTTTTTAAAATAAAATTTAGTGGCAGAGTGATTATATCATTCGGCCGTTACTACGATCTCAAATAGTTGACGACCGCTTTTTATTCCTCTAATTTTTCTTTAATATTTTTGTGAATGAAAAACTATTAGTTATGAGTATTGTTTATGGTATATTTGCATGATTATTAAAATTGAAAGAAAACAATGATCATTTAATAGTCGAGATTGTCAAAACTTGAAAGCTTTCTTAAACAACTAATTATTAGTGCTACTACTTTCATCTTATACAAAAAATTTAACAATCTAACACACTAACACATATAACAAAAAAATAAATAAATTTTATAGTTTACTTAATTTTCCAGTACTGGTGATCTGTCAATTAGTTAAATTCTTATTTAAATAAATGTAATCTTGACATAATCAATAGTAAGTACGAGTATTTGAGAAGTAGACATCTTCAAATTTACATGATTAAGCATTATATGTATAAAAACTAACTTTACACCATAGTGATTCACGTTGAAGATCCCATTTCAGCGTCAATATTTATTGCATGCTAGTTTCTTTATCATATAAATTTTTTGACACATTATGCATCTTATATGTCGTACACTTTAAAAAAACGTAATTATTTCTTCGTTAAGCACGCATATACACCGGTTGAAAATGTTTACATTAAATATTGTAACCGTTAACAAAGATATGTCAACTTAATTTTATATAATAAAAAAGACATTTAAAATTACAAATAATTATAAAAAAAAGTACACACTTATATAACAATATTTTCTAATCTTAAACATAGTAACCGTTGAATATACAACGTAACAAAAAAACATTGAATATATAACGTAACAAACAAAACGTTGCCGAAGCAACGCGAGGCCTCGATCCTAGTATATATACTAATTCGCACCGAGACAAAATAGAAATGTGATGTTCAGTGTTCTGGCTATGTAGTGATATATAGTCCCATCAAAGTAACCCCAATCAAACGGCTCCCTAAAACTTGGGTTGATTAATTTGCTTTGCTCTATCTCTATGGAGCTGTTCGGCAACTCCTTCTTAGGTCTCCTTAGACTTCATCTAGCTTCCTTAGTCTCTTAATCCTTCCGAACCCCTCCTTAGGTCTCCTTAGACTTCATTTAGCTTCCTTAGTCTCTCAATCCTTCTGAACGCAAGATCCTTAGCACGGAATAAAATTTTCTCCTTAAGTCTCCTTTTGACCAGGGCTTAAGCTTTGCCCGGATTCCTAAGGAAGTAATACTTATGGCTTAAGGCTTAAGCTTTCTTAAGTCATTTTTTTTTTCGAACGAGTGTTACTTAGTGAGGTTAAAATATTTAAGCCAATCACCTTGCTGAACAACCCCATGTGTTCTTTGGCTCACAGAATGACAGATCGAAGCTCCTGATTTCTCCGGTATAATGGTATTGCATTACAAAATACAAAAGTCAAAAGTAAAGAAAAATACCGACCGGATTTTATATCTTGGCTGGTAGAACTGCAGTAGTAGCCAAGTAGCAGTGTAGCTAGTGTGTATAAAATTACCAGTACGGTACGAGTGAAAGTTTATACTTCCACCTAGAAGAGACTGTCTGTCAAATTCCGATTTTGGTGCTAAATTATTGCATTTTATTTAAATCGGTCTCTAAACTATTTTTTAGTTCAAATTGGTCCTTAGATTGTTGAATTTGGTTTAAAAGGGTCCTTGAGTTATTTTTTGGTTTAAATTGATCATTAAACTTATAGGTTTGGTACATATAATCCCTCCTAGGTACTTTTGTTTATACTAATTGATACTAAAATTTATTCATAAACTATATCAGTTAGCATAAATTGAAGTAAAATGAGGAGTAATACCAATCAAACCATATAGTTTAGGGACCAAATTGAACAAAAAAAAGTTCAAAGACCAATAGTTCATGGACCAATTTGAATAAAAAAAGAGTTTAGAGACCAATTTAAACGAAACGCAGTATTTCAGAGACCAAAATCGGACTTTTCTCTATTTTTATTGTCAAATGAAGATTTTCTCAAAAGATCTAAATTTAAAATAAAGTCAGAGAATTGGAGGAAGATTTTCACAACATTCCATATCTAAAATAAAGTCGAATAACTAGAAATCTTAAACAAAGGCACCACCACTAAGGATAAAATTCTTTAACTAAACAAAAAGTTACAAATTAGTGCCATGCTTCTTTTTTTCTTTTTTTTAGAAGCAAGTGGCAGAATGAGTTCCTATAGTCTTTGATCTAAAAAATAAAAAAAAAATGTTTCAGATTAGAGGAGAGAATAAGAAATCAACAACACCGATGCACATCAATTTCAGTGTTCTTTATCCTAGATGTCATCATATATATATATATATATATATTTTAAAGAGTTAAACATGTGAGATATAATTAATATATAGTCTATACAAAAAGAATACGATACTCACTAGTAAAGGAGCCTCATTTACTCTAAAAAAAAAAAAAAACAATTAAGGGGACCAGGTAACTTTTCTGGTAAATAATTTGGTTAAAAATTTACAACATTTATTTATTTATGTATACCAGAGGCATTCCAATTTCCAGGCACCATAATATAACCAGCTAATTGAGTTGTACCCATAAATGAATTACCCCTTCTAATTGTCCACAAGTCCATCACTTATAAAAATACACAATGATTAACTCACAAAATTTTCAAACTATATATATATATGTATTCCAGTATTCCTACACATATATATGATTATATGTGCATTTGCTAGTCAAAATCAACTATTGTATGCTTACAAATTACAATTGATAAATTAATAAACAGTTACAAATATTAACATATAAAGTTTACATATACACAAATACAATTAATTAATTAATAAATAAAAGGGTGAACAGAGATACTGAATTGCTCCGTTTTAAGAAGAAAAACAAACAATATGAATTACGATACATAAATGTAACAATTTCGTCAGATAAACAATATTGTGGGTCCTTAATCATATCGACTGAGCATCCAATCCATTGCTTTATATATATTTCATAAACCAGAACTTTATTATGATTACTCCATACTCGCTTCACATTCATAATTTCATAGAACATCCTTTGGTCTAGAGACTAACAGCAACGCTTTCCGTGTGGGAGGTCGCAGGTTCTCTATGTGAGAGGTCGCGGATTCAAAACCTGAATGAAAATCTTTTATAGACATTTAAATTTAAGTGGCATTAACCTTCATCTTATCTCAAAAAAAAAAAAAAAAATTCATAATTTCATACCTTGCCCTCTTTTCCACTCCAACAAAAGCACTTTACAAAAGCAGTAAAACAAAACAAAACAAAAAAAAGATCATTATTCTCTAATAACTAATAAGTATGAATCTTCACTTTCCCTTTCGCCATGGCGTAGAAGCAATGCTTTTCCCTTTCATCACTCTCTTTGCGTGCTGAACTCATCTGCATCTCTCCAATCACAGCCCCTGCTTGACTCCTTCCCCATTCTCCATATTTATTTATATACTCTCCTCCATTCACTCTATATAAAACCCAAAACAGAGAAACATACATACATACTCTGTTTTTTCTCATGTTTATATTTACTGATTCAAACATATACATGAGAACGATCGAGTAGCAGCAGTTCAACTTGAATTGGAAAACTGGGAAAGGCAGGGGAGATATTGGCTCTGCTGGACTGCATAAATGATGTCACGGCCGCCATTGCCGTGGCCGCGAGCTGCACCGTGTCAGGGATGAACAGCGATTCCGCGTACCGGGTTGAGACCACGCCTCGTCTGGCCCAGTGGCGCATCGACTCCCTCACTTCCACCTACCGCAAATCCAACCCCTTCAGAATCGGCCTCTGGAATTGGTCCGTTTCGTTCAGTCTCCTCTCATTATTTTCTCAGTCTCTCACTCTCAAGCTCGAAAGAGCGGCAAAGTTCCAGCCTTTGCCAAAACTTGAGAGATCTGTTGCTTTTTCAATAACACAAGATATATAGTATTTGTTAATAAATTTCCTAATTATGGTGCTTATTTTTCCCTGTATTGAAAGTTCCCTTTGCTACAACTTTGTTTTCTGAGGTTTTAATTCTAAGTTTTTGGGAATATAAATATCACTAGTTATACTTGACATTTAGGTTTAATTTCTATCTGTCACAGTCAAATTAAAGTTGTTCTTCCATGGATTCAAATAGTGCCACTTTATCATTCATTTCCCAAACCTTGAAATCATGTTAAATTGTTAATATTAACCGTATTACTTTGACAGTCTCCCATGTAAGTTAACTTTGGTTGATCTGCATCTTTTGTCACAGGTTTCTGACAGTGGAGAGAAGCAAGCAGTTCTGTGTGAAATTATATCCTGAAGTCTCCAACTTAACCAGAGAACAGCCCCCGATCGCCTCCTTCGTCATCAAATTGGTCTCTTCATCTTCTCCTGACCGCAAAACCATAGTCCATCCTGGTAATTCTTTTATTCTTTCCATCATCAGTTGTAATAAGATCATCTTTTCAAGAGCTCAATTCTGGATCTGATGTTACTGCTCGTCTCGATCCTAGTTTACTTTAAGTCACCGGTTAATCATAAAGAAATAGTAAAGACTAATGGTTGCTAGCTGCAGATCATAAAGTTCCCAATTTCTATCTTCTTTTGGTACATGTATGTATGATGGTATTATAACACCTGAAGTAGATTGGATTCATTGATCCTTAAATTGTGTAGGGATTTGGGATAAGCAGCTCAAGAACAGCGACGATTTCGTATGGGTTGTTGATACTCTCTTTACTGGCAAATTAATCATTGATGTTGAGTTCTTGGATCTAAAGATCTCCCCATCATCTGTAAGCATCAGATTAGCCTTTTTTAGACTCCTACTTCTGATATTAAATTTATAATTCTGTTTAATTTTAGCCCTTAGAGAGTGTCACTGTCATTTTTTTATTTTCTTTTGCCAGAATTTTGATTGTGATAAGAAATCTCAACTTACAGGGAGGTGAGCCGGCCTCGATTTGGACAGGATACCCGATCCAAAAACTCACAAATTTCACAGCTTTAACGGCCCTTTCACGAATGCTGACTGACAGCATCCACACCGACATCACCATCACTACATCCGATGGTAGCATCGGAGCACACCGCGCGGTACTCGCCACACGTTCTCCGGTCTTCTACAGCATGTTCTCTCACAATCTGAAAGAAAAGGAGCTCTCCATGATAAACATCTCCGACATGAGCTTCGAATCATGCCAAGCCTTCTTGAATTACATCTACGGTAATTTTCAGGCTGGTGAATTCATGACACACCGGCTCGATTTGCTTCATGCCGCCAACAAGTACGACATTGCAGATCTGAAAGAGGCTTGCCATGAAAGCCTGGTAGAAGATATCGATGTGAAGAATGTTCTAGAAAGGTTGCAAGCGGCGCATCTCTACAGATTGGACAAATTGAAGGCAAGTTGCATGCAGTACTTGGTCAAATTCGGGAAGGTATATGAGATCCGCGACGAGCTCAATTTGTTCATTCAAAATGCGGATCGGGAGCTCATCGCCGAGATATTCCAAGAAATTCTTTGTGCATGGAAATGCTAGAGATTATTAGACTAGATATGGTGCTTCATTTGATAGTGTAGATACATAGGTGATTGACAAATTAAATTTTTGTACAGGATTGTTTTCTTATAAGCTAGAAAAGGTAAGGTGTGCTGCCTCTTAATTGGATGGGCATATAATATGTACAAGTTTCTTTGAATTCTATTGTGCAATTTGTACAGAGAAGACCAATAGTTGTGTTAATTTTTTTATTATTTTTTTTTAAAGTGTAACATTGTAAGATTCATACAAAGGAAAATAAGAACCGGATTGCTTTTATTCTTGTTGTCAGATTTATAGCTATTACAGGATCCCAATACAAGTAACTTGGAAGTACCCTTAAAACTGAAATGCCTCTGTAATTGGGTTTTTAATTTTCAAAAAGACATGGCATGTAATTGGGTTTTTAGGCCTTGTGGAATTTCAATTCAATCTCATACCATTGGCATTGCCCTTCTTTCTTTCTGGCCTTAAAACAGTATTGAACCAAATTTTCGTTAGCGCATAGGTCCTTCTTAAGGGCCAAGACGAATATATAATTAATATGGGCATGTTTATAATTATAAGCCTGTATAATGAATGGATGGTACCATTTCAAAGGCCCGCTTTTGAAGTTTGTGTAGGCCTATCTTATACCAGCACGTATCTAGCTGTTGCATCATAAACTAATATGAGGAGGGTTCCAATGCCTTAATTTTTTGTGCCTCAATCATGCCTCCATTTTTTAATTTTCAAATAACTCAAAATTTAAAATTCATTTTTCAAAACAAAACCGTTAGATTTGATCAATATGATATTTTCTATATGACATAACAAATTTTTTCGCTTTTTTGTTTTATTTTATAATTTATATAAATCAACGTCTAGAAATTGCTCAAATTAGTACATTTTTTTGAACCCTTGATGTCAAACAAAATAATATTCAAATTTGATGATTTTGTATATATACTTAAATGAAAAGATATTGATCAAATCTAACGGTTTTGTTTTGAAAAATGAGTTTTAAATTTTGAGTTATTTGAAAATTAAAAAGTGGAGACATGATGGAGGCAAAAAAAAATTGAGGCATTAGAACCCTCCTCACTAATAGTAGTACACACTATTTGTTAGTTTCTTATTGACTAGTGACTACTATTAGTTAATTTTAGGTTAATTTAGGGCGTCACATATGCAATTCATTGACATTTCTATCCAACTTTCAGTATTTTGTTGGCTTCACAAAGTTAAGTTACATACTTACATATGATGAGTTTAATAATATCGAATCTTTTTTTAGATTTAAGTGGATATTTTTCACCATCTCCAGTTCTTTTTAGGAGATATTTGTGCTTATGGAGGATTGAACCCATGACCTTTTGAAAGTTATCCTAGTTAGCTACCACTTGAACTACTAGGCCATTTGCAATAATATCGGATCTTAGTTTGACAACGTTTCATATATATTAAGTTAAAAACTTTGTCGTTTTATCTTAGTTAATTGTATAATCCAATTATAATGCTAAGAATAACATCACCGGGGTTGCATATATATGAAACTTTGTTGCTATCATTAATCAAGAACTAATGTTGCCAATTAGTTGACTGATGTACGTAAGATTAGGTTGGAAATTACATGTTTAGCATCAACATTAAGAATTAACTACCAGAAAAAAATTGGAAAGAAATGTGCTAATTTAAACAATTTATTTCGATGACATTTTCATAAGAATAGTGATTTTGTTAGCTTAACAAAGTTTCATAAGAGTCTAATAATTAATATCGAATATTTTGTTAACAATGTTTAAAATTAAGTGGACGTACTAGCTACAAAATTTATCTTAACTCAAATAATGTAGAACTGAATTGTAATGCTATATATGAATATAAAATCAGTGTATATATAATATATAGTTGCATATGAAATTGATCTTGCTATTGATTGGTCATATAATATAATAACGCTCGCAATAATTAGTTGAGCTGATGTAAGATTAGACTACAATTTACTCGTTAAACCAACACACTAATTACTACCTTAACAAAATTTGAGATCAAATTAACGTATACTGTGAATTCAGGCAGGCGCTTTCACAAGTTTAGCAAAATCTAAAAACACAAAATCTGTTATGATACGCGGTCCTGTTATATCCCTAATTATTTCGATATATTTCGTTCTTTTTTAAGTGCATGGACGAATTAAACAAGAAAATATTTCAATAATTCGGAAATCCAGTTCCTATATCCGGTGCATGCATGAATTAAATAAAAATAGTATCAACAGTCACAAAATAGATGGAATGTATGTATTATGTTTACATGCAAATTACAATGAGAATATTAATAAATAGTAAGGAAGTATTATTATTAATTAATTTATTGATTAATTACGGACTTTTGGAGATATGATTATGAATGCATTAATTAATAATAAGATTTCACTATTCCAGAGATGATATATGATAATCTTAAAAAAGTCAAAAATCAAAACGAAATTAGCTAATTTTCTGGTAAAAGCAAAAAAAAACTTCAAATTGCCAGAGAGCAGCAAGTATATATATATATATATATATATATATATATGCCCCCAAACGCAATCCCCATAATCATTAGAAACTAGTTTTAATTTCCTTTGGGGTTCTCTGGTGAAGGGGGATTCAAAATGGGTTGCACAAGGAGCAGCTTCTTACTGCTCTGCCTGTTCCTCTTCTCGCCGCTGCTTTCTCATCACAACCTCGTTCTAGCTGAGAAGAAGGTTTGATTGTTTTCTGATTCTGGTTCTGATTTTGTTCTATTTTGAATCTGTAATGTATGTGTTAACATTAACAATGAATGATTCATGCATGGTGCAGTCGTACGTCGTGTACTTTGGAGCTCATTCTCATGACCCCGAAGAGATCTCTCTCCAGTCGGAAGAGCGAGTTAAGGATTCTCATCACGACTTCCTCGGTTCTTTCTTAGGAAGGTACGTACATGCAATGCGATAATCGTTCGAATATATATATATATATAAACATCAATTGGATCAATATTAAGTACATTTTACTGTTTTTTATCGAATATAAATTAACATCAATTCGAACTGAATATATCGATCCTTGAATGGTTGTAGCAAGGAGAAAGCCAAGGACTCTATCTTCTACTCCTACACAAACTACATCAACGGCTTTGCTGCCGTTCTCGACGAAGAAGAGGCGAAAAGCATTTCCCGTATGAACGTCGCTTCTCTCCATTCATCCATTTTGTCATTCCTATGATTCGCTTTTTTCTGTTTAATTTCTTACTGCTTTTGCTGTACTAAATAAATTCAGAGCACCCTGATGTCATATCGGTGTTCCCGAATAGAGGAAGGCAGCTGCATACAACTAGGTCATGGGATTTCCTCGGATTGGAAAGAGGAGGAGAGGTGCTACCGATGTCGATTTGGAGCCGGGCGAAGTTCGGGGAGAATGTCATCATTGGCAACCTGGATACTGGTAAATGAATGCATGCTCTTTCATTCATTTCTAATTAATTAGTCATGCTCTCCTCATTTGTTTAGTTCTGATCTTACAACCTACAAATATATACAATGTTGAAATTCTGTGCCTGCGATTCGATATTGGAGCGAAATCAATGGTGACATTAATTCAAGTAAATATTATCCATGTGAAATTAAGGTTATTATCGATCCATGTGACATTATTCTAAACGTCATAGCTAGTTGTCCATGTGACATTCATTCAACTATATATATACATGGAGTTGATATCTGCATCCCTTAAAAATCTGAGAGTTTTTATTTTTTCAGTAGATAAAACAAAACAGTGCCAGTTCAAAGCCAACAACCCAACAATAATGCTCCAGAATTAGCAACTAATAAGATGCCTGCTTGCTCTCCCTCTGACTTGTTTTACTTACTTGCCCAATTAATAGTCAAACAAACACGCGGTTCAAACGGCTCTAGTATAGTAGTAGACACATATCTTGTCCTCAAAGGAAGGGCGCAATTATTAATTATTAATTATTGAATTTTGCACTAAAATTGAAGCGTTGCTGGCTTATAATATTGACCACAAATATTTTCTATATATCATGTTGTTCAAGTTATCATTGGCCGGTTGTTTGCTCTTACATATACCATAAGCAATTATATGTTTTGTTCTGGTATTTTTTTGTTTTTTTAATAGATATAGACACATAATGAGTATTAAATAAAATTTGTTTATTTATTGTTAACTTAAAAAAGTAATTTAATTATTTCTTTCTATACTCTAAAATTTGGTAATAATTAACGTTAATAGCAACAATTTATAACGTATCTGTCAATATATATTTTAGAGCTTTGCTACAATATACCAACTTTTGGTTAATAAAAATTATAGAATATTTTTTAGCTGTATGATAAAAAAATGTACTCTAACAGCTATAACTTAGCATTATTTTCTTATAAAAAAACTTACAAGTATAGCACAACTTTTTCCCCAAATACAAAAGTTTGTGGAGTATTGTAGCACGACTCTATATTCTAACCTCTTTATTAAATGAACTATAAATATATATATCGAAATTCAGATATTGGAAAAAAAAAAATCAGCGATTTAGTGGTGGAGAAAATTATATAGGAACGGTACTGTGTATAGCATAATAGAAAATCATAAAATGAGAGAACAAAAACCTTTTGCTATGCATATATATCCTAATTAATTCATGTATCACCTTGTTAGACGACAGTTGGACTGCATGTGCTATTTATTGATAATCAAAGCTCGTTGACTCTTGCAAGACTACTCCACTAATTAATTCTATATATTCTGTATTAACTATAAATATAAAGTACATTTTCCAATGTATTGGGAACACCTAATTATCTACAAATTAAGATTCCGGCGCCTTAATTGTCAATTAAAAGTTTGCATCCCTAGAACTAGAACAATTACTTTTGGTTTGGACATTAGAGAAGTAAAATATGTTTACTTTACGGCTAATTATGTTACGGATAAGATGAAATATATGGACTGTCCATTTTTGAGAATTCGATGGTTATTGTATATCCTTTAGACACAATTAAAAAGAAAGAAATGTTTAATGAGAACCGTTCGATTCGAAATGAGAACCGTTCGATTCGAAATCCGATGGTTTTATACTACAATGCTGGTTAATTACGCAGGTGTGTGGCCGGAGTCGGCGAGCTTCAGAGATGAGGGAATGGGACCGGTACCAAGTCACTGGAGAGGAGCCTGTCAGAACCAAAATGACAGTAAATTTCACTGTAACAGGTATACATGTCTATTCCAACAGAATTGTCAGTTAAATCGATTCAAATTTTATTTCATCAAATATGGTACTCTTCAATGCATGACAGGAAACTCATTGGAGGGAAGTTTTTCAACAAGGGGTACCTAGCATTCATTGCTACAAGTAACACAACCAAGCCGTCAGATGTCGTCGATTCCCCTCGTGACACCGATGGTCATGGCACGCACACTCTCTCCACCGCAGCTGGTCGGTTCGTCCCGTCAGCAAGTGTGTTTGGCTACGGCAACGGAACTGTCAAGGGCGGGTCCCCCAATGCTCACGTGGCTGCCTACAAGGTCTGCTGGCCACCAGTTGACGGTGGCGAGTGCTTTGACGCCGACATCTTGGCTGCATTTGACAATGCAATTTATGACGGTGTCAATGTGCTTTCTGTCTCACTCGGTGGCTTGCCTGGCGAATACTTTGAAGACGGAATCGCAATCGGGTCGTTCCATGCTATGAAACATGGAGTCACAGTTGCTTGTTCTGCTGGTAATTCTGGTCCTACTGCCGGGTCAGTCTCCAACGTGGCTCCATGGATTCTGACAGTCGGGGCTAGCACCATCGACAGGGAATTCCAGTCTTATGTTTTGCTTGCGAAATCAAAGTTGCTATTCAAGGTTTGTACAAGCATTTAATTGTTTAAGTAGAAATTAAAGTTCAAAATTGAAGCTAAATTTGATCTTGGTTGTTGTAGGGACAAAGTCTCGCAGCGAGCAAGCTTCCCAAGAAGCACTTCCAATTCATCAGCTCTGTAGATGCGAAAGCAGACGGTGCAGCCGACTTGGATGCGTGAGTCATTTGTTCAATCTATCGGCTAGCTTAATGCAATTATTAGCACTAAATATATCATTAACATGTACACATTGTTTAACTGTTGTTGCTGATTAATTAATGTTGTTATATATGGTCTATATATGCCTATATATGCAGTGTGCAATGTGTAAAGAACTCGCTAAATCCGGCGAAAGTGAAAGGCAAGATCGTCGTGTGCACACGCGGCAACAACGCCAGGGTGGAGAAGGGTGAGGTGGTGCGTGAAGCCGGCGGCATCGGCATGGTGTTGGCCAACGATAACTCAACAGGAAATGAGATCATAGCTGATCCCCATGTCCTTCCTGCCACACACATTTCTTACACTGATGGAGTTGCTCTACTCAAGTACATCAATTCTACCAGGTACAGCAATAGTATATATGTATGCTTTATATTCCACTAGAGCTGTAACTCGGGCGAAGCCCCGAAAAGTGGTATCAAATAAATAACTAAGAATTTTATAAAATTTTAAATATTTATATTAAACAAAACTTTAAAAAAAATTTGTAAAATTTTTATGTAAGTAAATAATAACAATAATTATAATTTATAAACAAGAACACATATAAAAGGTTAAATTTTGTTTTAGACATGTCACATTCATCTTATTTAATGAGGAGAGAAAAAAAAAAAATACAAGCCATTAGATCAAAGTAAATTAAGAGTTTCAAACAAAATCCCTGTCTTTATGGAGTATAGATTACAATGACCAAAAGGGCCTATTAGCTCAGTTGGTTAGAGCGTCGTGCTAATAACGCGAAGGTCACAGGTTCGAGACCTGTATGGGCCAATTTGGTACTAATTTTTTTGTTAACCCATTACCCATCCCAATATTTAATTGAGGATCTGGGAACCCGCTACAATCTAATTATGTAGCACGTCAATGTGTATTTTTGAAGTTTTCGACCCAACTCAACCATAAAAATCAAGTCTTCTTAGTCAGAATTTGCTCGAGAATAATTTAATTAATCAATTGCAACTTATTCACAAATCAAAACTGTTTGTGCAGGTACGCTTTGGGTTACATTACAGCTCCTGAGACGAAACTCGGTACCAAGCCAGCACCATTCATGGCAGCTTTCTCGTCTCAAGGACCCAATACAGTGAATGAAGAGATCCTCAAGGTTCTTACAAATCTCAATAAATCAATCATAATCTTAATTACTATTTTCTGTTTTACTAAATTAGTAAGTTACTAATGTGTATTATGCATTCTTTTTTCTATATATAGCCTGATATCACAGCACCTGGTGTCAGCATTATCGCTGCATATACCGAAGCAAGCAGCCCCACTGGCCTAGACTTTGACAAGCGGCGTCTTCCTTTCAACGCTGAATCGGGTACTTCTATGTCATGCCCCCATGTCGCCGGCATTGCGGGTCTTCTCAAAGCGATGCACCCTGGTTGGAGTCCTTCAGCTATTAGATCTGCTATCATGACTACAGGTTTCTAATTACAAATCTACTCTGATCGAATCAAGGATCAATTTTCTAAAAGAAATAAACATGTTAATCGTTTGTACTCGTATTAATTCATTCTATTTCAATTTGAATTTTCAGCAAGAACTCGTGATAACAAGCGTATGCCAATGAGCGACTCCAACTTTCAGAGGGCGACACCTTTCGGCTACGGGTCCGGTCATGTCCGTCCAAACCGTGCTATGGACCCCGGCCTAATCTACGACCTTAGCGCCAACGACTATCTGAACTTCTTGTGCGCCCTCGGATACAATTCGTCCCAGATTGCAACTTTCAGTCACCCTTACAAGTGCCCCGAAACGCCCATAAAGATTGAAAATCTCAACTACCCCTCAATCTCCGTTCCGAATCTCTCTGGCAAGTTGGAGATCACTAGAAGGGTGAAGAATGTCGGCACCATTGGCACTTACACTGTCCGTGTACAGCAGCCAAGAGGCTTTTCGGTTTGTGTGGAGCCCGAAATGCTCAAGTTTAGTGGATTGGGTGAAGTGAAGGAATACAAGGTTATTTTGGAAGCTCAGAAGGGTGCCGTAAAGGGTCAGTATGCGTTTGGTTCGTTGGTCTGGTCCGACGGGAAGCACCATGTCAGGAGTCCCATTGCTGTCAAGGCATAGATAGGTGCACTATATAACATTGTTATGGAAATAATTAATCGGGTTGTAGTTTTATCATCAAAAAGAAGAACAAAGAGTTCAGCTTTTTTTCTTTTTTTTTTTTTTAGTTTTTATTACAGGTTCTAGTGTTAATTAGTTGGAAAGGGAATAAGGATCAGGGGGTTATAGTTTCAATTGGGTCCGTTTGAGTACTTGTGAGTTCAACCGCAAGGTTCAGAAATCACAATGAAGTGTATCTTTTAATGTTATACTGAAATAAAAATGATAAAATGAAGTGTCTTAGTTTGCTTCTGTAGCTGATCTCTCTGAGTTATCTCTTTAAAAATATACAACAAATTAATTAAGAGATATATGGTCTTTAATTGTTTTTTTAATTTTTATATATCTTGTTGCCTCAAAAAATTTGTTTTTATCTTCATCAGATACAATGGCGGATTTTAACTTAGAGGACTCTAATTAAGCTCCTATGATTTCTAGCTAAAATAATGTGGCGCATTATATATATAATATTTGAGCTTCGACTTGACCAAGTTAGATATACATGTAATACGTATAATTAAATAATGGTTCAATATGAATGGTTTGCTACACTAATTTTCTTCTTTTTAGCGTTGCAAATTCGTAAATTATACACGAGAAATACAAAAATATAAGCTCTCAAACTCTCAATATACTTTCGTAATCAACAGCATAAGTTAATACATCTAATGTATTACTTGCATAGCTAATAATTAACTCATTAGAACGTAATTTTCTAATTTCAATGTGATTCAATAGATAATATTATATCAAAAAATGTGAATTCACTTAATTAAGATGCCAACATTAGTACGGCATGTTTCATACTAATGTTGCTAAGACCACTAATCTGCATCAAGATTCGGATAAATAAGAAAACGTGTTTTCATAAAGTAGTACAAAACACGTTTTTGTCCGAATCTTGATGTAGATCAGTGGTCACAGTAAGCTACTCCAAAAATGTTGTTAATGGAAAGTTTAATATCAAAGGTTTAAATAGCGCCGCTATCGGCCGCTATAGTGGTCGATATAGCGTTTTGGAACCAAAACGCTACGACGCTATCAGTTTTTTCCCGCTATGTGATACTTTATATAGTAACATATAAAATATGGTTCGAATCATCTAAATTTTCAATTATTTTATGATAGCTAACACCTAATAGTCGTTACTAATTTATGTTTTACAATCATTTAACACATAATTGATTGGATTTATAAACAACAATATTCAATGTTATATAAACTTAGTATCCACATAAGAAAAATAGTGGGATTAATTAGTGAAAATGAAAGTCATATACTTGAAATCCATTAAAATGTTATATAACCAATAAATATTTTTTTACATAATGTTTTATCATGATTTGTTTACAATTTTTCTAGCATAATTTTTAGATTCTAAATTTTTTCTTGAAAAATGATAGGTAGATAATTTATTTTTGATAACTTCAATAATCCATTCAATTTTTTAATATTTAGGAAAAGTAATTACTCAATTATTTAATTTGAAATCATTTTGATAGAAACAAATTATACTTGTGCAATAAAAGACTGACCAACATGTTATACTATGCCAATATATCTGAATAAGAATGCTTTTGTTTCAAGAGAAATACAATAATTATATAATTTTTAAACAATTTGGTTAGAAACTGTATAAATTATTCTAATTATTCATCATTTTTATTAAATATTTTAGCTCATGAACCATTAAAATAGTTAAAATATATTCCACATAACAGGAACCGGTAGCGCCGATATCCGATATCCGCTATCAAATATACCCCACCGCGATGAGTCCACTATCCGCTATTTAAACCTTTGTTTAATATATATCTCTTTCAAATTTTATTGGGAGTCTATATAATTCTTACCAAACAATTAAAAAGCAGGTTGAGGCTATTTTTTGGTTTAGTCCAAGTAATGTTTACTTTTTGTTGCATAGATTTAGATTAGGGAAAGGTCTTGACAGATGACAACTAATTAATATCGTTGACAACCATCCTTCAAATAAATCTGAAAGAAAAAAAAAATCTTAAAAATAGGAACCTTTTACAACCAATACTCCCAAGTCCCAATAAATTATTGATATCAAAATCTTTCTAAGATATTAATATTAACCATTTTAATATTTTTTAAATTATTTTTGGAACATAAGCCAAGAATAAAAAGAAATAAAAGCATTTCGGATTAAAAGGGTCATGTTTTGAATCTGAAAACTGAAAATTCTTCAAAATTTAGAAGTGTTTAATTGTAAAAGTTTATTGAGATACTTATATCGAAATATCATTTAATGTAAAAGCATTTCGGAATATATTTGGCAATGGTTATATTTATTCGGTAGCCCAGCTTTAATAAAATATATACATCTATGTCACTGTTTATTGTTATGACCCTAATTTAATATAATAATTTCTGACAAACAACTAAAAATGTTCATTCATATATAGCTAAAACCGAAATTTCAAATTCTCTTTTAGTCTTTCCGATTTGGCCTGATAATTTAATTCTCATTTGTTTTAGAAGAAAATTCGGGCTCTGTTTCACTACTGGATCTTCCAAATTAAAACCAAATTAAAACTAAATAAACAAACCAAAATAATAAACAGCTATATATTTCTTTTGTTCTGATCAATTATGGGAACTGCTATTTGGAGAGCTCTTAAAATAGCACTATTCCATTTCTGCTTTTCTCGAAGAATATATATAATAAATATACGAGTTAATTTTGTAGGTTCCTTATAATGCTTTTGGTTTGGGATCGAGAATTTGATTGTTGATTAGAACAAACAATTAATGTCTTTTTACGGAAGGAATGATTGCACCTTCCTGTCAGAAGAGGAAATTGAAAGGCATTCATACGAATATTTGTTCAAATACATCATCATTGGTGATCCAGGTATCTTTATTTTTTATTTTTCTTAATTAAGCTAGCTCCTCTAGCTCTTATATATACATGTTATATATCCTTATTTTTTTCCAGTAGGTTGTAACGAATAGCTAGGATTGTTGTATTCACAATATATACATATGAAACCTAATGCATTTCTCTAGCTATTTGATCATAAGAAAGAAAATAAAATTCAATTATGTTCTAGTTTTATGCTGATCACAGAAGTTCAATTCACAACCATTTCTATTCATGTCATCTCGATGAAATCAATTGAACGCTAGAAGAAATTTATTCTGATCAGAGTGTTAATGTGTATATATCACTAGATTTCTTCTGGTTATGTGCTGATTCATTGACAATTAATGACAACGTTTGGCAAAGTTAGACAATTAATAGATGCTGCAGTTTAGGAAACTAATTAACTTGACAAACTAATCCTGCTTAAGGGACTTAATAAGGTGACTCATATAAATTTGGTATCATTTTTAGGTGTCGGAAAGTCATGTCTATCAGTGCAATTTACTAGAGGGAAGTTTCAGAATATCTATGACTTGACAATCGGAGTCGACTGTGACGACAAGACGATAATTATAGACAACAAGCGCGTGAAGATTAAGATTTATGATACAGTTCGTATCAGCTTCATTGTTTTTTCTTTAACAATATATTGGGATTGTGAAATCAATCTCTCTTTTGAATATTCCTGTTATATATATCTTGTGGTGAAATTGTAGGCTGGGCAAGAGCGATTCATGTCACTTACTGGATCCTTTTACAGGGGAGTCTGTGTTGCTCTTCTCGTATACGACATTACCAGGTACCTGTTATAACTTGTAGGATCACAATATTAAGTTAGATCATAAATAATCTGCATTGCTTATTGTTTGAAACACTCTTTCTGGTAAATACTTCTTTTAATAGAATTACTGGCTCCAAGTTAAGCTTGTTTTTAGTTCGACTCAGTGCCGATGTATATTTGATATCATCACCTCACAAGATCCTTTTATATACTGACAGTCATATCAAACATATAAGTTAGCATTTATGAGAAATCTGATCGATCATTTCAGGCTAGAAAATTGTTCAGTCGTCTATGTTTATGTTCAGAATCTCAAATTTAAAGGCCTTGAAAATTGGCAGGAGGGAGACATTCGACCACTTGGCTGGCTGGCTACAAGAGGTGAGGCGACGTGCGAATGAAAACGTTACAATCATCCTTGTTGGGAACAAATCTGATCTGGAGAAGAAGAGAAGCGTTAGATTCGAAGAGGGGGAGCAGTTCGCTAAGGACCACGGTCTCATATTCTTCGAGGCCTCTGCCAGAACTGCTCAGAATGTCGAAAAGGTGAATGTTAGATCATTTCTTTTATCGATATATATGTTTTTCTCTTTGCCCAAGAGACCCGGTGTCTTGTTTTAAAAGCATTGTTTGTGTACGTAGGACGATATCGATCACAAGTACTCAATGTTCGATTTCTGAAGTTCATGTACAATTTATTTTTGCAGGCATTTCTTGAATCTGCCATAATAACCTACAAGATGATCCAGTGCGGTATCTTAGATGTATCTAATGAGGTTAGTCATATAATATGGAAGGTTAAATTGTTACACTTGTGTCAATGTGTCATGGCTTGGCATCAGTAATTTTTATCCTGTTTAATTGGTACCACCAAAATTACTCGCTCCCAAATTAAAAGAGGCTTAATTAGTACTAAGTTTGACCTCAAAACTTTAGTACATTAATTAACTCCTCAAAGAGTGCTTCACTCATAAGAAGAGACATTAGTAATTGAGAGCCATGTTTACATTAATGTATACAAGTTAAACCATCTTTTCACATTCTCTGATTAAAAAGCTATATATGACCATTTCACATCTTTTTTTCACAGTTTGAAATTTATTTATTTACTTCTTTTTCATGTGACTATTTGCAGGAAAATGGCATAATGTTAGGATATTCATATGTTGGTAAACCAAGTCCTCCATCTGGTGGATGCTGTAGTTAATTTTTTGGTTTATTTACTTCTTTTTCATAAGCACAGATGTTTATCTAATATTCATCTGCATGTATATGTAGTAAACTTAATTGAGAAAATAAGAATTTTTTTCACTTATTAGCCTGAAATCTGAATTAATTATGTACTTTCCACAAGTGAATATTATTATAAAAATTCTCTCTCCAGTCCAGTCTCCCCCTTTTGCTCCCAAAAAGAGTGAGACTTGTTTTTTTCTGTTAACAATGGGTAATGGGAATCATTATCAATTGCTGCAAGAACATTTCCATTTGGCAACTCATCAACACAGCACAAGTCACAGAACGATTTCTTTATTAATTGAAGCTCTATGAATTTCATCCGGAATCCAAAGATCGTCTAAACTGATGACACAATTTTGGTAATTGTGATATATATTCATATGATATATCTAAACGAATAAACGATGAGTATAGTTAATAGTTTCGATGCTAGCCTTTAAATGAACAGCTTATTAATTACTCGCACCGTAATTCCATCGCCAAAACGTGATTCCAAAATGACTTTTAATTAAGTTTTCAACTAGTTCATTTCTGGTTTCTACGCAAAGCATGCAAGCAATGGAATCAGAGTACTGTATCACCAAATTACGTCAAGCACCAGAAAAATTATAGAATTAACAACAACGAAGATTGTGTGCTATATGTACTGAATACTTGTTGAATACAAGAGGCGAATAGGCACAAATTGAATATGAAAATTAAACTCTCTTTCACTCTCAGTTAGATTACGTCTCATGATAGTTGATTAGATTACGTTACAAATATTTGAAACTATTGAACACAAAATTTAAGGTCACTTGGTTGGAAACAACTAAGGAGTGACGCTATTGTGCATGCTATTAATAGTAAATATTGCCTTTATAGGTTCATACTATTGCCTCATATCTCTAATTTAAAAATATTATTTGTCGATATAAACTGTTCATTATGATTTTTATGTACAATTTTATTTATAAATCAAATTATATATTTTCTTTTGAAACTGTTTCCTATTTTTAAGATAATTTAAAATGTCACTTGATTAAAACATTGAGTTATCTAAATAAGTGATATTTTAAAATATCTAAAAAAAGTAAACAAATTATGAAAAATATAAAATTTTGTTTATAAGTAAAATTGTATATGAAGATCATGATAGATTGTTCGAATCGAAAACTAATATTTTAAAATTTGATATATGAGTCCATAGTAGAGCAATTTGTACAATCAATTGTACAATAGCCTCACTCATAACTATAAGTGTATAATATAAAAATTGGTCCTTTATTGCAAAAATATATATATATTCTTCGAGTGTATCTATCGTCTATCTATGGACAATCCATAGAAGGCACAAGTTGTATGACAAAGGGGCCCCCATGTGGACCCCAATATAACAACTTGTATCATATATGTGACTCTATGGACAATCCATAGATGAACGGAAGATGTTTTCCATATTCTTCTATCAGATGTAATCCGTGGTTATCTGTTTACACGTGCAAGCTCAGACTGTCAAATACTTTTTAAATTTTAAGGATCAATTTGATAAAATGATAATACTTCAGGAACATTAATGTAATTTAATCAAAAACATATTATGGTTAATAACTTAATATTGATATTTATATCAGATCAGTTTGAGAGTTACATATATAATTAACATACTTTTGTTATGTTAATAAGAAAAAAAATATTGTGACCCACCCCATCAATCTCGTGTAATAGAAAAACAAACAAACAAACAAGCAAATATTTTTCCAATTCCAAGCGTGGTGCTCAGATAAATATAAAATATGATTTATAATAAAATAAATGTAGTAAGAATTAATAAATAAAAGATTAAAATACTTGAATAAAAAACTATGGGCAATACTAGTACGTTTGAGCTTAAGCGGATTAAAATACTTTAAATACTTTAAATATGTAGTTCGGTGAGTTTGGCTTAAAAGATTAAATATACGTGCCATTCAATTTTCATAGTGATTCAACCCAATGCTGGCTGGAACCTGGAAGTCTGTGACAGTATCCCAATGGCGTCCATAGGTTACAAAATCAGATCTATCTGTTATAAAATTGAATGTATTTGTAACATTCTGAGTGTATCTATAAACGTATGGATGCATTTTTAATGGACGCAAGATGTTTCTCTATCCCAATTCTGATGTACAAACAATAAATCAAACAACTTTGACGGTTTGACATGTTACAATGAGTCCGTATCCGCTGAGTTCCAATTTCGATCTCAGAGTCCTGAGATCGTGATCGGACGGATGCCGTTTTTAGGGGGATTTTTTGGATTAATCTCACCCTTTAAAAGATGGATTGCAGGGGATTGCTGGGTTTGGATCTCAGCTGATTTCATCGCATGTTACAATGTAATTACTTACAACTTTCAAGTTTTAATCATTAAAAAAGGACCTGACACCTGAAAAGCAAAATCAAGTCAAACCTAAATCACTGTCAAACTCTTAACTCCCCCACCTAATCCTAAATTATCCAAACATCCCATAAATAACCACTTAAACGCGCACTCCACACCAACCGTCCGTTCTAACAACGTACTTCAATCCAACGGCTATATTTATACACGCACAAGTTCTATAATAAGTTTACTATTTTCTGAATCCCAATTATATATTTATTTAGGCCTATCCATCTCCTTATTATTCTCCTCCCCTAAAATAGCGTATACACAAAAATACAAGTCCCACAACAGACTCACATATCCTTCCTTCGTTCTTTATATCTCCCCTCTCTTCTCCTCTCCTCCTTCAATTCTATTCTCTCTCGCTTAGTCGCTTGTGGGTTCTTTACTGTGAAGATCAAGATGTGTTGCTGCCCCAGCAAGACGTGCTGCCTCTGCACGCTCCTCATCCTCGTGATCATCCTCGTCGGCTTCGTCTTCGGCTTCGGGGTGTTCTCCCACGGGTTCCACAAGCTCAAGGACACCTTCCATCTCGAGGACCATCACTCTCAGTTCGCCGGAAGGAAGTTCCTCTCCTCGGCCCCCTATCCCCACTATTGAATCCGATTTCAATTTGGGCTCTCATGTTTTTTTTTATTTTATACATAAAGAGAAAGAGAGAGAGATTTTGGATTTTATTGGTTTGAGATCTAGCAAATGTGGGTTCTTTTCTTCTGTAAAATATTCTTCTTCTTCTTGAGATAATAGTTTTTAGTTCCAGTTTCTTGGTTTAATTGTTCTTTCGTTTTCTTGTTTTCAATTCGTAATTCAATTTTTGGTAAAAAGAATTCTTTTGTGCTATCAAAACATATTCGAATTGGATGCCCCAGCCCCAATGATTAGATTCTTCAATGGTAAAAAAAAAAAAAAAAGAATTCTCTTCGCTCATCATGAAACCTTGCAATTTACGACATTTAATCTACGCCCAAATTGCATGCGGATGTCATAAATTGGGGGAAAAAATTAAAAAAAAAAAAAGGAAAAAGATTGGTGAACGGTTTTGAAGGTTACTGTTGCTTAAATTTAGCAAATTGGTTGATTGATGTGAGATTTCAGATTTGGTACGCCAACGCCAGCTGGGGATATGGTTATGGTTATGGTTGTACCAAAATTATTAATTTGGTGGAGGTTCGTTGAATCGTTGTGGCTGAGTCTCAGTGTCAATGGTGTGACTTGTTTATTTTTAGACTTAGTCAATTCAATTCAATACCTTTATGTGACCGTTAGAACTTGGGAAGGACGAAGGAGGGATGAGATTGTGATTATGATTATGATTATCAGGCTGCATGTGCCACTTACTATTCTGTAAAAAATAAAACCTTTGTTAAACCCGATGAAATTGCTAATTGCACGCCTTTGGGATTTGGTCTGCTTAGAGGTGGCAGTTTGTCGGGTTGGGTTGGGTCGGATTCGGGTTCGGGTCAGTTTGATTAAATTGGAATGTCGGGTCGGTATCAGGTTGACGGCTGCTGGCATTTTTTTCGGATCAGGTATCGGGTTGACGGTTGCCGGCATTTTTTTGGGTTGGGTCGAGTTCGGTTTGGGCATCGGGTTGACGGCTGTCAACATATTTTTGGGTCTCTGGTCATTTCGGGTTGGGTATCGGGTTGATAGTTGCCGATATAATTTCGGGTATCGGATCATTTCAGGTCGGCCCGGGTCGGTTATCATGTTTGGCTACGCTCAGGTCATGTCAAGTTTTGGGTTGTTCGGGTCTCGATCGCGTTGTTCAAGTCTAGATTGGGTCTAGTTCAGGTCATTGTAACTTTCATTTGTTTTCTCAATTCAACTGCGTAACATATACAAGTAAAGTGTAAAGAGCTTTCTAATATGAATTATAAAATACATGAATGGTCCAAAATCCAAATTAATAACTTCATATGAGCCATTCGTTGATGCAAATATGACAATATGTCAATCAATTCAGAACTGGTTGGATCAGGTTTTATGTAATACGAGTTGTCTCGAGTTTCGGGTTGGGTTAGGTTGGGTTCAGGTCACCAAGTTTCCAAGTCATCTCGGGGTTCAGGTCGGCTCGGGTTCAAGTCACCAGGTTCTCGTGTCATCTCGGGTTTCGGGTCGTTCGGGTTCAAGTAGGTCTCGAGTCAGTTTGACTTTCCCTAAACCACGGGTCGAGTCGGGTTCGGGTTAGCTTGACTTTCCCTGAAACACGGGTCGGGTTAGCCTGACTTTCCCTGAAACACGGGTCAGGTCGGATTGGGTTCGGGTTAGTTTGACTTTCCTTGAAACACGGGTCGGGTCGGGGTCGGATCAGACATGTTTTTCGGATTGGATCAAATTTTGTCACCTCTAGTTTCTGCTCTTGTTGTGGGATTGATTGTACGGTATGGAGTACCATTGTAATTTGTTATTTACTGATAAATTCAATTATTTAATTCTGTTTTAGAACTAAAAAAAGTTAAAATTCTCACGTGGGTTGGGATATCATAATATATATATTAGAGGTGGCAAAACTTGACCCGATCCGAAAAACCTGTCCGATCCGACTCGACTCATACCCGACCTGACCCGACATTTTCAGAAAGTCAAACTGACCAGATCCAACCTGACCCGACCCGACCTGAGATCATACAGTATGCAATCCAATTCAAATCAACGTACGATCCAAAAAAAAACTGATATTAAAATTGACCCGACCCTACCCGCCCATCACCCTACCCGACCTTACCCGAGATCTTCTAGAAGGTCAAACTGATCTGACCCGCCCGCTCGATTTGCCACCTCTAATATATATCATATATACGAGAGGCAGAATCGAAAGGATAATGCATGTGCCTTTTCGGCGGAATGCTTTGGTTTTTTTTTTTTGAGTGAATCCTTTTTTTCGGCGGAATGCTTTGGTAATTTACTTCAACTTTTTTTAAAGTTCAAATCAACTGTAATTTTCACCAAAAAAAAAAAAAAAAGAAGGAATCAACTATAATACCAAGTTGTCTGACAAGTAACAAAGGTGCCATCACTTCAATCTCAATTTTTTTTTTCTGAGGAAATCCTTCAATCTCAATTATATATATTGAATTTAAAACAGCAGGCCTACAGCCTCAAATATATATTTTCTCAAAAAGTATCCGTTCAAGGCTTGGCTTTGTTTTGTGTATTCGCTCGCTGTTCTGTTGTTCTTGGGACTTCGGTGTCTTAAGATTCGTGCTGTCACTGTTTATTTATTAAGAAAATCCATGTGATGTAATAAGGTAGTTCAATTACCCGAGTTTAAGTACCAATCTTTGTATAATTGTATGATAGGGACAAAAAGAATAAATAAAAGGTAATTCTCTTTTCAAGTGAGTTGGACAATTGCTTGATGTACCCTAGTACGTATTTTTAAAATTTTAGGGCAGTACGTCCAACGATGCAAAAAGGAAGTCCATGCCGTTGCCACGTCAAATTTTCTTTTAGTAATTCTGATTTAGACAAATAAAGATGGTGACCAAATTTGTCCATAATCTAAATAAATTTTAGTGAAATATATTTAAGAAATTCCAATGTACAAAGACCAGAAATTAATTATAAACTAAGTTTAGTAACCTTTAAAAGTATTTATTATTAAGATAAAATTCGATAATATTAGCACTAGATTTTAGCTCAGGCTAACCCCGAGCTGCTTATCTTAGCAAACTTATTTTTTGTTACAGTTTTTTTTTTCTCTGTTTAATTAATTACCATGTTGGCATTTTCCCGAAAAAAAATGGCAAATTGTGAATTAAAATTCACTTTTTTTCTAAAAAAAAAACAACCATGATCGCATAAGCTTACTTTATTTATTTCTAATTACTTATATGTTTATCATTGAATTTGGATAAAACAGTTGATTTGCTACCATTTTAGTCGCTTTAACTTTTAATATACCATTTTGATCCTCTAAACTTTTAAAATTTTACATAACAATTGGATCTTATGTTGTACAAACCCAAAAACAAAAAGAGTAACGCTTAGGTAATAGCAGTACAGTATATTTTCTTGGCCCAGTAAATGTAAGTAACTGAATTTTGTGTGGCTGGGCCTTGATAAAAACTCGTCCCACTACGTACTTCCTCCCAAGTCCCAAGTCCAAGTTAGCCCACTCTTTCTTCCTAATATTCTTCTGCCCAAGTATATGATATCAGACGGCTCCTTGGTAGAATATGATTATTATACATGCGTAAGATTAAAGCAGTTAATCATATTAATAATCAGTATTCAAGTAATATCAACTTAACATAAATTCTCACAATTGGCATTTGAGAATTTATTAAGATATCAGAAGACAGAAAATTAAATACGAGTATAACAGTTTTACACTATAATTGGATTGCATGAACATGCTTGTTGACATGTACATGTTAATTGTAAAAGGAATATCATTTGGGTAGTCATAATATGTTTTGCTAGATATGACTTATGAGAATAAGATATTTATTCTCATTGCCAACATGATATAAATCCTACCCGGTCACACCCAAACGAGCAATGAAAGAGTAATTCATCTTGTTGAATGAATTATGTAAAATCAACAATAATATGCATGCTTGTTGACATGTCATATTAAAATGAATAAAAGATATAATTAATTGCATTGGATAATGCAAGTTAATTATTTTATTCTAGAAGAAGTGTTACATAATTAATTGTGTATGTTGATGCACAACTTAATTTAGTGACTCAATTATAATTAATTAAATGCATATTAATATGCTAGTCAATTAATTAATTATAATATATAGTGTAGGTATACTTAGCAATTAATTTAGAATTAATGGGCTAATACATTTGGAGCAAGAGAGCCAACCCAAATTGGATGAGGCCAAGCCCAATTCGGTTCCTTGGGTTGGTGCGCACCAATTGGTGTGGCCCAAGTGTGGGTGAGAGTGAAAGGAATATCCAAAAGAATATCCACTGGAATGTCCCATGACATATTCTCTTGGAGTATCCAATGTTGTATGGACCCTTGGTGCACCATGCATGAGTGGACCATTGATTGATTAAATTACTAACTAGTCCCTTGACTAGTGCATTGGATGCTTGAGGTAATTTAATAAATTCAATCTATTGGTCATTGGATACCCTTTATATTCTCTTTCTCTCCACTCCTCCACACATTCTCATTCCACTCTCCCGTTCTCCTCTCCTCCCCACCCGGTCTCCTCCTTGGCCGAGCCGAGCCGCCGCTGGCCGTGGGCGGTGGAGCACCATGTGTTGGTGATTTGTACTCAAGTCTTACACTATTCTTCTTCTCCTCTCAAGCTCAATTGGATCCAATAGTTGGATAGAGCAATTTTAGCACAATTGAAGGTGCTCAATTGTAGGCCGAATTGGAGGTGTTGCTTGGAGTGATTGGCAGAGTTCTAGCTTGCTCCCGATCGCGGTTCTTTCATCTCAGGGTGGATAACGGGAGCCGCCAAGCCAAGCTAGTGAGGTATATTGAAGTCTTTCCCTCTCGATAGGATCTAGATATGACCTTTGTAGAAACTCGAATAATTTTTGTGTTCTAGTCTCTGATCTATGCCCCGTTATTCCCTTCAACAACATGATCGTTGGAGAGAACACTAAAGAGGTACTATAATTTATTAGGATAAATGTGCTCTTACAACTTTAAAAGGTGAATGGTATTAGGTACTTTTATTTTATGGATTCGAAAAGGTAATCCCATCAATTAAATTGAATGATATATCTTCTCTTAATGTATTAGGCTGCTGGTGATTGGACACAAAATGCCTCTTTTGCAGATGGACAGGATTCGAGGGAGAACCAGTTGAAGACTTTGTTGAACGCTAGGAATGCGTATGCAATTTCCATGCCGAAATATCATTCAACTGTAAAAATGGAAAAGAACAATTTTAAGGAGATGCAACATCAAATTACCAGCACTGAAGCAAAAA
Source organism: Cyperus esculentus (assembly GCA_030179965.1). Classification (NCBI taxonomy): domain Eukaryota; kingdom Viridiplantae; phylum Streptophyta; class Magnoliopsida; order Poales; family Cyperaceae; genus Cyperus; species Cyperus esculentus. The sequence goes on from JASGLE010000030.1 coordinate 1,875,190, forward strand.
TCATGCAGACTGATCAATCGATTGAACAAGTGATGTTTTAAAATTTAAGTACTTTCATACTACATGTTTAATTCTTAATGTTTCTTCTTTAGTATTGCTAACTAATTTGGCTTCTGTATTGGATAATTGTAGGAGCTAGAAAAAAGTGTCAACATTACAGCAAATGTTCTTCGAGAAAGCCCAACGGTTTTGGTAAATTAATTCGTTATGCACTAGATTGAATTTAACATGGTTATTGAAATCATACCTGAAAGTCCATGATCTAAAGACAAAAAGCCAGATAGCATGATATCCTTATTCCTTAGTGTAATGACAATGCTCAAACTATTGTTTCTGTTTTTATATTTTTTAAATAACTGCCTTATGAATTGTCATTCTATTGGTTTATTTAGTACCCCCAAAAGTGAAAAAAAAAAAGATGAGTAGGGAGAATACTAGCAATGCAGATGATTCGAATTAGGTAAATGCCTAATAATACAATCTTTTGTTAAATATATAATATCTTATGAAATTGTAGTTGTACCTATTCATATATATTTTTAATATTTGTTTGTAATAATTTTCTTTTTCTTATCAGGTGTCTGGCTGAATATGGCGCAAGATGCTGCAATATCTGGGACCACGTGGTTATTTTCTTGTTTTTTTTTTTCTTTTCCCTGACGCTATGAGTTTTTATTCTCGGGAGAAATGTTGTTTTCGTTGAAAGTTTAGGTAGAGTAAAAGCTCCACAAAATTGCTGATGTTGTTAGTATATATATATAGTCATACACGGTGTATAGGCAGATTTTGTTGATATATTTTTTTTTATGCTAGTAATATAATTTCAAAAAATTATAACTGCAATCGTGCAAAATGGTGAAACACGAGAAATTGAGGTCCCTATTTGTTGCATAGAATGATAGTTGTGAGTACAAATTTTAGAAGGCGTCTAGTTTTTTCATCATTGTTCTTCTCGAAATCGAATCACCTGTTATCTTAACTTTGGATAACAGGACCCTATTATCCTAATTGTGGCCGTTGGATGAAAAATCAACGGATCAGATTCATTCTAAAAATCTTCTCTCCCTTCAAAATTGTACTTTGTTATCAATTTGAACCGTTCATTTTGATCCAACGGTTCATATTGAGATAACAGGTGCTGTTATCCCTAACAGTGTGCTCCAGAGGGGTGAAGGGGAGGGGAAGGGAGGGGAGAAGAGGGGAGGTTTGTAATGTCACTTGCTCTACAAATTTTGTAAAGAGGAGGGAAGGGGAAAAAGTCACCTCCTCTACCTCTCAAATCAATTGATTTCGTCCCCTTCAAATTGGGATGCAGAGGAAGTGAAATTCCTTTTCCGTTCCATTCCATCCCTTCCCTTTGCTTTCCATTCCCTCCCCTTATAAGAAAATTGTGGAGCACAGTGTAAGAATAACAGCAGATACTGACTCGTTCTTCTCTAGTAATTACTACGCAGGGGACCCCTTTTCCTTTTCCTGGTATAACCATACAAGCATCTTAATAGGCAGTAAATTAAACGATTGGTACTGGCACGGTGCCATATATATACTCCATGGATCATGGGCCTGCAATTATACAGATCAGAGAAGCAAAGTCAATAATTGTTCTTAAAAAACTACCCTTTAGTTAAGAACTAACGAACAGGCAGCACATGCACAGTATAAAAGGTCAAGATGAAAATAGAAGACAACGCTAATTCAACAGGAGTCAGGACTGGACTACGTTACTAGCCCAGCAATATGTAATGTGACAATGGAAAGCAAAGTTATCCCATTCAGTTGGAAATTGAAGTTGAAAATATTCCCAAGTCCTAACTGAAGAGAGGATAAGTTAATATGATGTGACAGTAATGCAAAGACTTTTTCTCACAGCTCATTTACATTTTTTTTTTTTTTTTGAGAAAAAGATGAGGGTCAAGCCCTCAAATTTCATTAAATTGATCACTAAACCGTGATCTCTTATGTACATGTATTTACAAAATGATTTAAAGAAAGAATAAGAAAAATTAAAATACAATATAACAAAACAAGTAAACTATTCAGGGATCACAGCTCATTTACATAATTGATACTATTATGGTAATGGTAATAGTAAAGATATGGTCAGATAAGATCTCATACCAACATGGCCCTGAGATAGAACAACCGCTCATCACCCATCTTTTTTTTTTTTCCTCATCATTTCGTCATATGTAATATCTCCTTTGTATTCCAGGATGTGCATTGCATGGCATATTTCTTATATATTACAATACACATATATACATCGATCATATATATTTTGATATTTTTCAGGGTTGGTAGCAAGCTAGCACTTGTGATCTGCATCTTGTCTCGCCACTACAACAAACAAGGCATGTTACAACGATTATTTTGGGACGGACCCTTTACTGTCTAAACAAAAACGAGTAGAGGCGGTATAGGCCACATCCTTGCGGCGCATCCATTTCCGTTGCTGTAAAAATTATCTTTCAACGTCCAATCCGTCTGTATACATTGAATTTTCGGTAAATAAATTTGTTCTCCATCAAAGGCCCAATACAAATTGCCAAAAAAGGCTACTCTAAATTAATAAGGCAGCTCCTATTTAATTTCACCGATATGCACCACATCTACTCTAAAATAGTTTGCACTTCGCACAAAGAGCGTTAGGACAGCCATTTCACGTGGACCCACAAAAGCATTGAAATGGCCTAAGAAAAATGAGGAAGACCGACCTCGGAAGATGAATAACAAATTCCTTAATTAAGGAGGCATAGTTGGGAATTCGTAATCGTGGAATAAGAGAGCAAGGGTGCGTAGCAGAACGTGTCAGAAGGGAGCAAGTTGTACCATAAACCAGTCGCCATGAGGAGGGTATCCTGTAAGTCTTGCGGAGGAGATATTGCGGTTGTGCATTAAAGTTTTTTTCCTCAAAAAAAAATAAAAAAATTAAACATTCGTTTCTGTTCCTAAATATTTCTAAGACCAGTAGGAAGGAAGGAAGATTCTGGTGGGGCGCAGAATATCGAACTTGACCAACCATTAATTGTAAACCAATGGCGGCGCGTAAGAAAGCTCTAATTGCACTCCTGGGGGATCGATCTAAGATTCTTGATGACAATCGGGATGCACACCACAACTAGAATACATTGAGCATGCACAGCAGAAATTCTGCACAAGAAGATAACAGCTGCTTCAACTCTGCAAATACAAGAAGAGTACTAATGGGATGAGGAATTTATACACAAGTCGATCTCTTAGTTGACATTCATATAGATTATGGAAGTTCTTAATATATATTTAGTACAAAAAGGACAGCAGATTTTTCTATTTGATCTGTTTCTGTCCACTCAACCGTATGTACAGGGAGAAACTGCGGATTCTCGATCATCGAATTGGACCAACGTAGAGATGTGAGAAGCATGGGGCATGAAACCTGGTGTGGTGGTTGAACCCGCGCATGCTATGCTGGTGGAATATTATTCCCTCACGGTCACGGAGTCGGATAAAATTGAAGATATATACATTTGAGTTGTTCCATGAAATGGCCAAAGAGAAATACTTGTTCTGTCACTTGGACCTTGGTTATTTTTGGGGGCCATGCTATATCCCTTTAATAGTATATTAATCTAGGATGAACATTGCTACAGTTTAATCAACAGTAAAAACTACATTAACTTTTTTTTAAAGATTGGTGTACGGAAGTTTGTGAGAGGAACAAGAGATTTGCACCACTCGGGCTGCTGCCATTTTTAACGAATCTGTCTTTTTTTCATGCATCTAGGTGGCAGAATCTGATTTGACCCGAAAAAATTGCCTGACCCGATTCGTGTTTCAAAGAAAGTCAGACTGATCCGAACCCGATCTAACCTGTATTTCAGAGAAAGTCAAACTGACCCGAACCCAACTCGACCTGACCTGAAACCGAACGACTCGAAACCCGAGATGACCCGGGAATAGAGGTGCAAAATTTGATCAAACTTGAAAAATCCGCCCAATCCGACCTGACCCAAAAAAATGTTAGCCACCGTCAACCCAATACCCGATCCGATCCAACAATTTCCAATCAAACTGACCGACCCAACCTGAACTCAAACCTGACCCCACCCGACAATATGCCAAAAAAAAAATCTCACGGCTAAAGAGATAACAGGGACTCAATGGAAATGTCCATTTGATTTTTTTTCAATTACATTTTCTCTTATTAAATATTTTTAAAATGATTTTATAAAAACTCCTTCATGCTTTGGACCAAATATTGTGCTAAAAATCATATTATTATAAAAAAATATCTCTTATTTTAAATATTCTTTATTTATAATTTTTTAATTAAGTAGTAATTCTTTTTTAATGCTTAATTGGAACATATGATTATTTTTGGACAGTTTGAGCTTCGAAACTTTGAATGTATAGACCTTTGAAAATCCTCATAATATTACCAAAAAATTTGACACTATGTAAAAGTTTGAGTTTGCAAATTCTCGATAAGATTTTTTATTTAAATTTTCCTAAAAACTATTATATTAACAAAATTACAAAGAATTTTCAAAAACCAAAAAGTACTCAATAATTAATAACTTTACAAACATGTTTTTTTTTTTAATTTATATATTTAATGTATTTCAAATATCACAGAATTAAATAGTCTTTAATATAAACCCAAATTACTCTTTCTATATTTAATTTAATAGAAACTCAAATTGCTTAGCATAAGTAAATGATATAGCTCAATATTTATTGCCGAAGCAAAGCAAGGCCCTACCCTAGTATATATATATTTTTGGACTGAAAAAGAATTAAATTCATTGAGGAGCAATGGACGTTCATACTCATCAGTATCCTATGTATTTAGTTGAAATTATTAATTATGCACAGCACACCAATCAGATCACTAAGGTAATTATTTAAATGAAATAACCCGACCTAAGAGAGGAGGAAAAATATGTCCTTCCATTCTCCAACGCCGGACATAAATTATGGCAAGCATGGAAAAAGAAGGGAAAGCAATATTTGTACCATTCATTCAATCCGAAATGTAGAAGAGCAAAAAGAACTCACAGGAAATCAGTACACGAGAAAACACTAGCTAAACAAATCAACCGATCGAAATAGGATTTCGACAAAAGCACTATATCCGATGCGACTAGACAGCCGATATATAGTATGGTGCTTCCAATCATCCGACCGTTGATTCAGTTTAATGAATTTCCTTCAACTGGTCTGTATGGTATGATTCACAAGAGGACGTCCACGTGTAGTATGGATAATAGGAAAACAGCGGATCTGATAACAAAAAAGAAATTTCCTTCAAAGAACAGAACACGGCAGTTGGTTTCTAAATGAATTCGAGCAGTGTATGTAACCTCGTGTATATAACAATCCGTAACAACTAAAAGTCGCCCTCTACACTGTCTGTAAGAAAAAGAAAACAAGATATTGTAAGGCAACTAACACCAATGAAGCAACTGAATCTCTTCAATATGCTACACGAGATAGCAATCCAGGGAATCAATCTCCAATCATGTAATAGATTTTGTATAGGACAATTTTTAGAATTGTAAAATATTTGTAATTAAGGAGTTGATCTCCAAAGATTGTATAACCTGCTATATAGCAGAATGCTATCACCACGTTGGTGATATGCTATCAATAATACATCAATTATTGAATTACATGGTATCAGAGCCATGGCGCTCTCTACTGGAACCTCCTCTCTTGATATTGAACCTTCTCCTCTACCTAATACCCTTCAAAACTTATCTCATCTAGTCTCTGTCAAGCTTAACAAAACCAACTATCTTTTGTGGAAAAGTCAAATTCTACCTATCCTCCAATCCCAAGATTTGCTCAAATATATTGATGGTTCTCTAACTGTGCCACCTCAAACAATCTCACAAACTGTCTCAGAGAAAACCACAATAGCCCGAAATCCAAAATATTTGACTTGGTTTCGCTATGACCAAGCAATATTAAGTTGGTTGAACTCCACACTCACTGAATCTGTCTTTTCTCAAGTAGTCGGTTTATCCACTGCCTGTGATGTATGGCTTGCTCTTGAATCATCCTTTTCGGCCTCATCAAGTCAGCGAGCTCTCCATCTTCGCTTTGCACTTCAGAACGTTAAGAAAGGCACCCATAACATGTCTGACTATCTTCAAGAAGTCAAACATATTGCCGACCAGTTGGCTGCGATTCAAAAACCAGTTGCTGAACCTGATCTTGTGCTTTATGTTCTTACAGGGTTAGACTCGACCTACGAGTCATTCCGCATGGCAATAATGGTGCGCCAATCTCCTGTGACCTTTCAAGAACTTCAATCTCTCCTCACAACCCAGGAGCTGCATTTATCTCATGCAAATCAGCAAGAAACTGTGACAAATTCTGCCTTTGTAGCAACGTCCTCTAGAGGAGGGCATAGTCGGGGTCGCGGGCGTGGTGGTTGAGGCCGTGGTTCAGATCAAGGTCGCGGTCGCAACAAACAGCACAGCTCTTACCAGCAACAGGCTCCTCAATCTGCAGGAGTTCTTGGGTCTGCTCCCCCTCCACAAGTTTGTCAGATTTGTGGCAAGCGTGGCCATGCTGCACTTCACTGCAACAAACGCTTTGATCAAGCATACCAGGCTGATGATATCCCATCTGCATTCGCTGCTATGAATATTTCATCTTCTGATCAGCAATGGTATCCCGATACAGGAGCTACACATCACATGACATCTAACATTGAAGCTCTAGCCTCTCCCACAAGTTACTCAGGTCATGACACTATCTGTGTTGGCAATGGTAATCACCTTCCTATCACTCATATTGGCCATACAGTCATTCAAACTTCCAACTCTTCTTTACCATTAAACAATGTCTTGTGTGTACCCAATATACAAAAGAATCTCATATCTGTTGCTCAACTTACCAAAGACTTGAATTGCTCATTCACTTTTAATTCACTTTGATTCCCTGGATTGCTATCTCGTGTAGCATATTGAAGAGATTCAGTTGCTTCATTGGTGTTAGTTGCCTTACAGATATCTCATACAAGATAATATGTCACAAAATCTGGTGCAGTAAATGTTGGAACATGATACAAACAAAGGCTATAGTATACAGAAATAAGCTATTACTGCTGTTACTCGCACAACTGCGGTAATTTGTAAAATACAGAAGATCAGAAGAATTATGTTTCAAGAATCGTGTAAAATCGTACAGACTACAGAATTCGAAAAAGTTCCTTACATTTGCTGTGGAATCGTGTAAAATCGTTTTATACACGAGGTAATACATATCTGACGGAATCAGTACGGGCTGCAGAGATCCCACAATGGCAGAATCCATGGCAGTCCTAGAGGTGTTGAGAGATTGGCAGAGCAAGGCTACAGCAAATTCAAAGGAGGCCGTATACACAGACTGCAAATTAAATCCTTGCTGATGCACTGTCCAGCGGTGATTTTCATGAGAGATTTCCATCATGGCGAGCGATGGACTACATAAGGAGCTTTGAAGGAATCATTTCCAACTGCAACTGGTAAGCTAGAGTACAAATGCCAACTGAAAATGGCTTTTTAATGTTATTAGCTAGAGCATGGACTTTTTTCATTTGTTATTATCTTTTAGTTCTTTTTAAATGCCCTTAAGGCACATCATTTTAAATGGCCTAGTAGCTCAAGTGGTAGCTAACTAGGATAACTTCTAAGAGGTCATAGGTTCAATCCTCCATGGACGCAAAATAGTGGAGTATTCCACTTTCTTTAAAAAAAAAAAAAAATTTATTGCCTTGAGAAATAAATTCAGATTTGACTATTTGAGTGAATGTTAACAGTCAGTGTGCTTAATTGATTTAGTGAGTTAATTTTGCTACATCGCCTCACCTCCAACCCAGCAACACCAATAATGGTTAGTGTAATTATCATGCTGAATATAAGTCTTTTTTTTTTTTTTTCTTTTTACAACAGTTATATGTTTTGGTGCAGAGATGTCATCTGAGGCTTCTTCAAGTAGCATTGTTGCCCCTGTCAAGTTTAAGAGTCCATGAGATGCCTAGTGTTCCCATCAATCTTTGAGACGCCTAGCTTTTGTAAGTTTGTAACTAATAGATTTTCTGTTATCTCAAAAAATAGGTGGATATATATGGAGATCCATACAGTTGGTTTAATGAATTGTCAGACTTAGATTACCTTATAGCAGAAAGTGAAGAACTAGAATTAATTAGAAGTGGAAAAATGAACAAGAAGAAAGAAAGAGAACATGAAGGAGAAGGATCATTATTTTTTATATTTACATTACAAGGCTTCAAAGATGACCTGATGAGAAAGCTTAACAAGTTGCAGAAATAATATATGAATGTACTGCTACATATATTTATGCGTCGTATGAGTTCCTTGAACATTGTGGAACTGTTGAAATGAAGTGTGTATATATATGGGTCAGGCATATATAGTTGGTGTTTATCATGGATTGTTTTGGTCTATTGGTTAATTTAATGAATATCGAGCACAGCTGGTTGAAGCAGAAATCAAGCCAAGTAGACAACACTGGCATGCATACAGTACTGTTACTGGATTCTATATGACCTGGCTGTTGACAAATATTAAAGATGGTAATCACGGTATAATGTAATGTCAATCCAGATGGTTCAGAGTTCAGGCAGTCAATCGGTCAGTATCTCAAAATTAATTTCATTGTTACATGGCAAAATATGTAATTTATGTTGTTTACCAAAAAGAAAAGGAAAAATGCTGACTTTTCTTGGCCCATTAAATATAGTAGTATAGCAGTAGTAGAGTATATTTTCTTGGACCATTAAATAAAAGTAGTAAATTTGTGTGGCTGGAGTGCTGGCCTGTATGAAAAGTTGGGCCCGCTGCGTACTTTCTCCCAAGTCCCAACTGCAACCCCATGCCAAACCAAGTTAGCCCACTCTTCCTTCCTTCCCATTCCGATGCTCAGCATCACGCTACCGGGGTGCTGCTTGGGGCAGCGTCCAAATTACTTTGGAACAGTTTTTGTACCCAAATTTAATCAAAATGCTCCTATGATCAATAATACAGTTCCGTTTTATCAGAGGGTATTTTGATCATATTTGAGTACAAAAACTGTTCCAAAGTAATATGGACGCTGCCCCCAAGCAACTCCCCACGCTACCATGGTTCCATAATTCCCATTCCATTCTGTGGATTTCATACCGCCCGCGTATTTTCAACCCACGTTACTCACTTCTTTATTACTATGCCGGCTTAACTAATTAATAAACTAATAATCAAATCAAACGGCCCTTAATAATAAGGCGTACGGTACGTATTTTCTCAGTGCCGAGTCTAAAACTTTCTTACCTGCGAGAAAAACCATGTTCGGGGGCTTGAGCAGGCTCGGATCTCTCCTCCGTCGGAGCAGCCGCTCCGCCCTGGTCGCCGACCTCAAGGGTTTCTCTAGGGTTTCAACTGACTCCACTCTTCTACCCCGCGGCTCCCCACTCCCCATTCCCCACCGCTACGATCCATGCCTCCTCTCCCGATTCAGCTCCTTCCAGGCCTTCAAGTCCCTCCCCAAGGTCCCCCATCGGTTAATTTTGATCTGTTACTACTCAGTTGAATGCTTTCTGTCGATTTGAATTGGTGTAATGATCATTTTACTGATTTCTACTTGTTTCAGAACCTTGTCAATCAATCTACGAGAAAGATGTCGACAATAACGACGGCTGCGGCGCTGAACAATGCGGCGTCGGAGGCGACGAATTCAGGTCTTCGATTGCTTGTGACGAAGGGCCCCCACGCGCAGAAGGCGGTCGGGATATGGCTCTTTGGTTGTGCTGCGTGGGTTTTCAGTCTAGTGGTGCTCGGTGGTGTCACGCGTCTGACACGCTCCGGTTTGTCAATGACTGATTGGAAGTTTACTGGTGAGCGGCCTCCGTTGACGCAGGAGGAATGGGCGCGTGAGTTTGAGAAATATCAGCAGTCGCCTGAGTACAGAAGGTATAAAGAATGCACATATGCATAATGAATGGTATTAAATTGAGACTAAACAGAGCTGGTTAAATAATTCTTATGTTGGATTTTTATGCTAATTTTGTGTTCAAAATAGGTCATGAATTGAGGTTTTTTTTGAATGCCTACTCTGTAAGGCTTCAGTGGTGTTTGGCACAAAAATCCTGAATGTCTGTCACTGGTAGGTATAAGTCGTAGCAATATCATACCAATTAGTGGTGGCACCTTATATAATGATTGAATTTGCATATGCTAACATTGTCCAGGTCCAATGGATAGGCATCTGGTACATATATGAGTGATGCTGTAAAAGTATTATCCATTTCTCAGAAGTCCTGCTGAGAAAATGATCCTGACATTGCATGCGTGGCAATTTCATGCAGGGTTAACAAGGGAATGAACATTGAGGATTTCAAATTCATTTACTGGATGGAATATGCGCACAGAATGTGGGGCCGCGGTTTGGGATTGGTATTCGCATTGCCTTTTGCATATTTTATTGCAAAGGGTTATATTACTCGCCAGCTTGGACTGAGACTGTCTGCTCTCTTTGCCCTTGGTGGTGGCCAAGGACTTATTGGCTGGTGGATGGTGAAAAGTGGCCTAGAGGTATTAATAAAACATTAATTTTTTTTCACCTATGCCCTGGGAGAAAATAGGTACAACCACATCCCATGATAAACATAACTCGTAAAATGGGAGATCACAGAATCAAGTTTTACATCCCTCTGACTGAAATACTGTTGACAAGGACTACAGTGAACACACTTTACATTGTTTTGAAGCATATGTTTCATTGTGTGAAAGAGACAACTATTGACATAAAAGGGTATAACTCTATGAAGCACAGCTCAAGTATCTTTTTTTTAGCTATTAGTTTCAATATGACCTGTAAATTTCATCTTATCATTTTTCTCTATATCAGGAGCCACGGTCAGAGTGGGTGCAGCCACGAGTCAGCCCTTACCGCCTGGCAACTCACCTCACATCTGCTTTTGTTATATACTGCAGCATATTGTGGACAGCTTTATCTGTGGTCATGCCAGAGCCACCATCTGGGTCCCTGAACTGGGTTAATGGAGCAAAAAAAATTAGACGGCTAGCAATACCTGTCAGTCTTATTGTTGGCCTAACTGCAGTCTCTGGAGCCTTTGTTGCCGGAAATGATGCGGTCTGGTTTTCTTTCTATTCTCATTGTTCATTTATGTTAACTATGTTACCTCTTTTACATTTTTTTATTAAACTGTAGATGCTCGGGTTAAACACTTTGTAGTTAACATATGGGTTTGTGGTGCATAGTTTCAGGGTACAAAATGTTATTAAGTCTATATATTGCTGAAGAAATTTTATGACAAGGTTAAAAAAATTGTCCAAGCTAGTAATAGCATAAGTTGATTTTTTTTTCAGTAATATGTATATGTACCTTGAACAGTACTTCATGTGTGTTAAAATAAGAATGTAAAACATTATCATTGTTTTCCGTATATAGGGTCATGCGTACAACACATTCCCAAAGATGGGAGATGTTTGGATTCCAGATGACATATTTAGCATGGAACCTCTTATTCGCAACTTCTTCGAGAACACCTCACTAGTACAGGTGCATTTTCTAAAATCCCTAAATGTTTTATGACACACTGCTGTGTAATATAACTAAAGGATTTGTTTCCTTTCAGCTGACCCATCGTATTCTTGCATTGTCCTCACTTTCTGCTATTGGAGCTATGTGGTTAGCTTCAAAGAGAATAGAAATGCATCCAGCTGTGCAATCTATAATAGGGAGTACATTGGGAATGGCTGCTCTTCAGGTAATAATTTTCTTTCTAGTTGCAGTCTATTCCAATAAATTATTATTTCCATTGTGAATTGTTATTTTTGTTCTGACATTGTCTTGCTTCTGTATTAGGTAACTTTGGGATTGTCAACACTATTGATGTATGTTCCGACCTCGTTGGCATCAGCTCACCAAGCAGGGGCATTGACTCTGTTGAGTCTTATGATTTTACTTGTTCATACAGTAAGAAGGCCATCACCAGCCCTTCTCAAATCTCTTGCTTCAGTTTCAAAACCACCAGTAGCTAAAGTGTTGTAGGATTTGATTATTCCTCCTATGGGTGCTTTAAAAGAAAAAAAACGATTTGATTATTTCTCACATTAGAGATGCAAAACATCTTGTGGCTGGATCTCTGTCCAGTAACTTGTGTTTGGCAATTTTGTTCGAGGCACATCCATTTTTGTAAGACGATATTATAATTAGAAAGGAAATTTTAACCTCCCCATAGACGGGCATGCCTAGTTTGTTATGTAACATTTAAACTCGGTTCAGGAATAAAATGAGGCGTTCAAATACATATGTCCTGTCTCTTTGTACTGCAAGCCTATTATTGGTTGTTTTTTTCTTCTCTATAGAGTGGCTTGTGAGATTACCAAAATACTTGGTGCTTGGCTGTAGTAATTACCAGCAATAGAACTTTTAGTTCCCAGTTCTAACACTTTCTACGGTACAATCCAGTACAAGCGATGAATGTTTTCATAGCTCCAACATCACCTCATAAAATTTCTGAGCATTGCATTTGGCAACAGAAGTATACAACTCAATTCAGTTTACTCCAATTCACAGATATATTCGTCGTGGATAGCACAAAACAAAACGACCAACGAAATTGTCAATGCCAAGTTCACAGGACATGACCAAATATTTGCCTAACCATTAAAGTCAGGTTCTAGAAAATTGAAAAGCAATCTCTCGTCAGTTGTTCTTTATATAAGTGAACCAAATTTAACATCATGTGCTTAAGAATCATACTTGCAAATTCCCTAACATAGAAAGGTATGTAAAACACAGGATTGCATATCCAATCAATTCAAACTACTGCTTTACGAGAACAAATGTGCACATAACATCTCATGAATTAAGATCTAATACTTCAGAACCGACAAGCAACAAGTACAAAACATGAGCTCCAATACAACCAGCACTAACATCCCTCGATGTACTGCAAAAATAGATGCCACGCCACACTTAACGGGGACGGGCACGACCCCTTCCACGCCCACGGCCCCGACCCCTTCCAAGAGGTTTCCCTGCATCCAAAAGAATAAATATGAAATAAGTCACACCATAGTAGTCAATGAACCAATTTAAATCCGTAAGGAACTGCATAGATACAACATCCTACAAAAACTAATTTCATGAGCTAAGAAATCGATTCAACAACATACAGAATTTATTTCAGTGAATTCTTAGGCTCTAAACTGCTTTAGTGATATATGACTCAGAACAAAACCTTTATAAAATGTATTGCATTGGTTTAAAAAATTGGCAAAATCAAAATACAGGTTTAGACATTACCAGTCGTGGCCTTCTTCGGTTTCACCCTAGGTGCTTCCTCAACAAGTAAGGTCTCAAGATTTAAGCTGTCAGGAAGGATGTAGTAACGAATGTTATTGCCTCTCACACTTAGGTGGTCAAGTGTGACAGGGTTCTTCCCTTTGAGTGTCAGCTTTACCATCTTAAGATGTGTGTTCATGCTCACATCCACTCCTGTATTGTACACCATGATCAGAGCGATTAAGCATTTATAGAGCACAAAACATGATGATCATTATGGTACCTAGTGATGATTGCAATATTTTAACCAATAACACTCCAGGTACTAGATTTCCATTATAAAAAGCACACATCACCTAACTAACAAGAAAGGGGATAGACATCTGAAAAATATATAGCTTCTCATTAACATAAAAAAAAAAAAAAAAATTTTTACGGACCAATCAAAATAATGATATTGATATCTGGCACCTGACAACACAGAAAGGCAGAAAAATAAAGACAATGAAACTTTTTTTGCTTTTCTACAATCCCTTATTACAAAAGCATGCAGTTCTTGCTACTGGAACCAAATTAGAAAGCTGCTAACTATATTTACCTCCTAAGAAGAAAAAAAATATACAAAAACCTAAAGAAGGGTCAGAACTCAGAAATTCACTCTGGGTTGGTTTGTTATTCCAATTTTACACCAGACTAATTAAGTATTAAATACAATTTCAGTCTACAATTCTACAACTTGGCATTAAACAAGAACCAAAGGAACAGATGGAACGGGCGAGAGGGAAGACTCATAAGTCATAATATATATTTTGTAGACACAATATATCCAATTCTAAGTTGTAAAATTTCAGGTATTTCCTTCCTACATACACAGCAAATCCTCCTTAGTACAAGTGTAGTAGTTGCTCTCTGAATCAATATGAAACAAAACACTAGAAACGCACTAAATTTCTCAATTTCAACAAGTGAATCCCATTTACAGGTACCAAAACCATACGATTCACAGTGAAACTGAAACCCTAACTAACTTGGCAAGTTACGAGACAGCGAACGAACCTATGATAGTGCCGTGGACGACGGTGCCGTTCTTGAGCTCGATCGTGACCGTCTCGTTGTTCAGCTTCATCAAAAACCTACATTTGATTTTTCACTTCCCAAGTCAGATCTCACTTTTACTACACGCCCTAACAACAGTTGGAGCAAGAAGATAGAGAAAAGAGAGGGGAGGAGAGGGAGTGAGAGAGGCGCAACCTGACGAGCTTCATCTTGGCGGGGGGAAGAGAGCGAGAACAACTAGGGTTCCGACGAGAGAGGGGCGGGGGGCGCTTAAAGCCTAAACCCTTGCTTTCCTTTCGAAACGAGAAAGGTTGGTTCCAAGAAGAAAAACGAAACCTAGCTCACTGGTTTCGACTTTCGATTCGATTCGATCCGTGCGGAAATATAACCCACTGTCGACTCCACTCCACTCCGGATTTATGCCGCAGTGAGCGAGTGAGTGAGTCGCTTTGATTGGCGTGATCACAGCCGTTGTTGATAGCGTATCGGAGAGTTTGTGTTGTGGGGATCTCGTTGGCCGTTCGATTACATGAGGGACCTGATTTGATTTGAGTGAAAGGGGTTTTGATGGGCGGGTAAGGTGTCTGGGCCTGTTTTACTGGGCTGGGCTTGAGTGAAAGGGGGTTTGTTTTTTATCCGGTTCGAGTGTAGTTTGTGTGATCATGGACTAATGATTTTTCATGATTCATCTTTTATCTTCAAATTGTCATTTTCCTTCCTTGCCGATTAATGGGCAGTGCCAGCTGTTAGTTCTTGCTCTACAGTCTACAGTGATGAGTGGAAATATATACTTATCATAATTGAGATGTTTGTGCAAATACAATACTCATTTATTTGGTCCATACCATTGGTTTACAAGCTAGCAAGAGTTGTTCTTCTTTGGATCAGCTAAGCACCTTTTATTTAAAATTGAGTGATTCTTATCAAACTTTTCTTTTAGTTGTATCTAAAAGACATATTATGATCATCCGATTATAAAAAAATGAACGGTATTTTTTATGTAATGAAGAAAAGAAACTCAATTACCATCTTAAAACTACTAGAATAGTAGTAGAATTTAAACATGAAACATCTTCAAAAATTATTCTACTATCTTATCAATCATCGTACACGAAATATACATCTTTAAATTTAATAAAAGATTTGTTCTTTTGCTGTTGTGTACCAGTAGAGACACCACAACCAAGTTTGAAATTTACAAAATTGAAAAGTTAAAAGGACGTTGCTTCAATGCTCACACCCAGATAATTTTATCGGTTACAGATGAATCTCATAATGGGCAATATTCATTTATAATTGTCAAATTGAAAATAAATTTTTTTTGGTGAGATCGAAAATAAATTTTTTTTGGTGGGATTATTGGAGTAAAATTCAACTTAAAATTTCCCAGGAGTCCGTTAGGCAATCGGCAATCCCGCCCACGCACGCGAAAAGAACACCCAGACTTGGAACCGAAGTGCAAATTACCCGATTCACGAATTCATATCCCCTGCTGTACTGCATTGCAATGCAGTTTCACTACATCAGCTATTGGATTGTCTTGAGATTCGTGCCAGTACAGATCTTAAGACGATCCAAAGGCTGATGTTGTGAACTGCACAATGCAGTAAGTCCGGGGATGAGCACTCCCCAATTCACCCCCTCTATAAGCATTCTTCGATCGGCCTTTGGCTTTTGGCAACTAATCAACAATACATAAACACTGATGTTCAAAAAAGAAATACATAAACACTGTCACTCCTCTCGATCTCTTTTCAAAATTCGAAAATTACCTATCACCACACGAGATTTACCCGAGTTACCTGCAATCGCTTTTCCTCATTCCATCTACCACCCTGTTTAAATTTAAATTTAAAACTTAACCGAAGTCTCAAGTAGTCAATTTTAACTCCAACACAGGGATCCTTGAGCATTTGTCGTCTCCAGTTGGTACGAAACTTGAGAGTGTTATGTCACTCGAAACACTCTCTCACACTCTCTTATATATAATACACCAGCACGATCATCGATCAGTCTCTCTCTCAGTCTCTCTTGTCTGCTCTCACTCAGTAGATAAATAGCCAAGGAGAGAACGACGCAGAGAAGAGAAGAGATGTGCGGAGGAAGATCAACAACATCATCAGCAGCAGTAGCAGCGGCAGAGGAGGTGCCGCAATTCGATCAATCCAAGGTGCAAATTTCAAATTCAAAGTTCAATACTTTGCACCGATCACATTCCAATTGCATGCACCTCCAAATTCCATTCCAAATTTTGTAACTCATCCCTTAATTTTTGAAAATTTGAAAATTAAAGGTTCAGATTGATCTGGATGCTGCTGATTCTGCTGGCACTGCGAGGAGCGAGCTCAAACGGCAGGTGCCGAAGAGGCGGCAGATGGAGCTCCCTTCACCATCCAATGCGATCACTGAAGCGGCAGCCGATGCCGGCCGCGATAACTCTGCATCCAAGGCGCCGCCCGGTGTGTTTGATTTCCCAACGCCGAGGTCCGGGGCTGTAGTGTTCGACAACCGCCAGTTCTACGATGTGTTCTTCCGCTCGCTGGTGGACGGCAGATCATCCCTGGTCGAGCCGATCGTGATGGAGGGATACCAGCCGTTCGACGAGACGATCATGGACGACGATATGCAGCGCATCTGGCTCCCGATCCTGCGTGATCAGCCTCTGATCCCGATTGTGTACAAAGAAAGGCACTCCCGGTTCTTCTGAGATTGATCTTGTTTGGATCATGATGCATTCTCCAAGTGATTGAGATTGAAATTAAATCTGATCTTGTCATGAGTGTTTTTGTTGATCTGGTCTTATATCTGACAGTAGGTGACAAAAGTAGATAAGAATAGATGAATTAGAAAGAAATATAGAGTCATGCTTTTCTCTTTTCTGACTTGAGTTTGTATGAGATGATCCATCAATTGGGTCCATGCATGCAGATTGTAGTGACTCAAAATCAAGTAAACACATGTTAGCTCAGTTTCTTCAGTTCTTCAGATCTTGAAAATCCTTTCTTACATTTCTGTATAAATTTGATGGTCGTTGATGAAGTATCAAATGACATTCAAATTGAATGAAATTTAAAACACAATCGATTTATAAGTAAATTAATGAACATGTTTGTAAAAGATTTTCTATTTTTAAGATTTTTTATAAATTTATATGATTTAGTATAACATTTGTGTCAAAATTTTGTGTGTCATTAGATCCCTCCTCTTATAATTATCAGATTATATGGAATTATGTTATTGCACCAAAAAACTTGAAAAGGTTGATTTGGTAATACTTCAAATATTAACTGCCATATATATCCATTTATCTTTTAATTTTTGAAACTTATAGAGAGATTCCGGTACGATGTTTGCACCTTTTCTTTTTTCCTGTGCATTAGTAGAAAGACAAGCGGAGAAAACCCTCGTGGATTTTGTGTTTAATTTAAGCACAACATTCAGACAGGTTGAAAGAAATTCTCTTTCCTTAATTGTAATATTCCATAATTAATGCTTCTCTGCAGATGCATTGTACATTTATACGCTCTTGATTAATTAATTTGACGCCGTCTAAATTCAAATTTCAACAAGGAAATTTAATTTTAAGTTACCGGATTATATTGAGTTATTTTATTTGACAAGCTAGAACAAGTAATTTTTTCAATGAAAGAGGAGGGATGCATTGAGAATGCTTATCTTAACAATAGAATTCTTGAAAAAATTGAAATAAAAA
Organism: Cyperus esculentus; assembly: GCA_030179965.1. NCBI lineage: Eukaryota > Viridiplantae > Streptophyta > Magnoliopsida > Poales > Cyperaceae > Cyperus > Cyperus esculentus. The sequence goes on from JASGLE010000030.1 coordinate 1,893,239, forward strand.
ATTATAAAGAATCTTAGCAATGAAAAGAAGTTTATGGAGATACAATTTAATTTATAGATTGATAGTGTTTTAAATTTTAATCAATTTGAACATTGTTTGACGGCTTATCAAATTTCATATATTTTTTAACTGTTGTTATTTAGCATGTCATTGAAAAGCTATTAAACGTGGCTTAAATTGAATATAATCGGAAAGATAATCAATTTATAAGTAAATCAATACTTCTATAAACTTTTTTATATATTTAAGAAACTTTAATGATAATTTTTTGCATTGTTAAGATAAGCATTGCCAATAGATCTCTCCTCTTCATTGAAATAGTAATATATATTTCTTCATAACTAGTAAAGAGCTCACCCCATGTTTTGGGCTGAAATTGTTATTTCTTATAATAAATTTTTAAGATAATATGTAATGGGCCTTAAATTAAGAAAATTGATATAGGCCTTAAGTTTTAATGGGTTGAGACATTAAAGTACATCAACGGTGGTGGTTAATCTAAACAATCGGCGGCTGAGATTTATTCTTTGGGGAAGATAGAACTTTTATGTAAAAAAAAAAAAAAAATCTAATCTCCTTTTATTAGGAGTAAGAATATGGTATCATTTCTTCTTGAAGCAGAAGGCTAAACTTCCGTTCATTTTAAAGATTTCAAAATTTTGATGATCAACTGTGAAAATAATATATATAAAAACAAACAACAATGGGGAAGCAATTTTATTGATCCAAGACATAGGTTGATTTTAGAGGACAAGTTCCTGAATAACAATAGAGATAAATTAAGAAAATTGCTGTTTACTAATCGATCAAATAGGATGATTTTAGAGAAAAGTTCCTGAATAATTAATGGTAAATACAAATTAAGAGAATTGCTATGGTACACTTAAAAAGGTAGAATGGTCAGATTTATGTTGATCAGATGACTGATATTTATTGGAAATAGAGACAAGATATAGAAGTAGAGAAAATAAGGAATTTGTGCAATCAAGTAAAACTTGCCAAAATTAACAAAATCATGTTTTGTTTTCCTAGATTACCCTCTCTTCATCATACGATTGAAAATTTGAAATTGTTTGACTTGTTTAGAAAAGGAAAAATTTTGTATAATAAAGCTCCCAAACCGATGATTTAACATGTTTTTAGTAACCAAAATTAATATAAATTAGCAATGTCAAATAAAATGGGGGCAATTAAACGTACTGAAGATCGTATGAATCCTCATGCATGTAATATTGACTCACCAGATTTTTGACAATAATACATGAAGGAATAGTAGTATTTTTTTGGCAATAATGCATGCGTTGTTTCTTTTGGTTAATGAGTTGTTAATGTCGTTTTTATTTTCCTTATAATTATTAATTAGTGTTTTTCTGCTAGACTAGAAGAGGACATGGTAGTAATTTCTACAGCAGTAAGGAACCATATGACATAAGATAACAAGTACAATTTAATTTGCTAAATCTGTAAGCACTACTTACCAAAAAATAGAAATTTCACTTAATTTACTTACACAGTATTACATGAAGGTTTGATCTTACCTTAAATTCCGATGCTAAGTTAAGGTATTCAATAACCTAGTACTCATGCCAGTATAGACAGATAGACATGTATATCCAAATGGATTGCAAAAGCATAATAAATGATAGCAATGAAGAAAAGATCAGTTCAACAATGGAAAGGAACTCCGCAACGGGAGGTAAGTACGTCTCCTGTATCGGTTGTGTGTTAGCTAGCTAGCTTATATGCTAATTTCCGATTGATTTGTAGATCGAGTGGCTTGATCGACTGTTTCTCTAATCGAACAATTCCATATATATTCCATGTATCAGAATCACCGAAATACGCAATCCCCGCACGTAAAGTGGTAATCAAGCAGAAAAGACTGATCAATTCCTCACTGAAGCTAGAGGTAAAGAACATTATTGCTCCGTCGACTATGGCTCATCCAGAAGTTCATAAGTATAACACTGCATCGGCTGCAAGGAGCAAATTGAAACCTCCTTTAGCGCAGCACGGGAGTCCCGGACCAAAGCTGAGTACAGTAGCAGGTTTTGCGAAGCCAAAATGGAAGTTTTCCAGATATTTCCCCGTTACGAAGTTTAAACCGTTCAATTTGCCTAAGTTGGATGAGTACAACACAAACGATGAGGTCCTGGATGCTGATATGGAACACGTCTGGGGCGCCATCCTTCGCGACGAACTGTGAGCTAGCTCACTCGATCTTTTGCATGCAGAAGGAAATCTGAAACCTGCAGAACAGTAGTTAATTTGCTTGAGTTGTGCCAATTTCCGTATTTAATATATGTAATGTGGCACATTTAGTACTCCAATACAATTGAAAATTATGTATTCCTTGAATTTACCTTTTTTGTGTTTGCAAATCGATCTAAGTACTTACTGAAATTATAAGCTGCTCTAACATGAAAAGCAATTAATTCATGTTAATTTAACTGCAATAAAAATTGAAGAAGATTGATTGAACCATGCACAACCTGAATAACCTCAATGACAAATGCCCCCCAATGACCTCACTAGACCCTTCCTTATTAATCAAGGAAATCGAAACGACTCACATCTGAATTCTGAACCTTGAACTCCCCATCACTATTCACCTGCCAGTGTAATCTGCAACATTATAATTAATTAGAAAGTAATGTCAAAAGCAAGTTATTCTGTTATTGTAATTATGTTGTTTTTAAGTCATCTTTCTTGTGTTTAAATATTTGTTCTTGCGTTCACAATTTGAACTCTATATATAAACGAACAAATTAAGGTACAATGGAAGTATATGTTCAATCTACAGTATTTTCAGATACAAAGGAGCTTTATTTAGCTTTATGCTTTACTTGTATATAATGGTTTCAAAACTACTATTTAAATCTGTAAGTTTGGGTTAGCACTGTGAACAATTTCCGTATGGCGAACTTGATCGATAGATGGATAGCAACTACAATCAACTTGCACTTAATTGACACAAATAGAAATCAATGATACGTACATATGTCGACCTTTCTTGAACAAGATAGGTAGCATGTCTTTTTTGAACAACATTTAAGACCTTAATTCAACAATCATGAGACTCAGTAGTACTATCTGAGAGCTAAGAGCCTCAATATCCATCAATACTATGTTTTACAGCTTCACTGTACCAATATTCGAGAGTTTAACGATAGTGAACTCATGCACATTGCTGACATGAAAGAGCCAGGCTAATTCACACAGTCAATGGGCCACATTGCCTACTGCTGATGAAAAAATTGAATGATAGCATAGGTGTAAATGATGGTTCTTTTCTTTTCTCATGCCATTCTGGCTTCAAATTGCACTTATCTGAAACACTGCAAAGTTCGTATACTTGGAAGAAGATAGAATGAGATATAATTACACATTGAACAGAAAAATGCTGCATGTTCAAATATCATAAATTACTATCTGAAAGAAGAAAAGAATGAAGGGTTGTTAATTAAATTATCCCAGTAGGACACATGGTAAATTATCTCAAGTTTAAGAGAATTGCAGTCATCTTCTTCTTCAAAAAAAAGAGAAAAGAAAAGAAAACTGCAGTCATCTGATCATATTACAGGCTAGTGGCTATCGCCTGCATTATGCGTGGGAACCTCACAGAAAAGTTGTTCTCGTTTATTGTTTTCCAACACGATAAAATGAGGACCTTTGATAATTAGTAACGCTGATCCGGAGGGCGGCATTGTCATTGTTGGCATGGTTTCAGGCCTCAAAATAGCAGGAATGAAGTATGGCTTACAGTTAGTTGTCCTCAAGGGAAAATGTTACTAAAAAAGCAGAATCAATTTTTACTTATTTTTTCTTTATAGGAAGGAAAGTACCGAGTGCGCTCGGAACTGTTGTCAGAAAAAGTTAGGTCTTATTTGTCAAGTTTGTGAGATGTTTGGTGGGATAAGAAACGGTCGGAAAGAAAAGGTTGAGTAAGTTTCACTTGCCGTCACCCCGGTTTTGTCCTCTCCGCAACAACCGCAGGTGATAAGTGGTTTGTCTCTGAGAGGAAAACCGGGGACAAATTAATCCAAATTATATTTTCACCATTCCAAAATTTTTATTTTGTTCTCGCAATACGAATTCAGAAGGTTCATAACTTGTATGTGTTTTGGCTCCCTTTTTCTGCATCTATGATAACTTCTTGAATAATTAGCTGAGAATCAAATCACTCTGAAATATCTAAATTTTGTCACAAAACACCAACCGCCACACACCTGCGAAACGCAAAGTTACACAAAACTTGACAGTATAAATTGCATACTGAAAAGGACTAGCTTTTTAAATTCACTCCAGGCCATTAAGTTATTATGTAAGGGCTGTATTGTAAAATGTCCTTAGCTATATAAACAGATGATCTGAACTCTGAACTTTCATCTTCTTATCATTCCATCTTTCTTGTTTCTGCAGTGAAACAAGAACTTCAGATCAGGAGAAAGAGATTGAGAGGCGGAAAGATCAAGAAGCTGAAGAATATATAATTTATCTTTTTGAGGTAAGTAATTTTAAACTAAAATCTTTGTCGATTTCATCAGTTGCACCTGCAAGATTTCTGATTTCATAAACATCGAAAATTGAATTTGCAGATGGTTCCCCCCAAGAGACAGAACCGGAGCAAGAAGCCTCAACAGAAAGAGGCGAAGGAGCAACTACCCGTCATATCTGTAAAGAGGATGAAGGTGTTGGGTCCCAAGGAGCCTTACATCTTCCCCGCACCGACGGAGTCCCTTGTGCAGGCCACTGAAGTCTGGAGCGATCCGAAGATTCCTCCTCGCCAGCAAAGGGACCTGCACATCTTCTATAGCTCGCTGGTGGTTGCAAAGCGCAAGCCAACAATCATGCCTGAGCTCGACGAAGACTGGCCCTTCGACAAGAACATGGATCCTGATCTGGCTGAAGCCTGGCGCCCGTTGATGGATGAGCCGTTGCTCCCTTTTGTCATCGGTTTGAGGGACTTTCTGAGAAAATAAATTTGAAGTAGATGATCGATCAATGTGGTCAGTAGTGAGTATGTTGGTCCTTCGATCTTATCTTTTTTCTTTGTATGAGAAATAGTGCGAGATAATGCCGGTCTGTTTATGTGATTTTCTTGTATGTTGTTGTGTTTGCAACTTTGCATGCAGAAAAATGGATTTAATTAGGAACATCTAAGGAAAGTTTACAAACAAGATGCAATCTTTTTTTTTCTGGTTATAGAATACAGAAGATTGAAGTTCCAAAATAAAAATAGGATTTCTAGTTTTGTTACAGATATACCAGTATTCGAATGTAGAAGTGCACATACAAACCAAGGTTCGAACCTCGTTTCAAAAACACTTGCAATCTTCATTACGACCCCTTGTTTCGTTACAGACACTGAGAGCATCACATATTCACATCTATGAGGATTAGAACTTCATATAAAGCCATATTGCATGTAATCTGTTTAACAAATCTATATATCGATCTAACCTACTGTATCGATATCACCACCATGTCAAAAAATTCTAAAAAAATAAAAATAAGAAGTTTCACAGATATGTCAAGTTCTTGGTACTCGATAATTCTCGTGAGAACCATAGGAAAAACATAGCAAGAACCAAAGAAAACGCTCAAATTGCTTGCTATTGGTTTTAACTGGCAGAGGCACAGGCAGCACAGTTTTATCCTTGCTACCTCACAGAGAGTGTATAACTTAATTGGGAGCATGTCAAATTTTATCGAACACAAAATGTAAAACCTTTAATTGGAATTTGGGCAGACAAAGTTTGCAAGAATGCTATATATTAGTTTATTTTTTTTCTATATATATATGATAATGATATAGTTTAATGATATCATATCAGATTTATTGATAAATTCATATCACTAACGATAAATGCATGGTAGCTGCTGCACCAGCAAGTCTAAACAGAAAAGTTCAAGTACGATAAATTCATTTCCAATACTTGTCAATTCACCCATATACAAATAATAATACAATTATGCATTCAATATAAATCAAATTTAGTCTCAAGTCTCAACCAGTGAAGACTGAGGACTGAAAACGGTAAAATAGTTCATCACTGGAGAGTCCGTTTCAAAATAAGAAAATAAAAAAAATCCCATGAATGAGCTACAATCCATTATCCATATATATGGCGTCCACTCATATAACACTACGAATGTCAAAAGCCCACACATTAAGGAATACTATTAAGCCCAAAATTTCTTCTATAAGCTTAATTAATTGTCAACTTTTTGCGGGTCAAAATTCGGCCCAATATTTTTTGTTTTAGGACTGTTGTTCGCAGGAATGGATTGATGCCAATTTGAACAGCGAGCTCAACAAAGCTTGCTTCGAATGTTAAATAAATTATGAGTTGTTTTTCTATGGACAACCGTTAATTTTTAATCAAACAATTGAAATTTCATAAATTAAGCATATCTCTTTACTTGTGTCATAAAAATATATTTTATTCATTCGATTTAGACAAATGAACTATCTATATTTCTTCTAAACTATAGAAGAATCCACCATAAATTATTATGTCACTATTTCTTTCATTAAAGGCCCCTTTAGCCCCACATATTTTTAAACCCACGAAGGGACATGTTACGGTGATAGTATATATTTTGACCAATGACTTGGTCAAATGAGTTAATTGTTCAACTTAACGTACTAATTAATTGCCAAGTTTGCTGATAATAATCAGTCAAATGCTAATCTATACTCCATAAAGAGGGGTAGATTTCCAAACACCTCAACTATGCCACATCATCACTCTTATTAACCATTGATTTTGTGTGAAACTCTTCATCTACTTTGATCCAATGGCTAATGTTTTATTTCTTTCCTCATTAAATAAGATGAATGTGATATATCTAAAACAAAATTTAACCCTTAAAATGATCCACCATTATGATATGTCTGAAACAAATTTTAACCCTTAAAATGATTCAACATTTATATATATTATTGTTTATAAATTATTGCATTATTATTATTATTATTTAATTACATTAAAAATTTAAAAATTTTATTCAAGTTTTATTAATATAAATACTTTATAAAATTCTTAGTTATTTTTTATACCACTCTTTCGGGCTTTTGCCCGAGTTACAGCTCCAGTCAACTTAATTAGGACTGGCATTACATACGAGGAAGCCTGGTTAACTGGCTAATGCCATGGTCAAGACCAAGTTCCATAGTCTAGCATATATTTTTTTCTATTCAAATTAAAGTCAATGGACCGCATATATAATTTGCATGCAAGTTCCTTGCATTATGCCATAATACCAGTTAATAATTAATAGCTCCTAATTAATCCGGATCTGGCCAAATCACTCTATATATTAAGTTATAAATTGGACCACTGACTTCCCTAGCTCCTATTGATGATTGAAGTCTAATTAGACTTGTAGAAACAGATTAATTAATTAATTAATTATTAATTAAAATAAGCTGGGTCTCCATGAATAACGGGAATTAATTCCGTGCACATGCATTATTATCCCTACCTAACGTTCCATATATCATATCATGTATGTGATTACATGCACGATCTTCCCACATGCAACCACTGAAAATTTTCTCAAATTCCTACAAATGAATACAGGATAGTGATGAGGAAAAACTAGTCGATCGCACCTTGAAATGAAATGAATCTTTTGGTGACAAAATTAGAATCAATTTTCAAATGATCTCATACTGTTGAACTTAATATTGTAACCTCATCAAATATTGAAGTATATATCTACAGAATTTGTCTAATTAATTAATTAATTTTATTATTTTTGGTTGCGAGATTTGTGAAACAAAATTAAATATAGGAAGAGTATATATATATATATAGAGGAGGGATCTATTGACAATGCTTATCTTGACAATCTTGACAACAGAGATTTTAAAAAAATTTGTAAAAATAGTTAAAAATTCTAAAAAATAGAAAAAAGTTTATAGATATATTGTTTAACTTATATATTGATTATGTTTCAAATTATATTCAATTTAAGTAATGTTTGATAGCTCTTTAAAGCTCGTTAAATTTTAACCGTTAAAAAATGTATAAAATTTTGATAAACCATTAAATGATGTTCAAATTGATTGAAATTTAAAACATTATTAATCTATAAGTTAAAGAATGCATCCATAAAAGTTTTTTCATTTTTAAGATATTTTATGAATTATTATAAATTTTTCAAAATCTTTATTATCAAAATTGTCATTATAAGCATCGTCCATGGATCCCTCTCCTGTATGTAAAGGTTGAAAGTTGGAACGCTGTGCGTATCATGTGCGACGGTGCTGTAACTGTGCAAGATGCAACAATTTTCTTGCCAGATGACAACTGGATTGTCATTTGTCAACCTACAACACGCAGTACGTACGTACGAATGGCCCCACTGGAACTATATACTGTAGACATTTCAAAAAGGACTTGCTTAATCTTGCATGCATCCGGCTGTTTAATTAGTACTTAAGATAAAGGATTACATTATAATTAATTAATTAATTATATATATATATATAATAAGATGTAAATATCATCCGTAGTGACACCTACGTTCACTGTTCTGCGAGACTTATTCGCCTTTTTATTTAATTATTATATGACAAAATTAAAAATCTCAATTGAACCTCTACTCCAGCCACCAGCCTCCAGGAAAATAATAATAATCTAATAAAAGTTCTAAGTTGTTTATCTAAAATTATAGAGTTCGATACACCTCACGAATTTGCAGTCTTTGAGTAGCTTACAAAAATAATTAGACTGAGCATAGAAAAAGAAAATACGAGTAGCAATTATAAGTTTATAACAAAGCAAAATCATAAAATTTCTTACTCAGAGTTTTTTTACTCCAAAGTCCAAACTCGCCACAGTTGCAGACGACTGCTACACACTCAGCCAAACAAACCTCATCTACACAGAACCTCCCAAAGCACAGGGGTGCTCGTCCTCTGTAGCGCTGCATTGTGTAGAGCAGGATGTGGACCGTAAGATCATCTCGAGATTCGAACCAGCACAGATCTCGAGATGATCTAACGGTTCAAATTCTGCGCTACACAATGCAGCGCTTCAGAGGATATGGAATCAAAGCACAGAGGAGGCGCGTGCGTGAGGGAGTGAGTAGTCGCCTGGCATTAAAAAGGCCGCGAGACGAGAGTTGAGTTGAGTTCCCACTTCGGCACTTGACACTTCCCATTCGTCCAAGACAGTCTCCAGTTCTCGCAGTACCAAGTACCAACACTCTGCGACTGGGACTGCGACTGGAGAGAGTGGTGGCAGGCGGATGACGAGGTAGCCACAATGGCCAAGAAGCCCAGCAGTAGTCGGACACCCAGCACCAAGGCGGTCCTGACCCTGCTCCTCGCCTCCTTCTTCGCGCCCGTTCTCTACTTCTGTCACAACGCCTCCCACCTCCCTGATCCCCTTGGTATATATGTCTCTGTTCTCACTTTTTATGAGTATTTATGATTTGTGGATGTATGTTGTGGGTTGTGTGTATAGTTCAGAATTCAGATTGATCAAACTTTCTAAATTTATGATGTTCTTCTTGTTTTGAATTTCAGCTAGAAGCGAGTTCACTGAGAAGAGTTTCAATCTGGTGAGCATTTCTCAGTTATATTTCTTTGTTTCATTTTTCTTTTTTCTTTTTTCTTTTTACACTGATATTTTGTATTTTTCTTCTTTCTTCTGTACAAATAATTTATGTTCTTATTTTTTGAAATAGGTATCTCTACATGATGATGCAAAATTGAGCGTCACTATACAGGTATTTCTGCATATTTGTTGATTAAAAAGTGTGTATTTCTATATAATTAAGGTAACTGTTATCACTTTTGTTCACAACGCGTGAATATAACACCGGTTGTTTTTAGGAATCTACCGGTGCCACCCGTGAGCCAAGTCACGAAACATACTACGAGAGCATTACAAATTCTGTGACCAAATCCACATTCGCATCGGGCAAATTCTCTTCACAAGGTGAGAATTTTGTTTCGTAGTTGCTTTTGTTCTCTTGTCTTTCTGAAATGTTAACGGAAGCATCATACCAATTTTATCGCATTGAATTATCCATTGTGTTCCCAGGAGAGCACAAAAGCCGCGTATTGTCTGCAACAAATGATGAAACCTCTGAGAAATTACGAAACGAGGAGCACAATAGAGAGTTTCATTTTAAGAAGGACGACAAAATCTTCCAAGTAGTGAAAGGTGGGAATCTAGTTGATAATGGTGCACACACAATTGATAATAGTGGGACTAAAGATTTGGCTAATCAATTGAATCAGGTAAGAGTCATTGCACATGGAGTTCATTTATGTTGAGTTGACTTGGTATAATATTAAGCAAAGGGCTTTCTAAAGGACGAATTTAATTTTTCGAGTCGTTGTAATGAAAAATCTGATATTTGATACTGTTGAAACTGCTTTTTTTTTTAAATTATCTTCCCCTTTGAGTTAGTTGTTCAGAACACCGATGTGATTTTGTTGTTTCTTATCTTGGAAACTTCTTAGTGAAGTATTTTGTTTCAATTCAATTTAATTTGAACTTAGGTCTTCTGCTGAGAATTAAAACTTAAAAGTACTCAATTCTCTTTCAATCACTCAGGAACAAATAATTACCTTTTCAGGGAAACAAAATTGAGAAGCCATCGGAAGTTAACTTCAGAAGACATGGACGTGGCGATGATGATGGAAGTAAAAGTACAACCTTGCCGAATAGTATGGTGCTTCAATTGAGGGACCAGTTGGTAAGAGCAAAGGTCTATCTGGGGCTAGGATCTTCTAGAAGCCATCCTACTTTTATCCGGGAGCTTAGAGTTAGAATGAGGGACATACAAAGGGTGCTCGGTGATGCAACAAGCGATTCTGAATTACCAAAGAAGTACTCATCCCTTTCACCTTCCTCCTTTTTTCTGCTTTGTTTTCAGAATTTGGCAAGGGTTTCAATAGAATTTATTGGAATCAACTCCTTAGGATGGTGCATAAGCAAAACTAAAATAAAAATATTAACTTATATGATTTAATTTTAAGCCCTACAAACTCTCACGAAATCAAATTAAATCACATGTATGGACACAGCTGCCAAGTCATATATCCGTAATTCCATATAATGACTGGTAAGGTACTTGTACCAGTACTCCTGTCCTTGATTCTCTTATTGCGGAAAACCAATCTAACTGAAATTTTTCATTACTCCCAACTGATTATCCCTATTTTGTATTGCTAGTGCTGGTGAGAAATTAAAGGCGATGGAAGTAACATTATCTAAGGGAAAATCGATACAAGATAATTGTGCGGCTGGTATAAAGAAGCTACGTGCAATTCTCCATTCAACTGAAGAGCAACTTCGGGTGCATAAAAAGCAAAGCATGTTCTTGTCACAACTTACAGCCAAAACTGTACCTAAAGGCCTCCATTGTCTTCCATTGCAGCTTACAAACGATTATTTTGTTAATGGGTTTGACCAAAACAAATTGACTGGTCAAGAAAAGTTAGAAGACAATGAACTGAATCACTATGCTATTTTCTCGGATAATGCCCTGGCAGTGGCAGTTGTTGTGAACTCTACAATTTTTAATGCTCAGGTTAGAAGATCTTTCAGTCGTATGTTTGTTAGATGACTAATGTAACCTGAGGAGCACAAATGGTTGCATGAAGCTAAAATTCTGCTTTTGAAATACCGGGATTATAAATCAACCATTGCCCAAAAGTTTTTATGCTGGATATATATTTATCTGTACCTACAACTATATGCCAGTCCTTCTGATAGGCTCATGCAGTACTGTTGTGTGTATGAATAATGAAATGAATGCCCTCTGAACAAACAATTTAGAATATATATGTATGTTACCCAAACTAGAAAGACCAGCCATGTTTTGTTTAATGGTACTAGATTTCCTGTACTGTAGTCCTTACCAAAATATCTTTTCTGATAAAAACACTTCTATATCATTGCAGAATCCAGAGAAGCATGTGTTTCACATAGTGACCGACAAGCTCAACTATGCAGCCATAAAAATGTGGTTTATATCTAACCCACCTGGCAATGCCACAATTGAAGTTATAAACATAGAGGATTTAAAGTGGTTAACTCCAACTTACAGCCCAGTGTTAAAACAACTGAAGTCTAAATCCACGGTAGAATATTACTTCAAAAGTCAGCATGCTAGCTCTGATGAAAATCTGAAATATCGCAACCCTAAGTACCTTTCCATTCTTAACCACCTTAGATTTTACCTGCCTGAAATATTTCCCAAGTTGAAGAAGGTGCTTTTTCTGGATGATGATGTTGTGGTTCAAAAAGACCTATCAGCTCTTTGGAGGGTGGATTTAAAAGGGAAGGTAATTGGGGTGGTGGAGACTTGTGGTGAAAGTTTTCATCGGTTTGATAGATACTTGAATTTTTCAAATCCAATGATTGCACAAAATTTTGATCCACGTGCATGTGGATGGGCCTTTGGGATGAACATGTTTGATTTGGCAGAGTGGAGAAGACAGAATATCACTAGTGTCTATCACTCCTGGCAAAACTTGGTAAATATTCAATCTTTCTTACTATTTACTGTGTACCCCTTTTCATGCATCTAGAGTCTAGACATGCATTGGTATGTCTTGTTACTGATACAGATGTGCATAACTGGTATCCAAGATTCTCATATGATGTTAGTATGTTACCATGGAGCATTGTGTTTGTGGTCTCTCATTTTTTTCTTTTCTTTTCTCTCTTTCAATTGACTTTATTAGGATATAGTCATTCCATCAGCAAATTTCAGGTGCCATGTCATTTCTTGTTCCTTATTGCTAAAAAAATTATATTGTGGTCACTGTTGTTGCACAATTATATGTTCTTGCACAGTCGAACTGCCAAAATCTTCCATAGTAGTCTGTCATGATGTATGTACTGATATTAGATGTAAATTGTTTGCAGAATCAGGAAAGGCTTTTGTGGAAATTGGGTACACTTCCTGTGGGCCTTGTGACATTCTGGAACTGCACAGTGCCTCTTGATCAATCATGGCATTTATTGGGTTTGGGATACAACCCTAATGTTAACCACAAAGATATCGCAAAGGCAGCTGTTATACACTTCAATGGAAATTTGAAGCCTTGGCTAGAGATAGGATTGCCAGCATATAGGAACTATTGGTCCAAGTATGTGGATTATGATCACGTATATCTTCGTGAGTGTAACATCAGTCCTTGACTTATTACGTGAGTTCTTTTCTGTACATTTTTTAGCAAGTTTGTGCCTTTTTTTTGGTTTCTTGAGCTTAAAAAAAAATATTGTCAGAGCTCAACCCTGCCCACCGAGGTCATCCTAATTATAGATTTGTTATAGCATAGTTCTGTTTAGAGCTTGTATTAGGAACCAAATATGATTCTTTTTTTTTTTTTTTTTTTTTTGAATTGATGTTCAGTCCTGTTAATTGATATATGCAATTTGATTACCTCATGGCATGCCCCATGAGGGAAGTTGACCTGTGAGCATTAGTTCTTGATCCAATTTGATGGATTAATTTATATTTTGTTTTGCACTACTGTACATAAATGCTTTCAACATTTATTTATCAGAAATTCACAAGAATGCAAATTCTAATGCCATTAAGAAGACTGCATGGGCTTTGGTTGGAGTCAAATCTTAATTCAAGATAACATATTATCACACTTGACCCAACCTGATCAATTTAGGAGTTAATCTATCAGTGTTTAGGTTGACTAATAGTTGAAATTTATTTAGATGTCATGGAATTCACAGGTGATCATTTCATGAGCCGGATTTATCTGCTTATCCTGTCAATTTTGTATAGTATGTATGTACCAGAACATTTTGTAAGGTTTACAAAGGTAGAATTTTGACGTGTTGGAAGCCACCATAGTGCCAATGACAAAGGGGACCCACAAAAAGAAAACTGAAAGAACCCTGTATTGCCAAAATTGTACAAACTCAAACCAATGCCCTAAAAAACTATGGCAGTGTGTGCCATAGTATTTTTTATTATAGTTAATATGGACCCTGCAAAGGCATGATGCAATCCTCCAATATCTTTTTGGTTAAACATTCACTGTTGTTTCTTTATATTATTTTTGTTTTTTGTACCTTGTTAAGTCAGATTCACCAGTACTTCCGTTAAGTAGACGTGTATTATCATTTTTCTGATAATTGATGCACTTGTTCTGATTTTGTTCTTTTATCTAATCTTGTCCATCTAATTGCAAGCAATATGTACACTTGTTGAATAAAAACGTTGGATTCATATCACCTATGCACAGTACTGTGTTGCGCAGTTTCTGGCTTATCCAATTTGCTTTGAGATCTGTGCCAAGTCGAATTTTAAAGAGTCTATCATACTTCTCTAGCTGGAACCACTCTACGACGATGTCAACGAGTGCTTCCTTGTAGATGACGAGGACACCTAAAAGTAAGGCTGTATCTTTGTTCATTTAGCTTCACTGAGTATTACTAATGCTGTGTGTATAAAGTATAAACTATAAAGTCACTGTGCTTCTTAAGTTATAGATTCTATTTTCTAAAGGTAAAGAATGTAATTGAGAGACTGGCACTATAAATGAATATATCTTGAACAGATTTAAAGTAAAAAATATGCTAAGATGATGGAACAATGTGAGCATTTAGTTTTAACCACATGATTGAGATACAATGATGATTTTAATCAGGGGTTCATCTTCTCAATTGGAACTCAGTTGTTCGCCAAAATTGCTCGGGGGTCTTGGTGTGGCTAACCTCTATGTTCAGACTATAGCTTGTTACATTTGTTTTGGCTAGGCAATTGCACACAGGGGACATAATTTTTGGAGAAAAGAGGGATCATTCTTCTGCAGACAGTTACTGGTAATTGAGCCATACTTTCACTGGTCAACTACTCAGGGCGATTGATAGTTCAGATTCTATCTCATTCTGGTACGACTCATGGTCAGGTGCACCATTGGGTGGCCTGTTTCCTATAAATTCAGACTAAAAAACCAGAAAATTCCCTTACAAGAGGCCGCATACATCCTCAGCTTCCTGTTACCTCGACAATGTAACATGGCTTGTGAGAAGCATTGTGTGATGTGTACAGATTGCCCATGGAGTCGGCGCTGCATCTCTTCTTCGTACGCCCTTATGTGATACAAACTTGGCACCATCTCAGTACCTAATTTGGTGGTCAGCTTGTACATCCAGCTGACTCAGTTGAAGAGATCCTGATAGCATTATTACAAGCAAAGGGCAGCCTGTCACCAGGGGCATTTATGGAATCACCTACACTGCCTAATGTTTGTTGTTAGTTAATTGAGAATTTGAGAGGTTTTGTTGTTTTCGTTTTTTCTTTTTTCTTTTATTGTTGTGGTGTGTAATAGCCATAGATGGTAAGATGTTGTCCCTGGAACTGTGACCATAATTGGTGTCAGAAACAGATTTGTGCATGGGCAAGCCCCGTCAAGTGTCCGGGCTTGATTTTTTGAAGCTATGACATGTATAGTATGCTTATATGGGATGTCTATTAAAAATACTAAGTAAATATCATGTTGTGCCTTAACTTAATTAACAATTAGACACGTATCTTGCTCTTAATATCTAAACATGCCATAGCTTGCTCAAGAGTTAGGCTCTGTCCCTGATTGGTCATTGGTGTGTAGCCTACATTCTACAGTTCAACAGATATTTGCTACACTGCCAATTTTCAGAGAAAGGAAAAAAAAAATGGATTAGAGATTGATCTCAGTAAAGTACGCCTAGGCTTAAACAATGAATACACGTCTTGTTTGCATCAACTAATACAGTGCTTTTTTTTTTAAGTAATACCTAGTGTCTATAGAATATTTGTCCATAGCGTTTATAGGTTACAAAATCAGATGTATCTATTACAAAATCGGATATATTTGTTATATTCTGTGTATATCTATGGACATATGTACACATTTTTAATAGACGCAAGATGTTTCTCTTTTTTTTAATTTTTTCTATATTAAATACTTCCATATCTGAGTTTTCCTCTCGTCCCTGCCTAATTGCCTATACTCCAGATTGGTAATTTATTTTTTAATCATCACTCTATCATCAGTCTAGGATTAATTGGGCCCGACAGTGGATTTGGAAAAAAAAAAAAAAACCTTTATACGCTAGAGTACTAAACACCCAATAAATCTCTATACATTTATTCGAAGAATTGAGGTCAAAAGCAGCATTAAGACTGAACGACAGGCCTTTATTTTTTATTATTTCAAGTTCGAAGGTCAGAACTAAATTTTTTCTTCATACCGTATAATAATTGTGTAATTTTTTTTTTCCTTTTTAAAAAAAAAAATTGTTGGGGGTGGGGGGTGTCAATTTTTGATTTGTAGCTTTCCTAATTGCCGCCCATCAATAAATGTTGATTTGTAGCTTTAGCTTACCAATTAAGCGAACCAACAAAGTCCAAAGTCACGCTTTCGTCATCTCCACAAACACAAAGTCAAGCATTGCTCAGTTAATAAGTAATTCACATTTTTTATGTGACTAAACCTTCACTCAAAAAAAAAAAAAAAAAATGTGACTAAACCGACTTGACTAGTTCCCCTTTTCCGGATCAACAAATTCACCTAAATTTTTATGAGAAACATGTAAAGTCCACTGGGCTATCTATCTATCTCTCTCACAGTTTTAACACATTATATGCATCCATGTAGTTACTGCTTAGCACAGTTGCATAATGTTTACTAAAAACCGTTATATATCTGTTCACTGGAAAATGATACCTATTTATTAGAAAGATATAAATATTTCCTGAAAAATAATATTTGTTCATTAAAAATACGATGGATCGGTGGATAAATGAAAATGGTGGATAAGTGAAAATGGTGGACGTTACCTAGCCCAATTTTTATTAACTTGTTTTAGCAATAAACCGAAGGCAAGGCATGTATGTATATTATGGGCGGCCCCAGTTTTGGACTGGACCGTACCCTCTTTCAAATGGACGTATTTGACACTCTCTTCTATCTTAATAATGTATACAAAATTAATTTACTCGATTGTTTGATTAATATATATTCCTTGTATATATATATATAATAATAATAGTGAGAATAATTTATCATTTGAATGAAGGACATGTGTTTGCCTACTGTCAGACAGAAACTCAAGCTTTCATACACACTTTTCTTATTAAGGGGGAAAAAAAAAAAAAAAAACTATTATCAACATGCACTTACCTACTTATGCCTTATAAAAAAAAAAAAAAATCCAATAACCACAAAATTTGGTGCCCTTAATAACCACATCATTATATATGCATAAATTAATAAATCTAAACCGTTAGATGTATTTTAAATCATCCCAATAATATATATATAAAAAATGATGAAAATTTAACATTGTTTCGATAGCCATCAAGAGAGAAGAAAAAAATCATAAAATTTGAACCGTTAATTTTTGTTAGTGCTTAATTCACATGTAAATAAAATCAAAATGATATAATTTTTTTGGTACACATAAAATATGATATATACAAAACATTCCATCAATTGGTTTTATTATTTAACCATTAAAAATGTAATTATTTGAGATTTAATTTTGTGGGTACCGATGGGGTACTAATAGTTGTGGTCATTTGATCCCTCCTCAAAAAAAAATGATGCATGTCAAGAGGTAAACGAAAATTGAAGATATATTTAAGTTAACCTGGCCATTAATAAAATAAAAGAAGAACAAGACTGATTTTTAATTTCTTGTATCATATACAAAAGGTGAACATAACCTTTCTACATTGAAAATGATTGTTTAATTATAATTTTAAATTGTTCTAGGTCTTAATAAAACAATAACAATACTTTTTTATTGCCATCTTTTGCAATACATTTATTGTAGTTGAAAGTATATATATTTTTTTTATATTCACGTTAGATTATACAGCTAAAACTTCACATGTCATGATTTGTTATTTGTCTGTTATATATTGAAATTATAAATATAACAATAAAGTTCTAGACTGCATTGTCATATATCCATGTTTTTAATTTTAAGTAAATACGAGGAAAAACAAAGATACCTGAAAAGAGTGTCGTTCAATATATAATAAAAAAAAAATCGTACTTATTAAGATAACAAATTAGAATTATGCTAACTGTTTTATACTTTTATTAATTAAAAAAAGAACAACATTAAAGGAATTTCGCAAAAAAAAAAAAAATAATAATAATAATATATATATATATATATATATATCATAATAATATATGATTATTTATGACGTTGTATCTGATTAATTTTGTCCTCCTGAAAGCCTTAAACGCTAAGTTTTTCTTTAAGGCCAATTATGATATAGTTTATCGTATACGTAGCTTTCAACTATATTTGCCTAATTATATGCGGTAAAGAAAATCGCAATTAATAATAATAATATAGTAGAGCTTTGCTAAAACAACCCGTTTGTATTTGATTAAAAGGTTAGAAGTTAAAACTTTAATAGCCATATAGCCAACAAAAAAAAAATGAAGAACAACTAGAATTTGACATCTTTTTTTTTTTTTTTCTAAAATAATACAACTAAAGTATATAGTTTTCTACTGATCATTTTATTTCTAAGTATACATGTGATCACATATCATAACTCAGAACATTTCAACTATTGTTTTTTTCCTTTTTTTTTTTCCAAATAAAGGTGGGGTGTAGTATAGCAAAACTCAATACAATAATTATGCAAGCAAACTAAATTAATGCTCATTAATTAATTAAATCAAGTATTCAACAATGAACTACCCAGACTCACAGAGTATCCGGTCAAACACGCTGAACTAACGATCCTTAATTAATTGGCCGCTTATGGACAATCAGGATCCGACGATGATCAATACGCTCATTTTGAGGAACACCCTCCTAAAATAAAAAAATTGGTAATGTTCACAAAACGGAAAGAAATTTTGTCAAGTGTGGCAAATATGAAATCATTGTATTATTATTAGGAGGTTACTTCTATGCTCACACGCAGATAATTTTATCGGTTAGAAATAAATCTCATAACGGGCAATGTTTACTTATAATTGCCAAATTGAATAGAAAATTTTTTTGGTATGAGTATTGGAGTAAAATCCTTATTATTAACCCATATATATTGTCCGAAGCTTACAACATTTTATTATTTCGTTTCACTCTCTAACCCTCCCCCAGCACCAAAGAGGCTTTGTTAAAATCTGCTTCCAAATTTTATAAAAAAAGAAATGTTTCCAACCATATACAATTTTCAAATTAATTGTCTTATATCATGAAAATTTCAACTGTCAACTACTAAAACTTATACCTAGTATGGAAAATTATATATGTGTGAGATAAAGGAGTGAAGGTTGATCTTTTGATCCCCAAAAAAAAAAAAAAAATGGAGTGTAGGTTGGAGAGTTAAATCAGAAAAAAAAATATATATATATATATACACTTTTGGTCAAATTAATACGAAAAAAAAAAAAAAAAAGTTTGGTCAAATTCAATTGATCTAGTTATTGTATTGAACCCAGAAATCGATGCTTGAAACGGTATAATGCTTTCTACATAATCTTGAATTGTCAAGTTGAGATCTTTTTTTAGGTTTGAAGGGTTAAAATTTATTTTTGTACAAACCCGGGGTCAACCATGCGATTCTGTATTGATATACATCGAATTTTTGTCTCACTAATAATTTAATATGAAAAACATCTTGTGTTTACTGAAAAACCGTCCATACATCTATAGACGTACAACAAAAGTAACAGATACACTCTAAAATATAACATGTAGACGTTATGGATAGTTTTTCTATGTGTATTACTCATTTAATATTGACTCCAAGGGTGGCACTAAGTCTACGTGGTTATAAAGGGTGATTGATAGCTATCCTCTTTGAAGTCGGTAGAGAGTCACCCACAGACGCAAACAGAGAGCATATACACACCATTAAAAGCTAGAGGGAAGACTCTGAAAGAAGAGAACTTTGAGCTAGCTAACCATGGAGATGAGCTTGTCAAGTGTGAGTGGGTTTGGAGGGGAAGCTCTGTATGTTGTGATCATACTCTGGCTGCTGCTCATATCCGGCATAATCTTCTCGAGTAGCCAGGATTGCTACGACTACGACTGCGAGTCGAAGAGGCAGCCGCGGCGGCGAAGGCACCCCGTCCCCTTCTTCCTTGAAGAATCCGGGTTTGAGTATTAATTAACTTCAAGGCTCAAACTAGCTATGTCTACTACATATCAAGCATGTAAATTAATTTTCTTTTCTTGTTTTTATCTTTTTTTTTTTTTGTTCTTTTCTTTTCACTTTGCTTAATTAAGAACTGAGGTTTGGGTTTTGTTGTACTTCTATTGGCTTTCGGATGTATACAAGGTTGGAATAAGGATGTAAAAATTATGAGTGCCAATATTAATCTACCAAGTATGTAAAATTAAGTTGTTTAAATTAATTTCAATTGCATCATTTTTTTTTTGTTTGCCTTTGTGCATGTTAATTTAATTTTGTTCTAATGAAGAAGAGGGACGAAATTTGTTTGTAATTTAATTGAATTTGTTTGTACGTTAACTTATTAATAAAGCAATTTTTATGGTGGTGGGTTAGGACTTGGGAAAAGGATATTCTAAAATACTAAAAACGAAAAGGAAAAGGAGAAAGCAATAGCGCACTAAATTGTTGGCCAGATTCACTGACTCAGTCTCAAACAAAAAACATAGATAATCAATTATTCGATGAATTTATCTGGGACCTAGCAATGGAAGAACATTTCAAATATTAAGAATTTAAGATGGAGGCAATTGAATATAGAGTGAAGAAATGTGTAAGAGAAGCTAACAATAGTAAAGGTTCCGCACTATAGTTTTATATTATTATTTTAAATATAATTTAAAAGTTTAAATGGTTGGTCCGAATTAGGGCCGGCAAAAAAACTTGCAGCTCGTAGATCACTCGTGGCTCGCTTGGGATCGGATCGAATTAGGCTCGCTCGTTAAGCTAATAAGCCGAGCTTAAGCTTAGCATAGCTCGGCTCATTAAATTTGTTTGGCTCAATAAATTATTACTAATTGTAATTTGTACTGCTCTTGTCGTAAATTAGTAATATATTATACAACATATGGTCTAATATATATAAAATTGTTAGGTAAAATGTATACGAACATATTTTTGTTAATCATTTTGTTGATTTTTATATAAATTTTGATATAACATACTTAAAATTTTATTATTAAAAAATAAATGAGCTTAACGAGTCAACTCGGTCAGTTCGTTAATTAAATGAGATGATCTTGAGCTTGTGTTTTTGGCTCCTTAACTTAACGAGCTGAGTTTGAGCTTAGCCTAACTCGGCTCATTTACAACCCTAGTCCGAATTGTTTAACATGTTTTTTATATATAAATATCATTGTGGGGCAAATTTTGTAAACTTTAGTATCTCTTTACTTTTTATTTAGATAATTAAAAAAGATTTGATGTAACCATTATGGTCCATTTAAAAATATATATATTTTTTTTATCTATCTAAATAACATATTTAGTTTAGAACTATAGTACATGAAATCACGTTCAACAGTTTAGATCGACCGTTTAAAGATGATAATATGAACATATAGTACAAACTATTCCATACTATTAGTAATACAGTAAACTCACTCATATTTATCTATCTGAAATCTATATGTTAGAGTCCAAATATTTTTACCTGGATATTCTGGTCTGAATTTTAACCCGACCCAGTTAGAAAATAATTTGAAAATAATAATTATATTAAAAAACTCAACCCGACATTTACGAAATACGATTTTAAATATAATAATATGCAAAATCTGCGTTGGCATGATAGCCTATCTATTATCTACCTATTAATTAGTTTTAGTTATGAATTATGTTGTAATTATATCTGGGGTCCAATTGAGGGGAGGGCCGAGAAGCAGATTATTATTTTGATATTGAAAAAAAAAAAAAAGATTACATGAATTGTCACCGAGATGTAAAATATCTACGGATAATCTTCTATTCTAGCTATATGCTCTCAAAGACTCAAACTTTATCAATATTGAGTTGTGCTAATAGTACACCCCAGCATCCGTACCCCAGATAGTACCCCGTTCGTAATTAATGCGCCCAGCGCATTCCATTTCCATTTCCATTCCATTTTTAGCACCCACACCTTCCATTTCCATTTCCATTTCCAACCCAACCCATATCGCACCTCTCAGCAGCCCAACCCAAAGACCACGCGCGCGGCAACCCAACCCAAAACGCACGCGCGCCAAACAGATATAAAGCCCACTAACTAATAAAACTGTTTATATTTTCCTTCCGAGTGTTTATATTTGTCATCCGAGTGTTTATATTTGTCGTCCGAGTGTTTATATTTCCCGTCCGAGTGTTTATATTTCTCGTCCGAGTGTTTATATTTCCCGTCCGAATGTTTATATTTCTTGTCCGAGTGTTTATATTTCCCGTCCGAGTGCCCACAATACGGGTGTTTATATTTCTCGTCCGAGTGTTTATATTTCTCGCCCGACTACTCACATCGCGGGTGTTTATATTTCTCGTCCGAGTGTTTATATTTCCCATCCGAGTGTTTATATTTCTTTCCCGAGTGCCCACGATGCAGGTGTTTATATTTCTCGTCCGAGTGTTTATATTTCTCGCCCGACTACACACATCGCGAGTGTTTATTTTTTTTGTCAGTGTTTATATTTCTCGCCCGAGTGCCCGCGATGCGGGTCCGTAGTCTTATCAGAAATAGAGATGTTTATTGAATGATTATACAACAGCTCTATTAATGGGCTAAAATTGGAGGCCGAGCTAAGCCGTGAAAATATCATCAGTTAATAGGATGCAGGCATGCAGCGATGGGTACGAAGTCGGGGTACCAAGGATGGGGTATCAAGAGATTTTCTCTTTTTTTTAAATACCGAGCTGAAAAGTCTAATTTCTTTTTTACCTCTACTCTGATTGTGAGAAACCAGGAATGGTTTCTCACAAAATGAGAATAGATTTCAGTAATTGATTTCAATGGAGTTGATTTGGAATGAAATTTTATGATCAGAATGAACAACCGATAGAAAAGAATTGAAAACTAACAAACTTCTAAAAGTCCTTGACGTTCAATATATTTACAACCATACCACTGAACAATGGTTTCTTGATTATGGTGCATGATATATATGAAAGAGCAAAATTATTAACATCGTTGAATCTGGAGGAGGCTACGGAGAGGAACAACCATTTTTCGGAAGAAATCTGAATCTACGAAGAAGCTTACCTGCCCCAAAGCTCACCTTTCCACCATAGAAAGGAAAGCGAGGGCTCGGGTGTACCTTCACTTCAGTCCGTACAAATCGTGTCAAATACCAACGATTTTGCCGTGATTTCGCAGCGCGATTTTGCCCTCTCCAAATCGCGTCAAGTGAATTGAAATCCCTTCGCCAGTTCTGTTCCGATCACGATCTAGATTTCAAATCCATTTCCATTTCTCATTTTAGCCTTCGAGAAATCATTCCGATCAAGGTATTAAATCTTACATATAACATTTCTTATTTACCCCTAAATCTTAAATATCTACGGATAATCTCTTTTTTACTTGATACGGCCCAACCAAATTGGGTCCAAGACGATAATTTAATTACGCCCATAACGCATCATTAGTTATTGGGCTGAAGGCACAGTGGCAGCGCAAAAGACCATAGCAATAGCGTCACAGCAATCCCAATAGTGTTGAAAACTAGGATATAGGGGGATCATGTTTGATTTGTACCAAAAATATTCTCTGACTTGTACCATTCCCCTCTATCAATACATTGTACTAGACGTGTAACGCCATTACTTATAGAGCAAGTTACTCAACCAAAATTTTCTCCTCTCCTTCACTATTATTTCTTTCTGTACCTTTTTATTCCCTTCTCTCCCCTTCCATTCAAGAAAGAGGAGGGATCCGGTACCAACGCTCCAACGGTACCAACGGTCAGATTTTTATATCCAAATTTTGATTTATATGGCTCAATAAATTCTTTATATCAAAATCTTATAGCATGCAAAAAATTTTCATTTTTGGAGATTTTTAAGTATTTATTTCGGATTTTCGAAAAGTTATATATAATACATTGATTATTTTATTAATATTGTATAGTTGCTATTAGAAAATCCGAAATAAATACTTAAAAATCTCGAAAAATGAAATTTTTTTGCATACTATAAGATTTTGATATAAAGAATTTATTGAGCCATGTAAATCAAAATTTGGATATGAAAATATGCCCGTTAGCACCGTTGGTACTATTGGAGCGTTGGCACCGGATCCCTCCTCTTCAAGAAATTATTATTTTCATTTCATACGATCGAACAGCACCATAAAAGAAAAAAAATGGAGGATACCCAAATCCACCAAAATTCAGCCCGCGAAACAGGGCCCAATTATTCCAATGTGTGATTCAAATAAAAGTTTCTAATACATCTTGAGCCTATTTATGATATATCGGCCTGTTTTCGAGCGCCCAAAAGCTAACCCGCTTTATTTTCCCTTGACAGATGGGAATTCAACCAAATGAATAGTGACAAGAAAAGATTGAAAATAAAAGCAGACTTTTATTTTCAGTTTTTAATTAAAATGAAAAAAATAGCAAGAGTAGATAAGGGGCCAATTTCTTCCAATCTTATTTTAATTTTTTAAGAAAAGGAACACTCTGAATTAACTATTCAAATATGCATCAAACAAGAGTAGATAAGCGGCCAGAATTTTTCAACCTTGTCCGTTATTTATTCAAAATCAAACCACTCTTTCTGAGAACTTTGGGCCCGCCGGCGGAGGTAAACTTGGAATAATGACATACCCACGCCGATAAATTATCTCCTCATCTTCCAGTGCCGGAGTATTCTGATTCTCTGGCCAAGCATAAAGGTAGCAGAGTCAAAAGGATAATGCATGCATTTTGGTTAAAAAAGTTGGAGATTCAGTTCTCATGATTGAAAGAAAAATGATAGCTGTATATTTCAATTGCTAATATGTTTCCAAATTTCAGTAGAACAAAACAGACTGCAAAGATTCAGTTTTTTTTTTCCCCTCTACATTGATCGTTTAACTATTCAAATCCATTGCCACCATATGCCAATAACAGACGGCCCTCACAAAGAGCCCCCTCATTTTAGCCGTTGTGATGAAAATAGGCCGTTGTGATGAAAATAGGCCGTCCAAATTGTATGGCAGCAGAGTGTCATTAACTTTTTTAACGGCATTATATTGGAATGCCGTTAAAAAATGAGACCAATTGTACAACGATACAAGCAGACTAACCTGTAAGAGTTATCTTGTGCGCATCACTTGTTTGAATTAATGCCTGCCAATGAACTATTGCAGCGAGCAGAAGCATAATGGTGACAGAAGCTAATTGCAGTGGTCTGCTGGACATGGCTGATATTGGCATGATCGATCTTTCTAATGTGAAGGATCTATTAATTGTTTCTTTTGCAGTGTTTATGGGAACAATTGCACTTGCTAGTCGGATCCCGGGTTATCACTCGGTTTTTATGTTTCATTCGGTTTTTGTATTTTGCATTTATATTCAGTATAATAGTCAATATCTAATAGATTCTACAAGATTTAATTTCTCGTTCCTACATATGTAAAGATAGAAGCCAAAATGCTTATGCTCCATTAATGAAAAAGTGATTGCCCGGTCTATAGCCAACTCATTGATAAGTTGGTAACTTTGTACACCCCATAACTGCAGACTGCACCTTATTAGATATGATTAACATTGTAAGAATTATTTCTAAATTAATTTTATTGTACAACCAACTCTTTTTTTTTATTAGATATGATTAACATTGTAAGAATTAAAAATTTATGTCTTTATCATATATAATTCAAATTAAATAGGACTTGCATCAAAATTTCAGTTTATTTTAATTTTGATCAGTCATTCATCATGAAAATCATCAAAACTCTGTCATTAACAATTTTAAATTTTCGATGAAGAGGAATATTTTTCAATCTGTACCAAGATACATATATTTTTAGCTAGTAATTCAGAACACACATGTTGAAATGTGTAAATCTTTTATGAAGACTAAAATCTGTAAATGGTAAATATGGACCATAGTAGCATATTTTTCTACGTTTTATGTACAAAAAACTAAACATTATTTTCCAGTATATGATATTGCAGTCGTAACTTGTAAGAAATGAATGCCAAGTCTGTCATAATTCTGAAATCAATGACCTTTCTGTGTTATGTCAATTTGCTCGTAATTGAAAGCTCCAAAGAATAAAAAAAAATTGATAAAACTGAAGAGCACTTTAAAAGCTTGCTAGAAAAGTGTAAGAATGCGTAATTTGGACAGATGATAAAATAATTCTGAAAATCAAATTAAAGTATAACTATAAACAAAAATCAATTCTACAGTAACCAACCAGATTTTGAAAGTGTCCACCGTAGACCAAACAACAATTTTAGAATCTATTCTATGGTTATCGGCAATTCTCAAAATCCAATTTTTTTCTTATTGATTTTTTTTTTCCTTTTCTAACGAATAAGCGTTTTCCTTTTTACTATTACTAAAAAATTGTTTTCTTTTTTGCATTTTCATAAAAATAAGTAATAACCAGGATCCAGAACCCTTGAGCAAGCGTACGTTTGAAATGTTATATGATATGAGAAATGCTCCGCAGTGTAATTAGTTTATTTATCAATAATGATTTGTCTATAAATAGACATACTCAGATACACCTTAAGATAAAAACAGAAAACAATACAGAAGGATTCCTATCACCAGTATCGTTTGTATTGGAATAAATTGCTTTTTTTTTTTAATGATGCTTTCTCACAAATTCAACTTTTGAAGCGAAGCAAGAGGAGAAAAAAAAAGTTCATATGCGAATGATGTTCTATCCAAGAATTGAAAGGTGCTATTTTTTTTTTGCCTCTTCTCGAACTCCTTTTTTTTTTTTTTTTAACTTTTCTATCTTCTTTTTCTATTGTTTTATTATCCCTTAATTTTGATTAGGTTTAATTGTTAATTGCATTTTTGTATTCATGAAGGTATATAAAAAATTTACCCATCGATTTGGCGCGCCCATGACTTTAAACGTACATACACATAGGGAATTGATAAAAGTGTTCAACACGTGAGCACGCACGCTTTAACATGCAAGCACGCAAGTGTTCTTGTCCAGACGTGACTGCACGTGGCGTGTTCGTGTGCTTTGCGTGGCATGTTTTTTTAAGCATGCGTGTTCGACCTCTATATGATTTCAACATGTTTAAACACGCACGTTTAAACACGTAAGCACGAACACGCACGTATAACACGTGAACACGCACGTACAACACTCATAGAAACACATATACAAATGTACTGCTGATACGTAATAAACCAATAATACATCTATTTCCTTATTGTATTATCCTATTTAATGTTTTATTTTTTAGATTTTCCTTAAAAAGCTTTTTTTAAGCATCTTTCGGGTACTTTTAGACTTTTTTCTTATTTTTTCTGAATTTTACCATTCTTATAAGTTTTTTAAAGTAAGTTCTTGATGCGTGTTACTAAGTGTTGGCACGTAATTACACGAACACGTGTTCTGTAACACGATGTGTTACGCGTATCGCGTGCCTTATGTGTGCGTGTTCAAGGTTTTAAAAAATCCAACACGCATAAACACGTACGTTTAAGCACGTTAGCACATGTTGCACGAACACGTAAAGTGTCCAACACACAACGTATTTGGACGTAACACACACGACACACACGTTTATCAATTCACTACATACTCATATATAGAACAAAGTATTTTTTTTTTGACTAAGTGAATTATATCACCTTTTCCCATTTCTTTGTAGGAGAATAGAACAAAATTAATTACTTTTTGACAGGGACTTTGACCTTGTTTTTTTTTGAAAATTTGACAGCGGCTGCCAACGTAAAACAAACCATTCAACATCAAATCTCCTAAACTACTAAACATCAAAACAACAGCACTAAGGAAGCAACCCCTCATTATTTACTGAAACTCTAACACCTTTTTCCATATAGAACACGTACGTTTAAGCACGTCAGCACATGTTGCACGAACACGTAAAGTGTCCAACACACAACGTATTTGGACGTAACATGCACGACACACACGTTTATCAAATCACTACATACTCATATATAGAACAAAGTATTTTTTTTTTTTTGACTAAGTGAATTATATCACATTTTCCCATTTCTTTGTAGGAGAATAGAACAAAGTTAATTACTCTTTGACAGGGACTTTGACCTTGTTTTTTTTTGAAAAGTTGACAGCGGCTGCCAACGTAAAACAAACCATTCAACATCAAATCTCCTAAACTACTAAACATCAAAACAACAGCACTAAGGAAGCAACCCCTCATTATTTACTGAAACTCTAACACCACAGCATTGCATCCATAGTCTAGCCCGAATGAAGACTTCATTGGCCAACATCTGCGGTGTTTTTGAACATGCCCTGAAGATTCGAGTATTTCTCTCCAACCATATTGCTTGCATCGCGGCAATAATATAGACCAACCATTTATCTCTTGCTGTCCCTGCTGGCGGTACTCCTGTCATGAAGGCATGGATAGTGCTGTCCCCTTGCCACGCTATGCCCCCACCAACGAGCATGGCTAGCCTGTGCAACATCTACATGACAAAAGAACACTCCAAAAACAAGTGAAATGCATTTTCTTCCAACACTGACCCACACATTACACATCTCGGCTCAACCGCTATATTCCGAGCTACCAAAACTTGCTGAGTGAGCAACCTGTTTAGCAAAAGTAACACAAAGAAAACTCTTGCAGACGGTGTCACCCTAGCTTTCCAAATCATGTAGAACGGTGCTTGCACTTTGCCTGCTTGCACCATGAGCCTGTATATCGACTTGGCAGAGTATTCACCCGTTGCACCCCATCTCCAGAACAATTTATCATCCCCTGAAAGTGACATCGTAGTGAGTGAGTGTGTTACCTGGTTATGTTCCTCTGTTAGTGGCCTAGGCAACAAGTCCTGCACAACCACTCTTGCTTCTGCCAAAGTAATCCTTGGTTGTCTCAGCTTGGACGAGATCGTACTGGCTTTAGTAGTGTGTAACTGAGACCAATTGTCATGCCAAAATAAAATGGCAGTACCATCCCCAATATACCATCTCGTTGACCACACAAAGAAAGGTCTTAATGTCTGTAAGGCATTCCAGAAAAAAGACCCGAACTTTCTCCATGCAAGGAATTTATCTGGATGATATGCAATTGCATAGATGGCTATTACAATCTTTCCCCACAGAGACTGGCAATCTGCATAGGCTTTCCACCACCATCTAAGTAAAAGAGCTTCATTTTGGATTTCTAAATTCATGACCCTAGCCCCCCGCATACCTTTGGTAGGCAAACTGTACTCCAATCAAGCAATGGAATGCCTAGTCTTGAGTCCCCTTTTTGTGACCCACTTGGGAAATTTAAAACATGCAAGGAAATATATGGGGATGGCTGACAACACCGAGTTAACGAGCTGCAATCTGCCTCCTCGCAACAGAAGACAACTCTTCCACCCAGCCAATCTTTTTTCAAGTTTCTCAATTAAGATCATATACAGTGCTTTATCCGGTTTTCTAATGGTCAACGGTAGCCCTAGATACACCATTGGTAATTCACCCAACTTACATCCCAAAAGTTGCACCACAATATCTCTTTGTTGTTCATCCATATTCATAGGAATACAACAGCTCTTGTCATAGTTTATGACAAGTCCTGACACGCTAGCAAAATTAGTTAGTACCCTTTTCAATGCTACCGCCACGTCTTGATGTGCCGAGGCCACAATCATCGTGTCATCCGCATACTGTAATGCAATTAATGCTTTTGGAATGCGCGGCGTTATATGAAATGGTAATGCCACATCCTCCATCTGTA
Organism: Cyperus esculentus; assembly: GCA_030179965.1. Lineage (NCBI taxonomy): Eukaryota > Viridiplantae > Streptophyta > Magnoliopsida > Poales > Cyperaceae > Cyperus > Cyperus esculentus. The sequence goes on from JASGLE010000030.1 coordinate 1,923,091, forward strand.
CCATCTTTTGCAAAACGTCCGCGGCAAGATTAAAAAGGAAGGGGGAGATCGGGTCACCTTGCCGTAGACTTCTGGCATGGCGAAAAGTTTCTGTCGGGTTCCCATAATCACCAATGATGATGTGGCGGTCGTAAGCAACATCTGTAACCACTTAACGAACTTTTGTGGGAAACCTCTTCTAATGAGAATTGTAAAAAGGAAATTCCAATTCACCGTGTCGTATGCTTTGGCAAAGTCTAGTTTCAATAAAAAGGCACTCTCTCCAGTAGAGTGTATGTGATGTAAAATTTCCCGAGTTGCCAAAAAATTATCTGCTATGTACCTCCCTTTAATGAATCCTGTTCGGAATTCATCCACTAGATCTGGCATAAAGCAAGATAATCTATTTGCCAAAACCTTAGAGATCAATTTCGGCAAATAGTTAATGACCAACATGCTTCGGTTCAGCTTTCTTCTTTATCAAAATGATATTTGCTTTGTTATAAGGTGTCAGGTCTATATCAAATTCATACAACCTCCCAAATGCATGCATGATATCTATTTTAATGACCGACCAATAGTGCTTAGCAAACTCATTAGGTATCCCATCAGGTCCGCATGCCTTATTGTCTGCCAAAGCTCTAACCGCCCTCAGAATTTCGTCCTCCGAGAAAGGTAGTTCCAAGCTCTCAAGGTCATCTCTCGTAGGATACAATTCTCCCGGACCAAAGGATTGCATGTGTCCACCCCCATCAGTTGTTTGTAATGGTGCAAAAAAAGCATCTCGTGTATCTCTTCAATTCTATTTTTTCTTGCCTGGGCAGAGGCATATGCATGGAAGAACTTGGTGTTACGATCCCCTTCAGCTAGCCACCGACATCTCGATCTTTGGCTCCATTTAATCTCTTGTATATTGGCCACCTCAAAGGCTTGCTCCCATATCGCGATTCACAATGCAAATTCAAAATCCGTTAATTCTCTCACCTCCTCTAGTTCATCAAAGAATTGTATGAGCCGCTTACAATTCTGCAAATGAACATCAACATGCGGGAATCTTGCTCTGTGCCACTCTCGAAGCTCTCCTTGCAGCTTATTCATCTTACAGATGAAAGCACGATTTGGATGCTGTCCCGAGTTTCCTTCTTGCCACACACTATTGAGTATGTCTTTCACCTTAGCGTACCGAAACCAGAACCGTTCCATACGAAAGGGAACCGGTACTGTTTGGTATTGTCTACAAGTTAATAATAGTGGTACATGATCTGATACCTGCATCGGCATGGCCTCCAAGGTAATATCCGGGAAATTGATTCCCCATTCTGCAGACAACTGTACCCTATCAATCCGAGATAGCACTCTGTTCTGCTGTTTATTAGTCCACGTGTATTTTTTATTCTTGAGAGGAATATCCAACAACCCGGCGGTTCGAATAAAATCATTAAAAGCCTCCATTTCCCCCCAGTTGACAGACATTGAGGATCGATCAGTTAACCATCTAATCATATTAAAGTCCCCCAAAAGCATCCACGGCAATGTGCATAACTCTCTCATCCTAATCAGGTCTCGAATGAATCTATCTTTGTGCTGGTCATCATGTGGACCATACACCATAGTCACCAGAAAAGATGACCCACATCTAGTATCAAGCAGCACCACAGAACAAGAGTTATGTGTGACCCACATATTTTGTGGCTCCAAAAATCGTTTCCACATAATAAAACTACCTCCCCTAGTCCCTATTGAATTTAGGGAGCAAAAATCTCATGAAAAAAAGGATGGACAAACACGCGAGACATAAGAAGCATCACACTCTCTCCATTTAGTCTCTTGTGTACAAAAAATATCACACTTAGTACTTCTCACAACATCCCTAACGACATTACATTTTGCTACATCACCCAACCCCCTAACATTCCAATTAAGTACTTTTAATTTAGATTGTTTCCTATCCATTAAATAAACATACATCCAGACACAACACAAATACAAGAGTAAGATGCCTAAAATACTTACACATTCTCATCAACAAAGTCGTCTTCATCATCCCAAGATAAATCAATCATCGGGCCATTATCACGATCTGCAGAGGTGCCCTCCTCATCAAGCCCATGATTCATGCTCTGGTCAACAGGTACAATTGCATTATGTTGTTCTTCGAGCTGGGCTTGCTGCTCCTCTAGGCGGCCTGCACCAACTCGTGACCCTTGAGAATCACCCACTATTATAGCTTGGGCCCGATCTTTAGAGATAATGTGACCCATGCGGGCTGCAATACAGCATGAATTCCGCGACGGTCCATAAGATCTAGCACCTTTGCGGCCTCTTGGCCTTCCCCTGCCTCTAGCAGGCCCTCTTCCGGTTGACTGTCCAGCCTGCTCATTTAAATGAGTTTGGACTTTAACTCGGGCCTTATCAGTTTTAACATTTGGTGCATGGGCCATACCACATATTTGGGCCATCTCATCACCCTCAATGTAAGTAACTGGCACTTCTACAAATTGGCCCGGGTTCACCTTTACCAAAGGAGGCTGTTTCGGGTCCGTACCCTTCTCAGTACCTACCCTAGACATTTCCTGTTGCATTTGTACAGGCTGCACATTAGGCTCACTAGGTTGTACATTTAGGCCGGTTAACACCTCTGTCACTATTGTTACCTTAGGTTCCTTGGGCTGTACTGGTTTATGAACAAGAGCAATTTCTGGGAACAGCTCTATTGGGTCCCACAATTTTCTTAAAGAAATCGAACTGATGCGTGGGGAACCGTTGCAAACCTGCAGTGCAGAGCATCCTTCTCCAGCACGAAATGCAAAAGGCAGAGTCTGAGTTGATTGATTCAGCTATGCTTGCATCCCCTGTTCAGACTCCCTCTATTGTACGACCTGTTGCTGCTGTTGTTGGATCGACTGTGGCATTGGCTGTGTTGCTTCTTGTGTCTCCAAAGCAACCCGCTCCTCCCTCTGTTGCTGCCACAGCTGGTAAGCGGCATTATTAGCCGCAATTGCCTGCTTGTCTCCCGCGAGGCAAGCCGCCAAATCCGCCAGCAGCGCCGAGGACTGAACTCCTCAGAAAATTTCTCGAAGTGAGCTCAACCTCATAGGAATGACATCCTCACCGGCAAACCATCTCGGGTCACTCATCGTCTCGTCACTCGTGGTGGGAGACGGAGGAGGGGTCGGGGACCTCTCATTGGGGCGGTAATAGGGGGGAGGTAGACCGGCATATCCTCGACTGTGTAGATGGGAGCATGTACCCATTTCCTGGGTCTTACTGTAGCCTTGAACTCCCAACCCCCAACCACAAATCCAACATGCTTCGGGACATTTTTCAAATCTTTCATGGCAACCACCACCGGCCAAATAAACCTTATTACCCGGTTGCTTTGGCTGCAAAGATCCGAGATAGGTTCCAAATTGCCTAACCGCCCTTATAATTTCACATTCGCCTATTGATACGCCAATGATATCGATCCATATCCGAAAGGATGGTACCGCAATATCCGCCCCATCTAACGGCGACCATGGCCGAAACTTAAAACCCATGTTCCAGACACTCTCTGGTACCGCTTTCACAATTGTGTCTCTGAATTTGCCAACAGGTGGTATGACCAAAAACTCACCCAAGCCGATCATGGTGATGGCCAGCTGAGCGGGCTCTACAACCCCTTCTGTGGCAACAAAGTTGGGAAACCTCGTCCAAGTCCAGCTCCCCCTCCCACTGGACTGGCTGCGACACAACAAAGCCACGCTGCAGCGTATCTAAGTTGCGATAGTACGATTCCTCCTGGTGAATGTGCGAGTACACTATCTCCGGTCTGCCCTCAAGCATAGGTACCGAGTCATACGGGTAAGACCCCTCCAAGAGGTTCGCAAACCCTGGTTCACCTCCGAGCATCGATTGTTTTCCACATGGAGTGAATGGTTGAGCCGCCGGGCTTAAAGGTTTAGGCACGACATTAATGGATGGTTGCTTCCCCTTCCATGTGGGGCATTCTGTGTGTGAATGACCATCCTCCCAGCACGCTGCACACTTTTTGGGAAAGGTGCACGCAGCGATATAGTGACCTTTTCTAATACACCGGAAACAACGACCTTTCCATTCTTCAAACAAAGGTGACGGGGGGAATCTGAGACGCGTAGGGCTATGTGGAGATTTGAAGGTGGTTACCGTCGGTTGGTGTGACGAGCCTGGAGTTTTGGTAACCAGAGCTTTGGGAGCAGGGTTAGCGGTCGTCTGGCCAGCTCCACTGATCGGAGGAGGTTGTGCAGCACCGACGACTTGGGCGTAGGTTGCCCTGGTTGAGAAAGGTGAGAAAACCTGGGTCGTCTTGGGAGCAGGGTACTGGTACCTTCCCGGAGTCGGTGGCCGCATACGTCGGGACACCGTGATCCACCCGTTGGAGTCCATCTCCCCAGAATCACCTTGATCGCCTTGAAATCACCTCCTCTTTTGCTCTCCGTACATTTCCCCCTCCTTCCGTATTGCTTTCGACTTTGACCTTGTTTCTCCTCGAACTTTTTTTTTTTTTTTTGAAATTTAATATAATGATCTTGAAGATTATTAAATTATTTGAGACTCATCTCAATTTATAATTGGGAATGTAATTAGCATAGTGTTAGATGTGCAAAGCCATTGTTTGAGTCTGGTTGTTATCATTTTATTATTTTTCTTGGTTCAATTCGGCCGAAGCTAGATTAACCAGTTAAATTCAAGACAAATTGTTTTTATCATTATCAACCCGAACAAATCACGAAAGTCGACTCCGGCATGTATAAATTAATAAATTAAGCATCTATTAACTATTTTTCTAAATGTGATTAACTTGTTTTAAGTTCCATGAATAAATGATACCCCGCACATTGCTGTAGAAGAAATTTGTATTGATTAAGGTTTTATTGCATTACTCATGGAGTGCTGCCTTGTCCATTTATACAGTACCATACTATCTTTTACAATAAAAGATATTCTTAATTACAAAATACATACATTCTAAATAGATCAGATTATAAAGGCTGGTAAACAAATTATATCAAGGCTGGATACGTGAGGGGATCAGTGATAAGCCCTTTCCATAAACAAGAGATTTAGATGGATCTTTTAATATTGAGTAGACTTCTTAATAGTTGTTTTTAGAGTAATTTAGTATAACATGATAATTATGTTTTTCCTAATAGTTGTAACAAACCAAATATCAAGGCGACAATTATCATTTAAAAAGGAAGAAGATTTTTCTTTAAAAAAATGAAGAATAAATCAATTTATTTAGCGCACTTCTAATTCTTTTGACTACAAAATACTTCATAATTTCTTAGTTTATTCTCGTTTCATGATTTAAAATTATGAAATTATGCATTTACGGAAAGGCCCTCTCAAAGATACAACATTCAGAACGCAAATTGTCAGATATATAAATTGTCAGAGCGAGAATCAGCTCGATTATATAGGTACTATTAAGAAGTATATAATTTATGAAGGTTACGGAAGAAAATAAATTCGCCTTATATATTATCATTCAACCATTTTCTGAAATTCTTGTTTAATTTCTTAACTCTTGTTCATATTTATGTGCTTTAGGAGGCAGAAATAATTTCATTTGATGATCATAAATGGAGGGGGAAAGTAATTCAACTGTAGTCGTCGACATAGAAAAACTACAGAGCTCCCTGATAAGCAATTCATCAGATCAACACTGTACATCGTTCTACAACTTGGTTGCTGAGAACGAGAACCCTACCTCCATCTGCAAAGTTCAAAAGCTCATCCGGGACGTATACAAGACCGATTACGAGCCAGTTGCTGCATCCATTGGTCCTCATCATCATGGAAAGGAAAGGTTGCGGGACATGGAACAACTGAAATGGAAGTCCTTGGAGTATATCCTGAAAACAAATCCTGAGAAAACTCTTCACGACTATATCGCGGCACTTTGGGAAATGTATCCAGTTGCACGGAGCTATTACGATGCAGATATCAAAATACTAGACAGTAAGTTCGTACATGTACTATTGCTAGACGGATGCTTTATTGTTGCATTTGTTTGTGGCTTGGAGGAGAGTCCAAGCAATCCGGATTCAGTGCCGGATGAAAACCTTGACGAACGTGTGGACCCATTAGAGTATAGTTTGGTTACTCACGATGCTCTCCTCATAAAAAATCAGATCCCCTTCTTCATTATTAAGAGAATATATGAGCTCTTCTCAAGTAAAGAAATCATAGATACATTCTTCACTCAAAAGCTCGCTAAATTCTTTGAGGAAACTTTTTCTGGCAATTCAAGGGCAGTCATCCAGGAATTAGAACGGCCTTGGGCTATATATCATCTGCTGCATCTATGCCATATCTACCTGAGACCTGGTTCCGAAGGAGATAGTCGCAACCACCGAGTGGATCGTAATAGACCGGAAACAAACCGGTGGCAGCAGGCAATTGAGTACTATGTTGCAGGAGTGAAGCTCGAGAAAAGGGACTTTGACCAAAACAATCCCCACTCTCTATTAGATGTGAACTTCGTTGGCGATGTTTTGCAAATACCATATCTGTTCGTGGACGAGATGACGGCAGCCATTTTTAGGAACCTCATTGTTCTGGAACAAACAAACCCTCAATTTGGAAACCACATCAACGCGTACATATTCTTTATTTCCCAGCTTGTTAGCAGTAAAGAGGATGTCACCTTGCTTGTTAACAAGGAAATCATTGGCCATCACTTTGAAAGCGAGGAGGTGTCAAATATCTTCATGTCACTTGGTGAATGTCTGGCCTTTGATTCTGCAGGCACTCATTATCTAAGGAACATTCACCGGGATTTAGAAGTTTATTACAAGGCCCGCATGAAATGGGGAATAGGACAATTACGTCGAGCCAAAGCAGCGACTGGACTTTTGATTTAGTTTGTTTTAGGCACATTATGAAATGTGTCTTAAGACTTCAATTAAATTTAGTAATTTACTAACTTTCTTATCATTTAGCAGAGCCGTGTATGCGGCTTCGTTCTTCAAAGTAGCCAGTAACACATATTGTTTGCTGCCCTGTACATTGACACTACTTATTTTTTTCTTATCTTTTAGTAAAATATATATTTTATGTTTCAATTAGACTTAGTATATGAAAAAATAAAACCCTAGAACAAAAGGTTGGACGACCAAATTACATGTATATATTTTTAAGTTTTTAGGGGCTAAATTAGTTTTTATTTGATACAATTAATTAAAGTTTATGGACCAAATTAATTTTTTCTGAAGAAGTTTCAATAATCAAATTGTTTTTTTAAATGCCAAAATTTTAAATGTATAAGGAGGAACTTTGCACAAATGAGAGTTAACGAACATAGTTTTATAGCGAAATTTAGGGACTAAAATGTAAATTCTTATAGTATAGTGTAGTAATTGAGAAATATCTTACGTCCATTAAAAAACCGTCAATATGTTTATCGACTTACAAAAAATGTAACAGATATATATCCATTTCCGTAACATATATCTCAAATTTGTAACCTATATATGGACCCTAGATATTACTCATATATAATTAATTCTTTTGTGGCCCTATATATATTTGTCATTTTGTCTGCACCAAAGAAATCCATAGTTTTCACTTGTGACTTGTGAGCTTCGATGTAATTTCTCTTGTAGCTAGCTAGTATGTAGATTCTTAGAACCAATTATTGCATTAGTTGTAACTTTCGAAAGGGTCATATCCAGTGTCCTCAATATTAGTATCTACATGTCCATATCGCTACAAAATTTGAGTTAAGTGTTACGCAATTTGAGGTAAGAGTTATAAATTTTGTATATGTGTAGACGTATAGATAGTTGAGTTACAAATTTTGTATATGTGTAGACGTGTAGATAGTTGAGATGACGATGCTTGGAAAATTCATTTCGAAAACTTGGGTGTGCAACTGAAGTATTTTTTTTTTTTTTTTGAGAAAAAGATGAGAGTCCATGTCCTCAAATTTTCATTAATAATGAGATCACTAAAAGTGATCAGAGAAGTTTACAAAAGAAGAAGAAATAACAAAAACAAAACAAAAAATAAAATGGAAATGCATCATACATGGACAAATTTAATTAACAACTAAATAAATGATGATACGATGCAGCTCTCTGACTAGCTGCTGGTAAATTCTGGTATTGTCCCAGAATTGTTCCGAAAATGCCCCTCGCTCTTACTGATGACATAAAACTGCTGAGGTTGTATCCTTCTACCAAGCTCTCTTTTTAGTGATAATTCCTCTGGCCACATCTATCTCCCTCTGATCTCTATCAGTAAAAATCCCTCGTTCTTTTTGAAACCATGCTTTTGTCTCAATTAAGATTTCTCTTGCCACCTCCAACTCGCCAAGATCTTTATCAGTGAAAATCCGTCTGCACCTTTCTCTCCAAAGAACGAATATCGTTGTGACTTGCATTTGCCTCCAAAATTCATGTTGTTTGTTGTCCATCAAACTGAAGTACTGAACCAATTGAATTTGACTTGTCAAAATCTTACCGCTCCAAGTTATCCATACATATGACTTCATATATAAAGGTGAGAGCTTGGGAGGGACCGAGAGAGCCACGAATATTATTCGAGAGAGAGACCAAACATGGTGAGGGTAACAGAAGCGTTAGGCATCGGCAACGGTGGCCTGGAACATATCCCCGGACTATCTGCAAGTCTCACTTTGCTATGCCTCATTGTTTCAGCCATGATAGTCATAACCGTCGCGATATTTGCATGTGGGGACTCGTCAAAAGAACAGAAGAAGCGGCGCAGGGATGGAGGTGGCTGCTGCTGCTGCGGCGATGACGGAGACGGTGGCGGCGGAGATGGTGGCGGTGACAGTGGCGGTGGCGGGGGCGGGAGCGATTATGGCGGTGGTGGCGGAGGCGATTTTGGCGGTGGTGGCGGGGCAATTTTGGCGGTGGTGGTGGCGGAGGCTGTTAGTAATGGCCATATAGGTCATACGCTGAGTAGTTTTTCTGTAAATTAAATTAAATGTGCCATGTTTTCTGATTCGAAGTTGTTTGATCAGATTTCTAAACAAGATTGAATGGAAAATTTAAGTCTGGATATGTAAAATAAAGAAGGAAAACATTGATGCTTTGTGAGTTTGGGTGACAGTGAGACATGTAAGTTCCAGTATTTTTTTTTCTCTTGAAGTAGATGACAATTGTCAGCTAGGTTGTATACGTAAGTTCCGGTAATTATTTTTTTTCCCCCCCCCCCGTTTTTCTAAACGAATTCAGGCTTCAAAATTATTCGTTGAAAGGTAAGAGCATTCCTACATGGCAGCATGGCTAGCTCCTTTCATCTTCTTCACATGACTTCCCAAACGTGAAGCCAGAGAGGAGGAAAAATCAAAGTACATGCATGGCAAAATAAAAAAAAGAAAAAGAAAAAAGAGAAATGTTATAGAGATAAAAAAAAAAAAAAAAGTTGTGATATCGACTGTATTAGCATTCATATTAAGTGAATAACTAATATTCATACAACGTACTATATATATTATACAAATAACTTAATTGAATGCTAAATTAATAAATTAATATGAATATCAATTTATATATAATTGAATGCTAAATTAATATGAATATCAATTTATATAATTGAATGCTAAATTGATAAATTAATATGATTATCAATTTATATAACATGAATATTAACAGAGTTGGTGTGAGGTCTGATATCCTTTCTTAAAACGAGGGGGACAATTGACAACTTAATCAATCTACAAAATCTGAACCATTACTGACACATGAGTATTGCGATGCCACATCTCATTAAGCTTTTAAGCTAATGCCACATCTCATTAATCTCAACCATTGATTTTGTTTCTCTCTTCATTTATCGTAAACAAATGGCTCAATTTAATTATTTTTAATTAAAGAGATAATTTTAATTTCTCAATTGGGGATGTTAGACCCACTAAGAGAATGAATAGTGCCTTAAAAATAGTGATCTCTATTGAATTTAGGTCGTCCGATTGATATCTAACGATTCTTATCATTTATGCTTATGTCAGCGGTGACATCATGTTACTATATGCTTTGAGTCACCACTTTGCACCAAACCTGTTTTTTTTTATTTTGTAATCCCACTTTGCACGCACTGGTCTCTATTAATTGATCATCTTCTTTCGTCTGTGTTGTTGATTTAATAGCAAATTGAATTATATAAAAAAATTGAATCAAACAAAAAATCACATAAAAAACATATAGCTTTTTAGATGCCACCATGTTATGTCTCTAGACATTGATATTGAAACAAACTTGCAATAATAGACAAAAAATAGAAAAATATATATACATAAAATAGGAGATATCATTTAAGTTTGAGTTAGTATTGCTATTAAAAAACATAAATGTCGTTGTAAGCAAATTTTATAAGTTTGTATAACTTTTTACTTTTTTATTTAGATAATGAAAAAATGATTTGATGAAAACATTATGGTCCATTTAAAAATATGTTTTTTTTTTTAATCTATCTAAATAACATATTTGGTTTAGAACTACAGTAACATGAAATCACGTTCAACGGTTTGGATCGACCATTTAAAGATAATAATATGAACATATAGTACGGACTATTCCATACTATTAGTAATACAGTAAACTCACTCATATTTATCTATCTGAAATCTATATGTTAGAGTCCAAATATTTTTACCTGGATATTCTGGTCTGAATTTTAACACGACCCAGTTAGAAAATAATTTGAAAATAATAATTATATTAAAAAACTCAACCCGACATTTACGAAATACGATTTTAAATATAATAATATGCAAAACCTGCGTTGGCATGATAGCCTATCTATTATCTACCTATTAATTAGTATTAGTTATGAATTATGTTGTAGTTATATCTGGGGTCCAATTGAGGGGAGGGCCGAGAAGCAGATTATTATTTTGATATTGAAAAAAAACAAAACAGAACATGCAAAATATCTACGGATAAATATTCTATTCTATATGCAGGCTCAAAGACTCAAACTTTATCAGTTTTTTAAATACCCAGCTGAAAAGTCTAATTTAGTTTTTACCCCTAAATCTTACATATAACATTTTTATTTGTCTATCATATATGTAATTAATATTTTATACTACAATTTCATTAAGTATACTGTGTTGGGATTTTATGCTTGTTAATAATTTGCTTTGTTTGAAATGTACTGTTTATATATATGTGACAGTATAGAACAGAATACTGATATCATCTTATTTGGATTTCGAATCATGTTGAACAATTTAATTTGAGATGTACTGCTGACACTTCACATGTATAAGAGACCTTTAATTCCATTCCGTTGCTGTTACAATTTTCTTATCATGTCATGTTGTGATCGTATTTGTCTGTTTTAAGCCGAAATTGGTTGAAGGCAAATACGAAATTAATTAATTACTACAAACGATATAGAAGTAAGATAAATTAAAATGATGTTGGGGTAAATAAGAAGTCGGTGAAGTTTTGAGTGAATATGTAAATTTACCCGAATATCTATATACAATTACAAATAGAAACACCATTCGAACTTAGTTAATGAATAATATATTCACAGTTCAATTACTCGAGTCTCGATCGAGTAAACTTCAATCGGAAAACGGTATAAATAAATTGGGGCCAACCAATTTGGGCCTTTGTGTTGTAAACGGATTGCTGCCAAGTGCCAAGAGCCCAAGAGTTCTTAATGGCAGCATATATATAGGATCCCAACTCTCGACTAGCACAAAAATTGGCCCAAGTGCAAGGAGACTAACCCGTGAGTCATGTGAGAGTTCTTTTTGGGCCCTATTCGCTGTAGGCTTCCATGCAATTTCTCTTGTAGCTAGCCTAGCTTAGTAGATTTATAGAACCAATTATTGTAGGGATAATGTCTCTACGCCCTCCAATCTTTTTCATTGTAACAAGTTGCATCCCAATCTTTTTTTTTTATGACAAACACCCCTCCGAACTACCTAATTTGTGACAATCACACTCCCCATGACTAATTAACCCTCTAATACTCTATTTGGAAGTGTGAAAAGACAAAAAATGCCCCTATGTACATGTTATAATATTTAGTATTTAGTTTACTTATGTTTCATACAAAAATTTAATTTCTAAATTTGTATTATCTTAAAAATATTGACGAAATGTTAATCATCCGCAGTACATAAATATTTTATTTGATATGTCAAAAAATAATTTTTAGTTTCTATTATTATAAGAAATATACAATTGACATAATAATTGAAAGTTATATAATTTTGATTATTTAAATATAGATATACAACTTAATCAAAATTAATATCAATAACATTAGAATCAATAAAATGAATAATTTTCTTATTAATTTACAACCTGAAATTATAAAAAATAAAATAAAACACAAGCTATCTAACTATTCATAAGATATATATTTTATTATAAATATAAAATGGCATATTTAAAATAAAACTAAGAAAATCTTACATTACAAATAATGTACGTATTAACAACTAAATTAGTTGCACACATATTTTTAAATATTGTTGCTTATAAATTAAATTTATTAAAACACAAGTACTTTAAATTCTAAATGTGACAAACATATTTAAGGGTATTTTTTTGTCTTTTCACATCTAAATAGAGTATTAGAGGGCTAATTAGTCATTGGGGTGTAATTGTTATAAATTAGATAGTTCGGGGATATTTGTCAAAAAAAAGATCGGAGGGAACTCGTCACAATGAAAAAGATTGGAGGTGTAGAGATATTAATTATCCCATTATTGTATTTAGTTGTAACTTCCGGGAATTTCCGTGTGCAACTGAAGTACTGAACCAGTTGAATTTGACTTGTCAAAATCTTACCGCGCCAAGTTATCCATATATAATATGACTTCACATATAAAGGTGAGGGTTTGGGAGGGACCGAGAGAGCCACGGATATTAGTTGAGAGAAAGATCAAACATGGTAAGGGTAACAGAAGCATTAGGCATCAGCAACGGTGGCCTGGAACAAGTCCCCGGACTATCTGCAAGTCTCACTTTGCTATGCCTCATTGTTTCAGCCATGACAGTCATAACCGTCGCGATATTTGCATGTGGCGACTCATCAGAAAAAGGGAAGAAGCGGGGCAGGCATGGAGGCGATGGTGGTGGTGGCGATGGCGGCGGCGATTTTGGCGGTGGCGGTGATGGCGGCGGCGATGGTGGTGGCGATGGCGGCGGCGATGGCGGAGGTGATGGCGGAGGCGATGGTGGTGGAGGCGGGGGAGGCGGCGATGGCGGCGGCGGGGGCGGCGGCGATTTTGGCGGTGGCGGTGGTGGCGGAGGCGATTTTGGTGGCGGTGGTGGCGGAGGCAATTTTGGCGGTGGTGGCGGAGGCAATTTTGGCGGTTGTTAGTAAGGTACGCTGAGTAAATTTTCTGGAAATGAAATGTGCCATGTTTTCTGATTCGAAGTTGTTTGATCAGATTTCTAAACAAGATTGAATGGAAAATTTAAGTCTGGATATGTAAAATAAAGAAGAAGGAAAACATTGATGCTTTGTGAGTTTGTGTGCACTGTGGGAGCCTGAGATGTGATAAATAACGTGGGATCGAAGGTGAAGACATATGTAAGTTCCAGTATATTTTTTGTTTTTTTTTTTTTGGAAGTAATTGTCAGCTAGGTTGTATATGAAAGAATGTAAGTTCCGGTAATTATTTTTTTTTTCCTCTTTTTTCTAAACGAATTCAGGCTTCAAAATTATTCATTGAAAGGTAAGAGCATTCCTACATGGCAGCATGCATGGCTAGCTCCTTCCCTCTTCTTCACATGACTTCCCAAACGTGAAGCCAGAGAGGAGGAAAAATCAAAGTACACGATGGCAAAAAAAAAAAGGAGAAATGTTATAGAGATAAAAAAAAAAAAAAAAAGTTGTGATATCCACTGTATTAGCATTCATATTAAGTGAATAACTAATATTCATACAACGTACTATATATATTATACGAATAACTTAATTGCTAAATTAATAAATTAATATGAATATCAATTTATATATAATTGAATGCTAAATTAATAAATTAATATGAATATCAATTTATATATAATTGAATGCTAAATTAATATGAATATCAATTTATATAATTGAATGCTAAATTAATAAATTAATATGATTGTCAATTTATATAACATGAATATTAACAGAGTTGATGTGAGGTCTGATATCCTTTCTTAAAAAAAGGGGGATAATTGACAACTTAATCAATCTACAAAATCTGAACCGTTACTGACACATGAGTATTGCGATGAGGGGTAGACAGTAAGGAAGGGAAAATAATTAAACATGAAAAAGGAAGCACTACCTAAACCAAACTTTTTGTTCCGCACATCAAACTTAATAATTTTTTTATCTATCATATTCCTTCCAATTATATCAAACATGCTGTGATGAGTTTGAAATATTATTATCCTTCGTAATTGTTAATTTTGAAGCAATTAGATCAACCAATATTTGATAGGAGGATAAATATTCAAAAAAATCAAGTTTGGTGTGTGGAGCAAAAGCTTTGTGTAGATAGCACTAAACAAAAAAATAGATGGGAAGGAAGGGATTTTTTGGGTATTATCATTAAATTTTGTATTATGCTTATGCATTAAAATTATAACTATTTACAATAAAAGGGGTAAAAAGAAACTTCATTTTCTATCATTATGCTCATTCAATTTACTGAGAATTGATCGAGGCAATAAGAAATTAAATTTAACTACAACATCCGTTAGCTGATCACTAATTAAACCGCAACCTCACATGAACATAATTTTCTATAGCTAATTAACATGGTTTGAAAGCAAAATTGAAGGACCAATATGTGAATTCTTCCAATAGAGTATATTAACCCATTTGCGGCCCTATGTGTCATTCGGTCTCTATCAAAGAAATCCATAGTTTTCTTTCTTTTTTTTTTTTTTTGAGAAAAATAAGGGTCTAGCCCATATTAATTTTTTTATTAACTGAACAATTGTTCAGTCTTACATAACAAAGAAATCCATATATAGTTTTCACTTGTGAGCTTCGGTGTAATTTCTCTTGTAGCTAGCTAGTAGATTTTTCAAACCTAGCATATCTCAATCTTCTTGAGTTCAGACTTTTGTATACTTCCGTGCAACTGAAGCACTAAACCGATTGAATTTATTTACTAGTCAAAATCCCACGGCGCCGCCAAGTTAATCCATACCATATATATATATATGACTTAATGAATTATGAACGTCAGAGTTTGGGAGGGAGAGAAATTAAGATAAAAAATGGTAAGGGTAACAGAAGCCTTGGGCAATGGTAATGGTGGTCTGGATCGGATTTCCGGACTATCCGCAAGTCTCTCCTTGCTATGCCTGATTGTTTCAGCCATGATAATCGTAACGATCGCAATATTTGCGTGTGGTGATCACTCATCAAACGAAGATTCCCGCAAAAAGCGGAAGAAACGACGTGAAGGCAGGGATGGCGACGGGGATGGCGGCGGTGATGACGGTGACGGAGGAGGCGATGGCGGTGGTGACGGAGGAGGTGATGGCGGCGGTGGCGGGGATGGAGGTCAGCACGGTCATCATCATCATCATGGCCAACATCACGGTGGAGATGGAGGTCATCACGGACATCATCATGCTCATCATCAGGGGCATCATCAGGGTCACCATGCACATCATAGTCATGTCCACAGCCATGCAGATTTTGGAGGTCATGCTCATGCCCATGTAGGGGGACACTCACACGTTTCCCATTTCTAGTCATATAATAGTCTAATAGATAAGCATTATTTTGGCGTCCGTATCTACTGAGATCCAAATCGGATCTCAGGATCCTGAGATCCCGATCCGACGGTTCTCAGAACCCGTACCTGCTGAGATCCCGATCCGACGGTTCTTAGGACCCGTATCTGCTGAGTCCAGATCTCGGAGTCCCTGAGAACCGTTGGATCGAGATCTCAGGGTCCTGAGATCCAAATCGGATCTCAACTGATTTCAGCGCCATTATTTTGTCAATGTATAAATTATCTTTATTGTACGGATCCCAAATTCAAATTAATTAAATTCGATAGATGTTATGTTTTTGAGGTATGGTAGGTTATGCAATGAGTAATTTCCTGTAGACCTGGCAAATCGGGCGGGTCGGGTTGTATTTGGGTCAGATAAATTAAGATTCGATTTGCTTTCAGATTCAGGTAGATATCGGATTAGGATTCGGATTCTGTCGGATAGATTAAATTCGGGTTTGGTACAAAGACGGGTCGGAACAGCTATATTGCTCAGATTTACGGATTCGGATCTTATTGGTTTTCGGGCCAATCTGGATACGGGTTGGCTTAGGTGCCGGATTCTTCTTAATCGGACCTATATATATGGGTTACGGATATTTGAGGTGCGGGTTCCGGATATAAATCGAGCGGGTCGGATTTTGTCTTTATTCGGGTTAACTTATGATTTATCGATCCTTTGGATAACTTTTGCTTATAATATTATAAATTACAGATTCAAATCATACCTTTTCGGGTCTTATCGGGTCTTTATTCGGGTTTATGTTGTTGGAATATAACTCTATAATTTAATGTAAACAAATCAATCATTTAAAGTAACATTTTTATTTGTGTGCATGATGTATGGATTAATTCTTAAAAAATCATATGCACATTTTTGAATATATTAATGCAAATAATATAACAATTAATTGGTACTTTATCACATCTCGGGTATTAATCACTCTCGCTTCGGGTTGATTCAGATTCGGATAATTGTCGGTTTAGGGTCACATGAATCCGGATCACTTCGGGTTTGGGTTTTTATAGGGTAGCGGGTCGCATCGGTTCGGATAATTTGTATTTAGATTCTTAATATTTGCGGGTTTTTTCGGATTCGGATATTTTCGGATTCGGTCAATTACAGGTTCGATTAATTCAGTTTTTATAAGTTAACAAATCCAAGTCGGGTTTGGTCATCGGGTTTATCGGGCAGACTATTTCGGTCAGGTCAACTTTTGCCACCTCTAATTTTCTGGAAGTTAAATGTGACATTTTTTCTTACTACCCGTGTACTCGTGCGTTGCAACGGAATTTTTAATTTAGACAAAAAATATTCTGTAGCCTTTATATTACTATAACATTTTGCTTCGCGCACCAAACTTAATAATTTTTTTAACTACTATATGTCTTCCAATTAAATCAAACATGTTATGATGAGTTTAATATAATTGTATATTTTGTAGCAATTAGATCAACTAATTGATAGGAGGATAAATATTCCAAAAAAAAATTAAGTTTGGTGTGTGGAACAAAAACTTTGGTGTAGATAGCACTAAACAAAAAATTAAACAAAAAATTAGATGGGAAGGAAGGGATTTTTTTTGTTATCACCATTAAATTTTGTATTATGCATTAAAATTATAACCTTTTTTTTACAATTGGGCAAAAAGAAACTTCATTTTCTAAAGCATTATTTAAGATTGGTATATTAATTTTTTTTTTTTTTGAGATAAAGATGAGGGTTAAGCCAAATTTATATGTCTATAAAAGACCTCCCATCCGGGTTTTGAACCCGCGATCTCTCACACGGAAAGCGTTACCCTTAGCCACTAGACCAAAGGCCGGTTCTTGGTATATTATATTGAAAACCTTAATCTTGCTTTATAATTATGCTCATTCAATTTACTGAGAATTGAGACAATAAGAAATTAAATTTGACTACAACAACCGTTAGCTGATCACTAGTTAAACCGCAACCTCACCTGAATATAATTTTCTATAGCCAATTAACATGGTTTTAAGGAAAAATTTAAAGACCAAAATGTGAATTCTTCCAACGATAGTTTAGTAATTCAATTTGTGGCCCTATTTGTCATTAATTCGGTCTCTATCAAAGAAATCCGTAGTTTTCACTTGTGAGCTTCGGTGTAATTTCTCTTGTAGTTTTCAGTCAGTCTAGTAGATTTTTAAAACCTAACATCAATCTTCTTTACTGAATTAATTGAATTTTACTTGTCAAAATCTAAACGCGCCAAGTTATCCATATATATGAGACTTCATGAAGGTTAGAGACTCAGAGTTTATAATTGGGAGGGAGCCACAGAATTTAGTTCAGAGAAATTAAGATAAAAAATGGTAAGGGTAATAATAGAATTAGCTTTAGGGTCTGTTCGTTTGAAATTAAAAGAAAGTGAAAGTTGTATTCTGTGGAAAATAGTTTTATTAAAGAAAAGATAATTCAATTTCGTGTGTTCATTTGGAAGGGAAAGAAAATACAGTTTATTTTCCGTGCGTTTGTTTGAAAAGAAATGAAAATGTCAATAAAATGGAAAAGTATTCTATTTTCATGTTTCATATTAGTTTCCAGAAATATTAGACGCAAACTCTGGAGCTCATTGCTTGGTTAACTGGTTTTGCAATAAGTTCTATAAATTGCTATCTGGTTCACCCATCATCTGGGATTAAAGACCAGTAAAGAAAATCAAATTAATTAAATAAACGAACTTCAAACCCAGATCAGAAGGTCTGATAAAAATTCTACATTTTGCTTGTCACATAAGTCCCTTGATTTAAATCTTGGTCATAAAAAAATTAACCCACAACTTCGTGCGTTGCTGCGGAATTTTTAATTTAAACAAAAACATGTTCTATAACCTTTGAATTATTGTAATCCAAAGTTAAATTCTCAGCTACTAATCGTTACTTGAATCGACAATAATAATTCTATTAAAAGTAGAAAAACTAAGAAAGCCATTAATTAAATAATTTTTAAAATTAATTCTATTTTCATAACATTTTTTTCAAAAACTCATAACAACAATTTGAATTATAATTTATTTTGTGGCCTCAAAAGTGAATGGATTGGGAGTAGGGGTGAAAACAGAGCAAATACGGAGCGGATAATGCTAAACCCATATCCGTATCCGCATCTTATTAGGAGGATACGTATCCGGATACGGATATCAAACGGATGTCAAACGATACGAAACAGATAGTTGGCGGATACGGATTCGGATGTGAATTTAACTACAAATATAAAATAAAAATATATTACCAAATGAATACATATATATATATATATATACAATAACAATAAGTATTTAAATTAACAATAATTATTTAAGATGAATGTGTTGGTTAATATTTGTATAAAAACATTATATACATACAAATTTTTTTGTAATTAGCACTATCTTATTAGAGAATATTAGTACAGTTTGCTTATTTTTGGATACGAATAGTTCGATATCCACCTAATTATACAATTTGAAAAATTATCCGTATCTGTATCCACATTTAGTCTTTACTGATACGAGATAGATACGAATACGGATAACTAATATTCGAATACGGATGTCATTTTTATGGATAATATACCGGATACGAAGCGGATTCGAATGAATAAAATCTGCTCCATTTTCATCCCTAATTGGGAGGAATGGATCAGAAGAACAAAATGGATTGTGAGGAATGGATTTGGAGAGAAAAAGTGGATTAAAAAGAATGGATCAAAAGAGAAAATGCGGAGATGGAAAAGACAACGGTATGAAGTCTTTTCCATTACAAAGGTGTCTTGGGAACAAGTTGAGAGCTTCATTCCTTGCGTCTTTTTATAGGAGTATAGATTTGAAGTTGTTTGATCAATTTCCTAAACAACATTGAGATGAGAAATTGAATTCCGGATTTGTAAAACAAAGAAAACTGAGAAAGTTTGATTAATCTAATTTGAAACATATTTATTTCAAAAAAGAAAAAAAAATTCAAGATATTCATAAAGTTATGACTTTAGACTCAATGAATCTGTTTTGCATGGTGTAATAATTGTTTCTTAGTTTGAGATTTTAATTCTTATATTGTTTTGTTATTCTTCATACTGTATCCGTATTCGATTTGCGCCTCACATAACACATCTCAGAACAAAAGATGATATAAATTTCTTTAGTAATTCATATAAAAGAATTTTCTGAATAAATTAAAATAGTTGAGCACAAAATCTCTTGCTAATACTCCTCAAAGAACGGGCATTTAACAGACCATTTACAAAAGAATTTTCTGAATAAATTAAAATAGTTGAGCACAAAATCTCTTGCTAATACTCCTCAAAGAACGGGCATTTAACAGATCATTTACAAAACAAAAATGGTACCATAAATATATGCATCCTCGATAGTAAATACAGTAATAAAAACATACAAAGGAGATATCATATAATTAAGCACAGGCCTGTATTACTGGAATTAATTGGTAACATAAAAAAATCTGTTAATGTGCAAAACTCAAACTCTGAGCACAAAAGAAATATCAAAATTTGGCATACTTTACCACAATTTTCTTCAACAAACAAAATATAAGACAACTAATTGAACTTCCATATTCAAATTGGAGCACAAGTAGTGTTCTTTCTTTGTATTACTGTTCATCCTTCCCAAATCAATAACCATCCTGAAAGATCGTATTGGGGCGACAATCTCAAGCGCAGACAATGAACTTGCAGACAGGGAACATCAACCCAGAGAAGCAGAGGAGGAAGATGGTAACAAAGTTTCGGGAGCACCACTTGAACGGAGCCATCCATTTCACCTCCACACTGGAGCTCTTCATCTTCTTTGCTGCACCGGCGGCTATTGTCGATCCGGTTGCCGCCGGCCCTGCTGTGTCTTTCCATAGGTCAAAGCTCGCACCTTTCATCCTTAGTTCCTGCAATCAAAGTTCAAGATTTACTTATTGGAGGATTGCTATAAATTTATGAGTTAAACAAGGATTACTAAACAAATTACTGATATAACTATAAAGAATTTTCCATCAATTGTCAGTATATTTGGGATTTACAAAATTTTAAAGATAATGACAAAATATCACGTCGTCGTCGACATGAAAATTGTATGAATTAAGGACTTATTCACCATTATCAAGTAGATTAATCCTAAAATTTCCATGAAACAGGAAATTTAACTGGAAGGACCTCTAAAAATTAGTCGTAAAATATTTTGGGGCATTTGATTAAATTAGTCATAGAAAAAAAAATTACCCAAAATATTTTCTTGATTAAATTAAAATGTAGCACTAAAATTAGAACATAAAAAAACAAAACAATTGATCCAAAAATGAACTAAAAAGAACCAAGAAATTAAATGCCTTTGGAAATTACCAGAATTTTTCTTGTAAGTGATCTCCCCTCGGTTCGTTCTTTGCCCAGTGCCCTCTCTACCCTCCAATAAGCCAGCACCCGCATCTGTACGCAGCACACCAGGACCAGAGACGTCGCGATAGAAGCTGACGACGGGACCCACCAGTTATCGCACTTGTGCTGCCCGTGCAGCGGATCGACCGAAGAGGAGAACAGCAAGATCAGAGAAAGAAAGTGGAAGGCGAGAAAGAGGCAGGAGAGGGAGAAGGCGTCTCGCCGCAGAGAGGTGGCGCGGTCCTCCAGGTTGGCGGTCTCCAGCCCACGGCCTTCCTCCTCCCGATGAAGCAATCTGAGCAGCAGCAGGTGTCCGGGACTGGAGGAAATCTCGGCTAACGGGTGGTGGTGATCAGCCGCCGACTGCAGGGATTTGCTCGGGGACGGAATTACCACCACATGGTTAGCTTGATCGGATTCCATAAAATCAATAAATAGGTCGAATCGAATTGGGAAGTTTGTTTGGAGTTCGTAGTGGGATTGAAAGAGAGAAAGGAGAGAAAAAGGAAAGATGGCAAAGAGAAGTTCTTGACTGGGGTTATGTTATACTTTGTAAAGAGCTCCAACGGTCGAATTTATGATGGAGGCGACTAACGGTCGTCTAGGCGTAGTGAAAGGATAAGAAAGAAAAGGTTTTATGAGTAACGGAGAAGAACAACGGTCCAGTGAAGTAAATGTACATGTATCGCATTTGTGGGTCAACGATTTATGAAATGGGCCGGAATTTAAGTGTTTCGGCTTTTATTTAGATTATCAGTCTCGGAATTTAAATGTACATGTATCGTATTTGTGGGTGGTAATTTATAAAGTTTTAAAGTGTCTTAATGTATGAAATGAAGTGATTTAGAATAGAGTATATGAAAGTATCTCAATAGTTGGAGTGGAACAAAATTACTCAAATTTTATTAATACTAAACATACATGATATATGCATGTCTTGAAATTGTACTGGCTTCATTACGCAAAAATATTTAATTGATGTCAATTCAAGTAATTTATTTTGAAAAATGAAATTAAATACCAAATATGTAGGAACAAATAGTTATGGGAAATATAACGTGAAGTAATAGCATTAAATTTTTTAATTGAATGAATAATATAGTTTGAAATTGAGTGCCACAGTGAAATCTGGTGTTAAGATAAATTATGAACTCCGGCAATTACGAAGTAGGAATAGAGCTTTTTTTTAAAAAAAAAAAAAAGGGATATATAGGAATCTCATGTTTAATTTTTAATTACGGAGAAACAAAAAAAATTATGATTGCTTCGATTTCATGACGTAACTATGTGTTACAATTGCTGCAGTCATTGCTGATGCAGTGAGACCACGAGTCAAGGTAAACTCGAAAAAAATATCACAAGGAAATTACCGATCGTTCATTTCAGTGCGGTCACATTCACTTCGATGGAAAGGGAACAATAATTTTGGACATGTCACATGTGGACTCGATTAAAAGAGATGACATACTGAACAGCTTCAAAGGCTCAAAAGCCAGGTAAATTTTTCAACTGATGTAATTTTAGGTTCTTAATTTGAAAATTCCAAGAGCAGGTTTGAGGTAATTTTTCCTGGTTTGAGGTAAATTATATATTTATCTTTTAATTCTTTTTTTTTTTTTGCCTTTTTTATTTTACCAGTTTAATTTTTAAATGATTCAAAAAATTAATAAAAAAGGATCACTAGGTTAGGTTTTGAATATCTTATGAAACATCTAATCAGTTCTTCCAATTTAAATTATATTGAATAATTACATAATTAAGTTCTTGAACTTTTGGTACAGAATATTTTGACCTCCAGCTTGAAAAAACAAAAATAAATTGATCTTTTAAATTTTCATGTACATCTAACACAACCTGACAAATAACAAAGTCTGATGATCTGATCAGTGATATACTTGCAAAAGAAATTATATGACTCTAAGTGTCTAACGATTGTATCTATAATTCTATATCCTTGGTCAATCTGAAGCGTAAATGATCTTCACTTGTATATCTAACGAACACTAGCTGCCCGGCTGTTATCCAAAACCGATTTCTGGGCTGCTCGAACTGTTGACAGCCGATTCGAACAATTGGAAGTCCGACATTCTTCTTCTTCTTTTTGTTTTTTTCTTTTTTTTTTTTTGTGAGTGAAGAAAGTCGGAGATTCATTTCCAATTCATTGCTAAATTAATTAATTCTTCTCCCGTGATGCAAAATTGCAAATCATGTCAGTGCTGGGCCTTCACTATAAGTACGCACAGTTTCGAAGAAGACGCTTGAACCTGAGAGAGAAAGCTGGCTGTATTTTATATCCTTACTCCTAAGAAAGGGGATTAGATTTTTTGACATGAAAGTTCTATATTCTTCAAAAAAGAACCTCAGCCGTTGATTTTTTACTTAAATTGATCACCAACGTTGACGTACATTAATTTCTCGGCCCATTAAAATTTAAGATTCATATAAGTTTCCTCACAAGAGATGAGCTTTCGGCTCTTTATTATAACATTCAAGGCCCGTAGGCAACTAATTTCATTCACTTCAAAGGTTACATCCATGAGAGAATAAAACAAAATTGTTTCTCAATCTAAATCCAAAAGATACAAGATATTAACCAAAACCTTCTACAACATAATTTTTGTCTCGATAAACTAACATAGAGAGACAAATTTTGAAGAAGCGCATAATTCATTTTGAAGTTACTGTCTTGGTTTTGATGAATTCATCGTCTTTGAAAGGATTGAAAAACTTGTTGAGCCCACAAATCTTCAAATCTTGAAGCATCGTTTCTGTTTGTTGAAGCATGAGCAAATTTCATTATCGAGCGATTTATGACATAACCTCTTAAATGAAGAACAACGAAAAACCCTTCTTAGAACAAAAAGGGTGACGAAAAGACGGACGAAGAAACGGACGAAAAGTTCATGAACAAACAAAAACTTGAAGATAACCAACAAAGAAGAAGTAAAGTATAAAAAGGGTGGCGGGCGAGAGGTGGTGTGCCTCTCCCCACCGAAGGATTTACTAGTAGAGGCGACTAGGTTTCAAGAAAGAAGACTAGGGTTTTAGTCCTCTAGTTCTAAGGCACTAGCGGTGATGATAGACCGGTACTCGTATTTTGCAAGTTTAAAAGAGACTCGGAGTCAATGTAAACTCACCACGATTTTAGACTTTCATTTGGTCTTATTTTATAAATTTTAAATGGGTCCGGATATGGTGATACCATAGTTGATACCAAGATAGTTGACCGGTCAAACATTTAACAAGGAACATTTATTTGAGAATTCTCATTGGTATAACTTGAATATTTACTACTAAAACTTGAATGCTAACCATATTTTCAACTTGAACACTCATTGCTGTAACTTGAATACTGACATAACTTGAATTCTCATTGGTATAACTTGAATATTTACTGTTAAAACTTGAATACTGACATATTTTTCAGCTTGAACACTCATTGGTATAACTTGAATACTTACATAATTTGAATTCTCATTGGTATAACTTGAATACCTATTGGTATAACTTGAATGTTTACTACTAAAACTTGAATACTGATATAACTTGAATTCTCATTGGTATAACTTGAATACCTATTGGTATAACTTGAATATTTACTACTAAAACTTGAATACTGACGTAACTTGAATTCTCATTGGTATAACTTGAATTCTCATTGGTATAACTTGAATACCTATTGGTATAACTTGAATACTCATTGGTATAACTTGAATACCTATTGGTCTAACTTGAACACTGACCAATTGCAAGCGAACCGAGAATTGACAGAGAGAAGAAGACCAGAGAGGAGAAGTCGGAGAACGAAGAGAGAAGAAGATCAGAGAGGAGGGGTGGGAGAATTAAAGGAATGCGAGAAGAAGTTCACGCCATGAGAGGATGACGACGGGAGGGGAAATAAACCGGAGAGGAGATAGGAGATGAGTTCGCGCCATGAGAGGATGAGATCGGAGAGAAGAAGATCAGAGGAGAAGGAGATCGGAGACGAGAAGTTCACGATTGATTTGATTGATTTTAAATTTCATTGAACTGACGTTGGACCGGAAAAAAACCACATTCGGTTTTATGGTATCAACTATGATATCAACTATGGTATCAAACATGGTATCCACGTTGAATTTTCCATTTTAAATTAATGAGACTCGATCGGAGTCAATGTAAAGTTGCAAATTCTGGAGGATGTGATTGCATGACCATTTGTATAGTAAATTATTACGGAAAATGTTATGGTGATACGTACCATTGGCATGTGGTTAGAGAATTTAAACACGGAAATTAATATGCTGATTGCTGAAGTTCATGTAAATATATAATGTAAGAAAACGAAAAAATATTATCTGAACTCATTGTCACGTTACATGAGACCACAGCTATATTCATTTAGCAATATATATATGATGGCCGGCCCACTTCAGATATCTTGTACAGAAGATAATGGCTGATGTCATTCTGGCAGGAATAAGTTTGATAATTCAAAAAGTTACTTTAATAAACAAATTAAAAAATATATATAATATGACACTTTAAAGAGCACAAGATTTCCTAACATTTTCATATTGTACCAGTTTCTTTCCGCTATTTGCTTTTCCTTCGTGCACTTAAAAGTTCATAAGATTGGCAATTTTATAAAAGAGTCGTAGGTAGCGTCCACCTTTTTTACTCATCCATCTGTCCACCGTATTTTCAATGAACAAATATTATTTTTCAATGAATATTTATATCTTTCCGATCAACACATATCATTTTCCAATGAGCAGATACACTACGATTTCCAGTAAACATTTATGCAACTGTGATAGGTACATGGGTACACGTAGGTGTGTCAAAATGTAAGAGATGAGTAAATATATAACTTACTTTATATATGGACTCTACACGTTTTCCTTTATAAAATGCCCGAGCCTCATCCTCCTTTCAAAAATGTTTGCAGCTAAATTGTCGGGCCCCATAAACTCCTCTTGTTCCTCTCCTTCCCTTCCCCTTCTCTTTCGAAGATATTAAAATGATTCAGAAATGCAAACGTTTTGATATACCATCACACATTTCACAGTTTTGATATATTAAAAAGCCACATGGCTAGCCAATGATACTGAAACAACAGATAATTAACTAACAGCAACACAAATAACAACACTTGAGTGAAAACAAGAGAACCAGATCTGAATATAATGATTATATTATTTTTTTCAACTTGAAAGTACAAGACCTCGTAGGAATCCAGATTGCAATTACATATTTGTCAATTA
The DNA here is from genome assembly GCA_030179965.1 of Cyperus esculentus. Lineage (NCBI taxonomy): Eukaryota > Viridiplantae > Streptophyta > Magnoliopsida > Poales > Cyperaceae > Cyperus > Cyperus esculentus. The sequence goes on from JASGLE010000030.1 coordinate 1,949,441, forward strand.
TTATTATTATATAAATCAGGAAGTTCTCACTCGTCATGGTCGGTGACTCAGCGGGGAGTTGGCCAATTGGGGACTGAGGGATGATTTCATATCCTCTGTAGCGCTGCATCATGTAGTGCGGGATGTCAACCGTTAGATCATCTTGGGATCTGTGCTGGCTCGAATCTCAAGATGATCTAACGGTTCACATCTCGTGCTACATAATGCACCGCTAAAAGGATGAGCACCCCAGAGGGATATATATATTATCTTTTTTTTTTTTTGAGGAAATATATTATCCTTTTCCTTTTTAATATTACTATTCAGTTTGACTCGGGTCTTCTCCAATTTCTTTTTTTCCCCTCCAAATAATGTCACATTTTCTATTTTCACAGAAATTACATGATGGGGCACTAAATTTTGACTCAGAGTCTTTTTTTTTTTTTTTTTTTTTGAGGAAATTTTGACTCAGAGTCTACCTAACCAACCCCACCCCGGCAGTAATCCATATCCTCTACTGCGCAGTAAGTTACTGCGCAGCGTTTCAACTGTTGGATCTGTCTCAAGATTCGTGCAACTCAATCTCAGAAAAGCCCCTCTACAATTCTCACCGTTGATTCGCTGCGAAGTAAAATACTGCGCAGCAGAGGATATGCAGTCCGCCGGCAGTGGTTACAAAAGTTACAGAACTGAATTTCTGACAAAGCACACTCCTTTCCTTTCCCCAAAAAGCACCAACCTGCTCACTGCCCCCAAACTACCTACGCACTTGTACGAACGAAACCGAGCGGAAACTTTCCCTTTGACAAAGCAGGCAAGCGATATTTCGTAACAGCGGCCTGTAGACTATTGGGAGTAGGTAAGTCAACAGAAGGCGTCTATAAATAACACCTGTCACATTCAGGAGACGACGAAACTGAAAACTCCTATTCTCAAAAAAAAAAAAAAAAAAACTGAAAACTCCCACAGAGAAAAGAAAAGAAAGAAGGAAAACTCAAAACAGAAAGCGAGAGTGAGAGTGAGAGCTACTAGATTTCTTCTCAGTGAGAAAGGAGTCCGATCGAGAGGGGGAAAAGAGGGAGCGAGCGGGCGACCGATGCATCTCTACAATCTGTGGCTGCCGCCTCCGGTCGCGGAGGAGGCGAAGAAGGAGGCGGCGGCGTTCAACTCCGTCGTGAGATCGGTGAAGAGCGCCTGGCGACCGGACGATCCCGATTCGGTCCACGACACTCTCAAGTGGATCTCCGTCATTGATCTGTGAGCACCCACTCTTATTTGTTTATTTAATTTATTCATTTCTCCTACTTACTGTTACGTTTGTCGTATATGAGTTCTCTAGATTCTCCTCTCTGGAGTTATCGAAACAGACTTGTTTTCAATTATCCTCAAAAAAAAAAAAAAAAAAAGACTTGTTTTCAATTGTTTCTTGTTGTTCTTTGTGATGCTGTGACTTCACTTGTGCAAGCTGCAGCCATAAAGAATTACATAAAGCTAGCATCTTTTAAGCATTAAAAAGTTTCTTAATTGTTATTATCATGTATAGATAATCAGATTGTAATTGTAACTTACATCCAGATATTTGCTGAAACAGTAGTTCACAGTGTGACACTGATTATATCATGAAATTTTCATATCTGAAGAAATGCTCGATTATGTATTTTCCTCTGATCAACACGTGAACAGTGAAAGTGTTATTTCATTCTTTTAATCTTTTATCCTCGATTTTAACCAAGGGCACTGTAGAGCGCGGCAATCAAGATCAATTATTTATTTGTTTAATTACTATGTATCGAATTGTTTTTTATTCGAACTTGAGAATTTTACATCGGGCAGGGTCGTAGCTTGTTTAGTATAAAAATATTAGGCTCAGGTTGATATTATATGATTAAATGAGATGTTTAATTGCGTAATTGTGGGAGACAATAATTTAAATTAAATTATTGCAACTACTTTTGTTTACGCGCGCATGCACATTCCTTAATTTGTGTTCATTGGACTTGGCTAATTAAATTGCTAAATAAAGGTGCTTTATTAAGCCTACGTACACGGTACACATCTGATATCCTAGTAAGGAATAATCGGGATTTCTTGAAAGAACTAACTAACTATGATGATAACTTAGGTTAGGATAACATATTAACATGTACATTTCTTGTTTCTATGCTGAGGTCCTGCGCAGCTAGAAACTAAGATCACATTTACGACTTGTAAAACGTTTATTTGTCGAGAGTATTGCTGCAATGCACCAAGTTTTTTATTTGAGGAAATAAAGTTGAAACATTCTAATCCATGTGATGGATGGTAATTAAATATCAATTTTTAGTAAGTACTTAGTAGCTACTAGTGCTTTTTTTTCTTTTCTCTTCATGAAGCGGACGGCTTAAAATGCACCAAAATTTTTGTCAAACAAAACTTAGTCCAGCGGAGCTAATTTCATTTGTCAAAATTATTCATTTTTTTTTTCTATTACCAATGGCCGTGGGCTGACATGTGTGGTATGATTTGATGTTTACTCAAAAGTCACTAGCGCTGAATCATATATTGTTAACTCTAAATGATGCAGAGAATGTTGCAACGCGTGTAAAATGTGATTATTTTTCACAAGCATTAATAATTTCATATGTTGTATAAAAGCTTGATTAGTTTTCACACTTGTGAGTTTATTTATGTTCAATTGCTGATCATTAAATTATTAAGTTAATTTTGCTGTCAATGGATCTAAACTAATAATGTTATACGTTCTGACTATCTTTTCTATATAATCTTGCATAGATTTATACAAGCAAAAAGCAGCTTATGTCAGGATGATGTGAAAGAGCTTGTAGAATTCGGTTTAGAGCTTTTCTGTTCTTCGCGAGACATGACTATTCAAGTATGTAGATATTATTTGGTTATTAGACCAAGATTTATGTATGCCATCAGCATTGCTTTGCAAGGTGCAATATATTACCAACATCATGCTGATTTCTTATGTAGGTTAGGTGGGCATATATTTTGAACAGGGTTTTAAAGAAGTATCGGAAGAAGCTCTCACTTACCATCGATTGGAGGCCTTTCTATGAAATTATATTAAGCATGCATTTTAAGAGGTTGATGTCTTATAAAATGGCATGATCTGGTACATGCTGCTTGTTCTGATTTGAGTATATTGTTTTCTTAGAAATAGTGAAGGTACATGACAGAAATATTGGAAGCCATATAAAATATATATGCAACAGTATGAAAAGACCAACAGAGTTTCAAATTCTATAAGAGAAGTTTAATTAGAGAAGTTTGAATTGTTGGAGTAAAAATAATTGTTTTTTGAATGATTTTCAAATATGATCAGAAATACCGGGCCAGAAGGATGGAAATTGAAAAATAAACATTTGAGATCAGTTAGAAATCTTGTTCAGCGTTGTCGTTGGTTCTTTCCTGCTGATTCTTCTCATCAAATTTGGTCTGAATTCAGGTAACTTACAATCAATTTGTAGATGGTTTTTTAGACTTGCAATCATCATGCAAATATTTAAAGTGTTTGGTTATGTGATGCTAACTACTTGAGTAGAATAAGGGAACTTATGCCACTAAACCACAGAAAAGCTTATCGTAGAACTAGACAACTAATAACCTTGCATCTAGAACTGCTATTATGAAACTTTTATGAATCCAGCAATTTATCATAGAGTTAAAATCCAGAAATTAACTAGAAACTGTCAGTCAGAGAAAAAAGTTATTTGTATAATATTGTAAGCAACGTTTCTTGATTTGTAGTGGATTTCTCATAAATCCATGGAGCCACGCTGCTTTTAAAGGATGTGGATTTTTAAATCTATTTCTGAGCATGAATTCGGAAAATCGCAGTTTTTATAAGAGGTACATCTCATTTATCTTTTGTTATCTTATTTTAGTATTGCATTTTCCTTCTTCAAGTCCAGCTAACCATGTTTTTTCCTACACTTTTTCCAGTGAATGGATAGAAAAATGTCTTGAAATTTGGGAGTCAGTGCCAAATTGTCAGTTCTGGAATAAACAGTGGCTTTCTATCTTGGCTAGATGTATGAAGCATTGCACGTCTATCAATTGGGAACCTTTCCATCAAAGGCTTTTTACTCGTTACTTGAATATGTTTGAGGTGAGAATTTTCAACTTGTAGATATAATTTATTTGGCTATGTCATGATACCATTTCAGAGAGCTAGATAAAACCCTGATTACAGTTAGATAATTGAAATAAGGATTTCAATATCACATGAGAAACAGAATTCTAATTTAAATTAAGGGAATTAAAGAACCAGCATGATTGTGTTTTGTAGGTCTCTCCTTCATACAGACTAAAATCTGAGCAATCCCTTCTTTCGCGACCTCACACTCTGCGAGAGCTGTTTGGTTGCTATGGTGCAACCCCTAGTATATTCATTGCCAAATCAATTGTGAGCATTATATTTATTTTGGGTGGGGATCCAATGACAACTAAATTTGATTACAACCGCGTCAACATATCTTCAAATAAATATAAATAAAATATCTAAAATAGAAAATTTTGTACAAACATGTTGTGAAGTTCATAGATCGACTGTGTTTAAAATTTTGACCAATTTGAAAGTCATTTGATACTTCATCAGAGGTTCATCAAAATTTCTTAATATATCCAATGGTTCAAAATATTATGAGTTTTGATGTAGTGTCAAACGACTTTCAAATTGGTTGAAATTTGAAACACAATCGATCTCTAAGTGTCACAACATGTTTATACGAATTTTTCTATTTTAAGGATTTTATTTATGTTTATTTGAGGATCCATTTTCGTAGTTGTCACCAAATTTAGTTATCATCGGATCCCCACCCATTTATTTTAGAGTCATATCTAGTGTCCTCAATATTAGTGTCCACATGTCTACATTGTTATAGAATTTTAGTTAAGAGTTACAAAATTTGAGATAAGAGATAAATTTGTGTATGTATGAACATGTGGATAGTTAAAATGAGGACACTTGGAAAAAAAAAAATTTTACGTCTTTTTGCTGTTAGATAAACATCGCAGATATCCTGCACAGGTATCCAGAAGATAGGGATGTTTTCCTATTGAAAAGTTAGTCCAAGGCCTTACTTTAACATTGCATTATTGCATAAATGGCTCTTGGACAAAAAACAGTAATTGATATGAATGCACCAAAAGGATTTACGTTCTGAATTTATAATAAATATAACTGGCAAGTTCCACATTCTAGCTTCTATTAACAGGGACCCAACCGGATCGATTGGAAATTACTATTGTACAAATACCAGAAGTGGCATGATATTGATATCTAAATTGCAAAGATTGTGCTCAGTTTTTTATATAGCTGTCTTATAATTTTCAGGTTTATCTCCTTAAACCTGAAAGCTCAGCACAGCAATATTTCCAAATGATGGTAGAGAAACTAGAGCAGTATGCCCTGTTTGCCCTGCATGAACATTTTAAATTGCTAATAGATCATACATGTTATATAGTAATCATCAATTGTCTTTATTTTTATTAGGTTCTTTCATCCATCCAATGAAGGTGACTGGACTGACACATTGGATTACTTTTTGTGGCATCTTGTTGGTTTCTTTAGAAAGCGCCTTTCATGTGAAATAAGGTTATACCACTCTCTAACAATACTACTATGCATCACCTGGTAATGTACTAATTAGAATGTGTTTCTTTATCTTAATGGAATGCAGAGAGTTAAACAAAGGAAAGGAGTGCTATCACTTGGGGATGTCAGAGAGAGGGAATTTCGTGAAGACCGTGCTTGGATTGATGGAGAAGGGTCAATACAGCAAGAATGAAGATCTCACTGACACAGTTACCACAGCAATTTCACTTCTATCTTATGTGGAGCCTTCAATTATTCTTCCTTTCATTTCTTCTAGATTTCACTTAGCTCTTGAAACTGTAAGTATACCTTCCCGGGCTTCCCCTCTTAAGCGTACCCATAGAACAACTTTGTATACCAATGTATGCTCTATTTTTCACAAAAAGGTTGAAATAAGAACAAGAGATTGTATCTTTTTTCATAAACGTATCTTTTTTCATGAACAGACGACCGCAATACACCAATTGACTATTGCTCTCTCGTCAGTGGCAGCTGCAGGCCGTGCTTTTCTTCTTTACTCTTCTCCAGCTAACTCAAATGACATTAAGGAGTTGAACAACCTTATTAAAAAGTTTCTGACTGTTGCTTTGGTTGCACTGGATGCTAATGATCCACCTAAAACTTGTTGTGCAATGGAACTAATTTGCTCTTTATTCTCCAATGTGAGTTTTGTGCTCATTTAACTACAGAGAAAATGCATATTCACTTTCACCTACTTTTTCTGTCTCTCTTTTTCTTTTCTTTCAGATGCCTACTTTTGGCCTAATAGAGAATGAGATAGCCTTTCTGTCAGATTGGTTAGATGAATTTCTCAGTCGCCTGTTTTGTCTTTTGCGAAATTTGGACTCTAGCAATATTGTGTAAGTCTTTAGATAGATTGTATTAGAATTTGATTCATCTTCATACATGTCTTCCTCAAACACAACTATTTTATCCTTTAATATTTACCTAGCTGAAACTGTTATTCTTAATCAATATTTCTTCTGATTCATATTTTTCGTGGCAGCCATGATGGCCTGAGGGGACCAACTGCAAAACCAACTTTCCTCTGCCAAGATAATTCCTGCTATTACCTCATGCTTCAAATTCTTCTCAGTAGACTATCTCCTCCATTGTTCAAGCAGGTTCTAATTAATTAAAATGCTGACCATTTCAGTCAAGGATTTTGTACCGACCATGACAGGCATTGGTGGGTTCTATTTTGTTGCCTATCTTGACTGTAGATTAGCTGTGGTCATACAACTAAGCCTGTACATGACGTATTGATAACATGAATGGGCCGGTACTATCATCAAACTACGTTTATGAATTAGGATTTTGTTCTGTTTCTTCTTTATTCAGGCTATGGATAGGATTTCACAATTTGTGAATGGATATTTTCTTCCTGGGGTGATGATTGAGATTGGTCTTCTCTATTGTGCATGTGTTAAAGCTGAGCCAGAATTGGCTGGTTGCCATCTTATTAGTAAAATTCTGATAACTACAATATCTTCATTGAAACAAATGCCTTCTAGATCTCTAGGTAAAGGCTCCAAGGTATGTTTTATCCTTTATATGCCACCCAGCATTTGCCAGCAACAATACCTATTTTTTTGTGGAACTGCTTCACAATTCAGAATGCAATTCTTAGTCTTTTGAGTACTGGCAGGACAGAGAGCTAATGCTTTCCAAAACTATCTTTGACAATTTAGGGTGAATTCTTTTATTATGTTTCATTTGTCTAAATACTGATGATCATTTAATATAGGAAGATAAATTTTAACTTGTACAACAAAGAACATTTGCCTTTCTCATACCAGCTATCATCCTAACTATACCGAAAGAACCTAGCTTGATACAAGAGAACAAGTTGGTAGTTTTATGATACGGTATTAGTGAAGTTGGCAGGAAGTATTTGTCTGGCAAGTACCCTATGTTGATAAACCTATTAAGCACCTCATTGCCTAAACACGTAGGATTTGAGTTGATTCTTTTGAAAATCCAATTAATATGTTATGCAGGTTGAAATTTCTCCAGCATTGGAAATGGTAGCTGTTTATCATCTAAATAATCTAGCTGTTTCTATTTCTCATGCTGGCCCAATTCTAGTTCAATACAAGAACGAACTCAAAGAGGCTATTTCATTGGCATTTGAGACATCTTCGTGGAAGGTTTCTGTTGGTCATCATGCTCCTCTTATCTTATTTTACTAATTAGTTCAAGATTTAATTCAGCTCTTTTAATATATAGGTCAATGAATACGGTGGTTTCTTACTCCGAATGCTTCTTTGCAGCTTACTTTTCTATTATCCAATTGACCAGTACAAGTATATATCTTTCTTTTTCCAAGTTTCTTGAACCTTCATTGAATTAAATCTCAATTAATATCTAATATTACAACACTGTACTTGACATAATTATTTGCTTTCTCGCTTTTAGGTCAATACCCTGTCAGGCAGGTTCACTTATTCCTGATATATGGTTATCTTCAAAAGTTGATCAAATTCATGAACATGATGACAAAATCCTGTCTTTTATTCCAAAATGGCACATTCCTAACAAAGATGAGTCCTCCTTTGCAAATGAGCTCTTGGAGATCCACATTCAATTGGCCTCAGATGAACTTGTCAAGAGTTGTCAGGAACATCTGGACAAAAGCTTTCTTACCGATTCAGGTTCAGACTGATACATAATTTTTTTCTGCTACATTTCAAAAGTACTAATACTGTCATGCAATCTAAAACTTATTCAAAACCCAAAAGAAAATGTTGCACAGTAAAACATTTCTTCTGGCCAGTATACCACTAGCACAAACCAGCTTTAAATATAGTGCACCCATTAAATTCTAATTCAGGAGCTGAAGATCATCTCAAAGTGTCCTTGTTGCGCATTAAATGCTCTCTGGAAGGTGTGCTGTCTTGCCTGCCAGATATGCAACCCATCTTGAAGGATGTAGAGCTCAAATCAACTGACTTCTCTAACTACATCTCTGGAGCGAATGGAACCACTGTTGGTAGCCCCGAGTTGAGAGAAAGAGTGGCTCAACTGATACATTCGACATGCCCGTATGATTCACATCTCACCTTTTTTGTTTTGATATACTTACGTTTCAAATATAATTTTTTTTCATTTTTCTTTTTCTTTTTTTTTTGAAAAGTAGTCTCGTGGACTACTGATTTCATTAACATATGAAACCAGGTTACAGAGAGTTCAAACAAAGAAACATACAGCATCAAGTGCTTTAGATGATGTTTGAACTCTAATTGGTGGCTCCAGACTGAATAAGTTGGTACTAGAGTTGCAAATGGACAGTTTGGTCAAACCAAGTTTAGGTGTTATGTTTTGATTTAGGTATATGATGTTTGAATTAGGTCTCTTGCATGCCTTTAATATTTGAAAATTCTTTTATTAATGTAATAATAGTAATATAATAATAACCGCGAGGGACTTGATTTGTGTACCGGAACCATGATGAACAAATCAAGTCCCTCGCGGTTATTATTATATTACTATTATTACTATGACTACTATTTCACTATTATTATTGTTATTATTTCTATTTTATTTCTCTTACCATCATCATCATCATTGATATTAGTATTATATTATGTAGTATCATTCTCATCACTATTATTATCATTATTATTACCATTATTATCTTATTATATTATGACTAGTAGTTCACTATTATTAGTATTATTATTGTTCTTTCTTTATTTATTTATCTTGACTTTCTTAGCATCATCATCATTGGTAGTATTATTATGTAGTATCATTCTCATTACTATTACTATTACTATCATTATTACTACTACTATTATCATCATCATCATCATCATCATCATTATTATTTTATTATACTATTATTTTCACTATCGGAATACTATTATTTTTAAGATCATCTTTTTTGCCAGCGCTATCAATACTTGGTTTCATTTCTAGCCTACCCAACTTGTTTGGGACTAAAGGCTTGGTTGTTGTTGTTGTTGTTTGTCTTTTATTAATGTTACTGTTGAATCCAGGTATCAACTTATTGATTTACTGATTTCTCTGCTTATAATAATGTTACTTCTTGAGGGTACTTCAATTTTCTTTTTGCGTATGAGATCATGTTAGATTTTTTTTTTTTTTTTTGGTTGGTAGGGTTTCAGTAGGTCCAAGCCAGTTAACCATTGACGACTGTGGATTCATTGCGAAGTGCTATAACAATTGCCTCTAATAAATATACTGTTTGTAACTTCTCCTTGTCAATTCAATACACTATTTGGATGTCACAGATATCTGATGAAAGAGAAGGCAGATAAAAGCATGGTCTTGCAGCTCCTTATATCAATCATTGATTTACTTGGAAACTATGGTTGGTGCTTTTGCAACCAGAAATTATCTTAATATTATATGAATCATCAAATTATGGAGAAATATATTTGACTATATTTTTTTTTCTGTTGTTCAGGAAGCAATTTGTATGACAGATGGCAGGACCGAAATAGCAGTTGCATCTTGGGTTCTAATTTGATTGTTGAACCTTCATTTAATTTTATTAATTCCTTTCATGCCGATGGGAAAAAGAGGTATCTGTTCCAAAATTTGATTACACATGCAACATGCTCTATATTGTTTTCAGGGGTACCAAGATTTACTAGATTAGTTTAGTACCAATACTGCACAGTATGCTTTATTGGTTCTGGTATTTGGCAGTTACCCCACACCGATTTGGCAATAGTTCTAAGTTTTCTGTGACCTTGTGCAATTATTAGGTAATACTTCACAGTTGAGGTTCTAAATGTAATCTGTGCTTTTTTTGGTGGCCTCCTCCCGCCATTTCTTGTCCTCTATGTATGACTATTAATGTAGATTGATCTTTTAGTGCATACAAGTTTCATTGTTAAATATGTTTTAAAAGAAAATTGTCTTTCCATTCTAGGCCAAGGTGGGCATTAATTGAGAAAGTTCATATCCACAATACTTATCGAGCTTCACAATTATCTTATCATAAATTTCGAGTGGATGAAAATTTGTCTCCATCAAATCATTTAGTTCAGTTGATGGAAGACCTACTAGAGTTATCATTGCACAACTATGATGGAATTCGCTAGTAAGTTCTGCTCACAAAAAGATTTTCTAGTTTTTGCTTATAAATTTTACAGTCATAGCTTTGTTACCACTACTGATTTCAATTTAAACTTATTGGAGTGAGGAGTTCCTGAAGAAAAGAAAATAATATGTAACTGATCAGCCAGAACCAGTGCAATACGAAAATCACAGATTCACAGTATAGTATTATGCTTCAATATAGCTTTTGAAATAACATCATCAGTACCAAGTTGGCATGAATCCTGAAACTTGTAAGAAATCTCTGCATGTATGGTGACTGTATTCATTTCCAGTTTGGCAAGAAGATCGCTTTCAAGGATGTTCAAACGTTGTCCTTCTCTTATATCCAAGTTTGTGACTGTTCTGGTGCATAAATTGTGTGATCAAAAGACACCAGAACATGTGGTGCTTGGTTCATGCAGGCTTCTCTCTGATGCCACTGTACTTAGGCATCTAAATACGGTATTATTACTTTAAAATTCTATTGATCCCTGCAAAACCTTATGTCCCAAATCATAGTAAATGTCAAGTACATATATATATATAGAGTGAGGCTATTGCGCTTCATGAAGCGCAGTGGCTAGTGCACTTCGACCTCATATCTAATTAACCGTAGCTCGAATGACCAATCCAAGTTGGTCACCATAATCTTGATATTGAAACCTAGTTGCATACAAAAATTTTCTATTTTTAGAGTTTTCTAACTATTTTTATGAATTTTTGAAAAATGACCCATTTTATGTACAAAATTTTGTACATTTTCTATACAATTTTCAAAAATCCAAAAAAATAGTTAGAAAACTCTAAAAATGGAAAATTTCGGTAATCTACAAGATTTCAATATGTAAATTGTGTTGAGCAACTTGGATTGGCCATTTGAACTACGGTTTTGCGATACGGGGCCGAAGCGCACTACCTCACTGCGCTTTATGAAGCGCAATAGCCTCACTCTATATATATATATATATATATATATATATATATATATATATATATATATATATAGAGGTGGCAGAATCTCGGGTCGGGTCGGGTTCGGGTTCGGGTCGGGTCGGGTCGGGACAGTTTGACCAACTGAAAATGTCGGGTCGGGTCGGGTCGGGTATCGGGTTGACGGTTGCCGGCATTTTTTTCGGGTCGGGTCGGGTCCGGGTCGGGTCGGGTCGGGTCGGGTATCGGGTTGACGTCTGCCGACATTTTTTCGGGTCGGGTCGGGCGGGTTTTCGGGTTTGGTCGTTTTTTTGTCGTTTTTGGTCAGATTTTGCACCTCTATTCCCGGGTCGGGTCAGGTCGGGTCGGGTCGGGTCGGGTTCGGGTCAGTCTGACTTTCCCTGGAACACGGGTCGGGTCGGGTTCGGGTCGGGTCGGGTCGGGTTCGGGTCAGTCTCACTTTCCCTGGAATTCGGGTCGGGTCGGGTTCGGGTCGGGTCGGGTCGGGTTCGGGTCAGTTTGACTTTCCCTGAAACTCGGGTCGGGTCGGGTTTCGGGTCGGGCGGGTCGGGCAGGTTTTTCGGGTCGGGTCAACATTTGCCACCTCTATATATATATATCCTGTATGGCAAATTATGTGTACAAATATTATGTGTCACTTGTTGGTTTCATGCGATGAATATATTATTATGAAATATCTGAAAACAAAAGAAGTAACAGATATGACCTATTAAATAGTAAATATCTTAACAATCTTCCTTTAAACTTTTCTAAATGTGCCTGAACCAGCTTAGTTGTTATGTATGTAGCTAATTAAAATATCAAAATTAAACAGATCAGCTATGTAAAACTATTCATCGTAAAGCTGTCATTTTCTGATTTATCTGTGTGGGTGTATAGGCCATGCACATAGTTTAGTGTTTGCACGTAGAGCATTTACATTTTGCAGCACTATAATGATGAGATGAGTTCAATCTTACCATCATTGTATATAAAATGTTAAAGAGCTAGATGATTTTTTAAGTTAATATGAAATGAAGTGGCAATGAAACTTATACTCAATGACCTCCTTGTGGTACTTGCAGGACAGTGCTTCATTTTCTTCCTTCATCCTTGGTCTTTTAGGAAGGTACGCCTAATTAGTTTTTCCCTAACTTGTTGTAATATTGGGGTCTCCTGACTTTATGTATCATTTTATTTTTTTTTGAAGCTTTTATCATGAATCACTGAAGTCTCAGAAGGCTATCACGACGGTAAATATACTACAGTAAATATAAGACAATTTAAGAGATAAGAATCCTTTTATTAGATACTAATTGTTTGTCTGTGATTTTTTATGACTTGACAGTTGTTCCTGGAATTTAATATGAACTATCCTGGCATACCAGTAGAATTTTCAAAGGTTTTAGATGGTCATCCTACTTTGTTAGAGTTGATCTCAAAGATTCGTAGATTAAACTTCTCTTCTACTACTCTTCAATGGAGGTAGAGTTTCTATGTTTGATTTGTCAAAATATCTCAGTAAATATTATCCCTTTATACACTTGCAGTGATGCCTTATAACCTAATGCATTTTGCATTTTTTTTAGGTATAATTTGATGGCTGACAGGATTTGCCTTTTACTAACATTGTCATGTGCAAATGATTCAATTTTGCCTTTCAAAATATGCTCTGAAATAATTGGTTAGTTCTGACACTTCATATGGCTACTTTTTTTTTTTTTGGGTATTCCTCTTCATCTATGTCTTATTGTACTTCTGATAATTTTTTTGCTCTTTTCCCATATTATTTGCTAGGCCATTTCCTGAAAAACCTCAAAAGCCAACTCCCGCAATCAAGAATGCTTTCTGTTACTGCACTTAACTGCCTTTTACAGGGAACTCGAAATGCTGCTATGAATGCTTCTACAAGAGAAACACTTACTCAGTTGCTAGATCAAGATAGCTTCTTAACAGATATATATAGCAACCTTGCTCTGCTACATGATAATGCTGAAAGTGACACCTCTCCATCTAAAGTGATGTTTTTCAACCAAAGCACGACTGATGATGAAATTACCTTTCTCTTCTTTGACTTCTCTGCCTCCTGGCCCCGCACTCCTGATTGGATTTCCGTAGACTCTTTTCCTGGTTTCATCAGTTTCAATTCCAGGTTTGCTAGGTTTTTCAAACGGCTAGTGCAAGAATGTGGAGTGCCAGCTATACGTGTGATACAATGTGCTATAGAACAGCTCTCTGATTCAGATGACAGATCAGAACGAGCCATAGCAGCTGAAGCCTTAGCCGGATTACTTCACTCAAACACTGTTCAAGTTTCTGATGAATGGGTTTCTGCTAATTTAGAGAACATAATGGCAGAGGCATCCTCTGAATCAGTTGAAGACTGGGCTGGATGTATACAATATGCGGTCACTGAGAAAGGAATTCAAGGAGGTGGAGTTCCAATACTCAGGCAGATGATTTTGGATTCCTTAGCAAGGAATTCAGAAAATAGAAAGGCTGCAACAGTGGCTAAAAGGTATTATTTCCTCTTGGTGGCGCTTAATGAGGTTTCCCCTGCTACGATGAGTAATGATGAGGTGCAATGTCATGATAAAATTTTTGAGGAGCTTCTTGGAGACCTAGATAATGTCTCTCCTCAAGTAAGATACATATTTATGATCAGTATTTGTTACCCACCAATATGACAGTATGAATGCTATGTCTGGATTTTTTAGCTTCTCATATTTTTGAACTTCTTATACTCAGGATTTCCCTATAAAAGGAGTTCTGTTGAGAGTTCCTTTTTTCACTGTAGTTTTTATTGCTTAGATGTATGACATTTTATCGATCTTATTTGTTGATAGGTAAGGGAGGTCGTTGGTATGATGCTATGCGTTATATGTTCCAATCAAAGGTTCTTAAGAAAATCTCAAAGAAGGCATGAAGAGGCCTCCAAGCAAACGGATAATATGATGTCACTATTAGATTTAATAAAGAAATCTATACACAAAAAGGATGAGACTGACACCTATTTTACTGAAACGGTATCAATTCTTTCTGAAGATCTTTAAAAAAATGCTATTTATATTGCTTAATGCTTTCTGACTTAATTATGTATCAGATGTTCCATTTCTTGATGTCTTGCTTGAAGTCTGGGAGATCTTTGTTTCTATTAGATATGATTGTGGAACTCATTTATCCAGTTTTATCACTTCAGGTAATATATTATTCCAGACTCCTGATATTTCTAAAATAACGTCAATTGTGAGATAAGATAAGCACCCATATATTCAACATTGCAAATTGACTGATACAGTTTTGGGAACTAAGTCCAGGACACATCAAATAAAAGTTTGTCAAGACTTGCTAGAGATGCTTTTGAGTTACTAAGTTGGAGAACGTTCCCAAGGCCGTTTTTGGAAAATGCAATAGAAAAAATGCTTTCTTCAGTGACTAATGCAAACTGGAGAACAAGATGTGCATCCCTCACATATTTGGAAGTTTTCATGTACAGGTTGAAACTTTATTTTCCTTTAGGTCGTCAATTTTATAGAAATGTGGATGAGGAATAAATCAAGCCTTTCTGCCACATGTTGTTATCTCATTTACATTTTTGTCTCATTTATCTACCTTCTCTAGTGCCAGTTTTAAGGAGGTAACGTTTTAAATTCACCATGCTCTGGTAAATGACAGGCACACTTTCATCCTTTCAAGAAGGGAGAAATCACAGATTTGGGAAAGCATCAAGAAGATGCTTTCAGATACCCAAGTTGAGGCAAGTCTATGCATTTGTTTTGAAATTTTCTTTTTTCAACAATTTAAACAAATATATGACATATTTACATAATCAGGTACGAGAGCATGCTGCAAAGGTTTTAGCAAGCTTAATGAAAGGAGGGGAGGAAGATTTATCTGTTGCTTTTCGTAAAGAGTCATACATAAACGCACAATCTGTTCTTAAGGGAAATAAGCAGAGGTACTTCTGTATTCAACAATCTTTGAACAACTTCATTTTTTTTTTTTTGAAAAAAGTAAGCGCTAAGGCTTACCGATTCTATTGAAGAACCTTAAGAACAAATTCATTTTAGTTCTAATCATAATATGTACCAACTTATATGATAATTGCAGTTGCAAGTATCAAAATATATATAGTGATCTACACTCTAGACATGGGGTTGTCCTTGCGGTGGCTGCTTGTGTCTTATCA
Organism: Cyperus esculentus; assembly: GCA_030179965.1. Classification (NCBI taxonomy): domain Eukaryota; kingdom Viridiplantae; phylum Streptophyta; class Magnoliopsida; order Poales; family Cyperaceae; genus Cyperus; species Cyperus esculentus. The sequence continues at coordinate 1,965,214 of JASGLE010000030.1, forward strand.
GTTCCCTATGACATGCCAAGGTTAGTAAGTAAAATCATTTGCTAGATACTTTTGGTACTTGATTCCACATATGTGGGCTACTTGAGGCCGAATATAAACAATATTGAAAATGTGAAGCTTAAATGACTCCCTAATTTTTCTCAAGGTCGTTTGAGTGTAGTATTTACAATTGAAGAGTTGTGGATTAAATGACTAAATCTGAAAAGATTGTATATATCTGTAGGTACAATAAGAGTATCATCCGATTTTATATTAGAAACAATTAACATTTTCCAGATGAAAACCCACTTTATACTAGAAAAGTTCTTAATACTTATTTTTGTGCTTCTAACAGCTGGCTTCCGGATCATGTGACCTTACTAGCACAGTTTATAACAGAGCCATATCCAATTAGAAGTACAGTTACGAAAACAGTAGCGGAGTTCAAGCGAAGTCATGCCGATACTTGGGATTTCCAAAAAAATGCCTTCACTGAAGAACAATTAGAGGCAAGTGATGACCTTTACTTGCGTACTTTTCATAGTTTATGAACATATGTGATCTGACTTTTCTTTGGTAAATTTTCAGGTCCTTGCAGATACATCCCTTTCTACCTTGTACTTTGCTTAAAGATCCACCATTAATCTTGCTTCGCTGTCTGTTTTACTCAATAAGTCAGAGATAGCCTTCATTTTTTTCTATTTTATTTTTCTAACATTTTCGCCATGGAAAGAGTGAACCCAAACTTCTGTATCAAGTTGTGCTTCTTTCTTATTCTAACCATTGTTTCATAATAGAGAAAAGAAACAGGCAAATTTGTAAATGCAGTAAGGTACTCTCAATTCTTTTTAGAAAAAATAAGAACTTCAACTGTTCATTGTCTTACCTGCTAGTTGTGCAATGCATAATCGTTCCAGCTCTTAGTTTCGTCTCGACTTGTTTTTGTATTCTCATATCAGTTCATATGAAACAAAAAAAGATCAGAACATTCTGTTGTTCGTACTACAAGCTCAAGTTCTCTTTACAAAGTTTGAGAAGTTACAATTATGTAACGATGTAAACATCCAAGATAATTAGTCAAGTGGCCAAGGGCAACGCTCTCTGTGTGGGAGGTTGCGGGTTCAAAACCCGGAGGGGGTCTTTTATAGACATTTAAATTTGAGTGGTTTGACCCTCATTTTTTATCTCAAAAAAGATAATTAGTCAAACTCTCCTTGTTCCCGGCAGCATTTAAGGCTATTAGGCTGTAATCGAATCGAATTTAATCTATACCGAACTTGAACCGAATCGAGTTGGAGCTAAACTGAACTCGAGCTAAATCGAACTCAAGCTAAACCGAATCGAACTAGCTAGAACTCGAATCCAGGTCCGAGCCAATACGAGCTCAATTATTTATAATTTTTTTTTTCATATTGCCATAGATAATTAGAGTAAAATAAGTATATTATCGTGTTTTGATAATATAAATTAATTATGTATTTTTACTAATATTATAATAAATTATGATTAAAAAATTATATTTTGTTAATTCAACAATAAAATAAGTATATTTTTTAATTTAATAATAAAATAGGTATATTTTGCTAATCCTATTATAGTATATTAAACCGGGACCTATCGCTACAGTATCATCTACAGTAATAGCTACAGCAATAGCTACAGTAGATTTTTTTTTTTTTTCTCTTTTACCGTGAGCTAGATCATGGGAGGGGATTGGTTAGAGTAGCAAGTAATTACACCAATGGCACATCTTCTATTCCCTCTTTTTTTTTTATTTTTTTAATGAATCTTTCTTTTTTTTATGCATCAATTACCGTAGATTGATGACTTTACTACTGCTCCATTTCAAAAAGAATTGCTACATCCATTTGCCTCCATTTCAATTCATTTCCTCTTTATAATTGATTTCAAATTGATTTTTGGAAAAACCATCGTGCTTTTCACCAAAAATTGTACTAAGTAAAATAATTAATAAATTATTGTATATATTTTTCATCAACAATTGTTTTGACAATTTTGATAGAGAATTTTCAAATATATGGAAAAAAAAACTACCTCGTAATTAATAACCTTTCACATACATATTTTTAACTTATAAATTGATTGTTTTTACAATTTCATTGAATTCGATAGTCATTGATAGAATAGTAAAGACTATAAAAATAGCTTTTCATATTATAATATTATTAGAAACACAAATAGCTCAGTAATTATTATCAAACTAGAATAAACCCTTGCGCTTCGCAGCGGGATTGAATTCTTTATGAATTAATTTTAATCAAATCATTTACATCGACACTTGAATTAAAAAAAAAAAACAATACATAGTTCAATTAATTATTTGTAGAAAAAAATATTAAGCCAAACAATTGAGAGGACTTACCTAAAAAAGACAACATAAAAAATTACCTCTTACAATTTATCAAAAGTGTCATCTCATTTAATAATCACCTCAAAAAAAAAAAAAGAAATGCATTATCTCTTAGCGAAAAGACACTCTAAATGTATTTTATGAAAAGTAGAAAAAAATAAAATTGTACTTTTACTAACACCGTATAAATTCAATTGTATGGGCAAAATATTCAATAAGAGTTAAAGTGGGAAACAACAGAAATAATTTTAGAGTTCAGTTAATCGTTTATATTTATATTCATATTTGGTTCAAATCGTACACAATAGGTGCATAGCCGTACTAAATACACTCCAATGCTATCTTATCCGCACATCACAAATATAACACATTATGATGCATATCTAATGGCCTTAAAAAGTTTAAGAAACATTATAAGTTTTCCATCGTATCTGAACCGTTAAAGCATTGATCGGACGGCTCCCAGCTCCAAATCAATGAACCTTTTAGGAGTAGGTATTATAAAGCGAGTAAAGATAACAACTTATAAAGCTCAATAATTATTGCCGAAGCAAAGCGAAGCTCTCTCCTCTAGTAGTTTATATTTCTCTATTTTACATTTATTTGATTTCTGGACAGGTGGTACACTTCTGGTACCAACCTTGTTCATCAAACTGTCATTGATTTGATTCAGGCTTCTTCAGCTAATACTGTCCCTATTAATGCTACTGCTTTAGCCATATCCTCCCTGCCTGCTTCTGGGGACGCTCATGGCATGGGGGTGGTTGATCGGGGTGAGTTGCTGCAGCAGGGACAAGAACTGGGGGATCAGCAGTAGATTCCTCGGATGAAGATCTACTTGATATCTAGGCTCCTGGAGTTTTAGTTATTTTGTTATTTTTAGATGTATGAACTTATAGGTGGTTGTCAGTTGTTTGACACCAATTTCTTTCCCTTTTGTTGTGCAGATCAGACTGCTATGTTTTGTTGTGTCCGGTATGGTCTTGGTATTCATTCTTGAATACTTGATTGAACAATGGTATGCTTTCGAAAAGTAATGGAAGAGGGCCTTATCACATTGGGTGATGTTCTTTTTTCAAAAAATAATAAAATGGGTATATTATTACAATTAATTTTGACAAAATAATTCAAAATATATGCAAATTACTATATATCGAGGTATTATGAATCAAATCCGAATCGAATCAAGAAAAAATTGAGACGAGCTAAATCGAACTCGAGCTGACAAAAAATCGAATCGAGCTAAAACAAACTCGAGCTCAGACCGAATCAAACTCGAGCGAATTACAAGGTACGAACTTTTTTGCCAACCCTGGCTATTACGTTGCACAAGAAACATATGTTGGTAGGTGCTATCAACTTTTCAACAAAAAAAAAAAAAAAAAAACGTTGCACTAGAAACGTTATATAAGCATTTGAAAGATCATACAAGCTCGGTGCAGTAATGGAATCTATTCAAGTTCTTTTAATTCTAAAATAAGGCCGAGACACAGATTATCTTATTAAATTACTAGGACAATATGCTCGGACTGGAAGACTTGAAAATCCCAAAAATACAAGCCAAGTGCCAACACCTCTTACTAATCGATATGGGGTATGCGGAGGCTCAATATTTAATATGTGCATACTTTACAGGCACAATATATATTCTATGGAAAAATGAAAAAGAAATTAATACGAGATAGCTAATGTACACCACCTATATTAATTAAACTTTGCCAGGTGAGTGCTTACTGCTTAACAAAGGTAAATGAAAGATCTAAACACGACGTAATCATTTGAAAGAAAACAATTACATCATATGATTGATGACCCATGAACAGAAAACGTAAATATAAAAGAACATTATCGGAACAAATGTAAAATGATATTCTATCCTATAACAATCTCGAATTTAACTCATCAGGGCATGTGAGCAACCATATCCAGTTTATCCAAAGTAACATTAATCAAAACTAAAATGAAAAAGAAAACAATTATCTAGCATCTGACATCCAAACAGATTTTAATTCAAGGATGCATCTACATCCAAGTCTTAAGCTAAGTAGATATATTTTGAAGATTCAAGGAAAAGTTATCTCAGTTGTATTTCTTGCTGTGGCAAAAGTGCCTTTATAGCCTCCACTCAACTTCCTATTTTTCTAACCCCGGCTTTCAGCTCAATCAATCTTGACTGAAGAAAAGAGGTAATGCACAAAAGTAAAGGATACCAGGAAACCAACTGTACCAGTAGAAAGCAAAATGGCTAGTGCCATGATCAGAGAATATCCCAGGTACAGTATTGCCGAGACAGGACCACTCAAACTCCTCAAGTCAAATACCAGATAATTCACTGAGTAGAGAAACACATAAAGTGCAACAGACCCTGATGCAAAAAATGACTTCCACCACCACCTCCAATCTTCTACACAGAGATGCATGTAAGTCAAAACCACAGACACTTCTGCGCAAACGGTCACAAGCAACAAAAGCACCACTAACAAGAACCCAAACACATAGTAAAACCTCCCAAGCCAGATACTTGTCAGGATGAAGAACAATTCAATGAATAGTGTGCCGAATGGGAGCGTACCAGCACCAAGTACCAGTAACCATGATGGGTACTTCCTTTCTGGGATCTCTCTTGGTATCTGGTTAGTGCGCACTGGGTAGTCAATTGAGTCAGCCCGGGTACCTAAAAAGCCTCCAACTAGGGTAAGCGGAACAGAAATACAGAACCAGAGCGCAAGAAGTGTGAAGAAAAGAGAAATTGGTAAGGCTCCTGTACTCTTACTTCCCCACAGAATGAAATTGAGACCCATCAGAATGAGGAAAGAGATGCCGGGGAAGAAACATGCAATATACCACGCCACTGACCGCCACCCCTCAGAACCTCCTTTAATTGTACGCCAAAGGCGAACCCCCACATAACCAGCTGCAATACCCAAGAACAGGTACAGAACTATCATACCAGTTAAAAGCATACCCCTAGAGGCGGGCGACATAAATCCTAATGCAGCAAAAACAATAGTAACCACTGCCATTCCCAGAATTTGTACCCCATCTCCTACCATCACACAAAGAAGTTTTGAGTTCTCAGGTTCTCTAAATACATCGCCAACCACTAATTTCCAACCAGACAACTCCTCTGTCATCTGTGCTTGTGCCTCTTTGTCAAGCTCCTCGTATTTTGCAAGGTCTCTACGCACAGTTCGTAGAAATATGACAAACACTATACTGGCCAAGAACAATATAACCATGACAGAGTTCATGATTGATAACCAGTGAATCTTTGCACCATTCATTTTGAGGTATGCATCCCACCGAGATGGCCATTTGATATCGCTTTTTATGAATTCTACATCATATGTGAAGCTTATCCTTTCATTCTCTTTAATTGGTTGAGACCTTCCTATCTCCACTGGGCAGTATACTGGGTCTATTTTTTCGTACATGTTTAGCTTTGATAAGTACCCCGAGTCCCGTTTGAAACTGCAAGGAGTGACCTCAAAACCCACAATCTGATAGCCCGACATCTTTTTCTTATCGGACTCAGAAATAACCCCAAGACCATCCTCTCCTGTAGTAATGATCTCCACATTGCTACCCTCATACTCATGCACAAAAATTTTAAACCTCAAGTGATTAATTATATAATACTGATCAGAACCACTCGGTGCATACCCAATAGGGTACCCGGTCCACTGGATATATTGCCCGTTCTGCTCAGTAAATCGCATGACAGGTAAGTTATCAAGCATCATGTTGACCTGGTAAAGGTCATGGCTTCTCTCTTTCAGTGTCTTGACATCGGCCTCAGTAAGTGGTTTTGTGGTGCAAAGGTACAATGACTCATTGACATTCACCTGAAATTTGTATGGCGAATTGTCAATCTGGTCCCCCATCAAGAGCTCACCAAGATTCTCGGCGCTTTTCTTGATGCCCTCTTGTGGTTGGCAAAAGGGCAGGCTGTAGTAAGAGAAAGGGAGCTCGGTTTCGATGGACGTAAGGGAATTTACTTTTGCAAATATGGCCTCGCCTTGAGAGTAGGTATGCATGTAGCTTCCCGGGAGATAGAAAGCATCCGTTCTCAGGACAATTAGAAGGAAAATAGCAAACAAGTGAAGAATAAGGGAATTGGGTGTCATTTTGAGTTTCGGCGAACTTGGTAGTAAGGCTGGAGATCGATGCATTTCTGTGTGGCTTATATTGCCATAAACAGAACCTGAAATCAAGAACAATTTATCAAATTAGACAAAATTGAATATAACAAAACAACTTTCAGACCATCAATTGCAACTATGCCAGAAATTTGACCCAAATCAAATCAACATGTCTCAGATTTTCTCAACAATGGGTGGTAAACCGGCAATAATTCCTCGATCGACAGTCAGTCCTAGAACCTAGATCCAACAGTGCATGTCATGACATACATAAACAACACCATTAATTTGTTAATCTAATTTGGTTCCGGACACGCATTGAATCACCTCGCAAGCTCATCCTACCTGTGATTCTGTACAAAATGCTAACGCTTTCATGTAATTCTAACACGCTAAACCTATTCAAAACAATAACAAAACAAGTTCGAGATCTAGAGTCTAGACCACACACATTCCCAACAACAACCTGAAAATGAACGCACAACAACAATTAATATAATGCTCGAGAGAGGGTGGCGGCAATTCCTTTACCTTCCGTGCAGAGAAGAGAGGACGCCTCGATCGATCCGGATCTGATAATCCTCAATTTTTCGTTTCCCCCTTTCTTTCTTTTCCTTTTCGTACGTTTTTTTTCTTTTTTGGGAGAGTCCGAGATTGGTATTGCGCGAGGGTTCGTTCGTTCGTTCGCTCGTTCGTTCGTTCGTTGGGGGAGAGAGAAAGAGAGCGTGACTGTGGATTTCATATCCTCTGTAGCGCTGCATTGTGCAGCGCAGGATGTGAATCGTTAATTCATCTCGGGATCTGTGCTGGCTCGAATCTCGAGATGATCTAACGGTTCACATCCCGCACTACACAATGCAGCGCTACAGAGGATGAGCACTGCTGCGTGAGTGATAGCTGATAAGTATATAACTGATTTGATGACTGAAGGAGAAGAAGAATTGAGATCCGCGCCTGCACAAATCTTGCGGCAATCCAACGGCTCACGTACTTAATTGTCGGTGCTGCTTTCGGGAGTCGAACCCGGCGCCTAACCGCCGTGCTTTCTGGACGTCCAGGTTTGTTTCATTGTCTCTCTCACGTGAATGTTACGCGAGAGATCAGATGGGATGGAGGTTGGACACGTAGGTATTGGTGCGAAGATGTAGAAAAATGCTGTGGGGATAAAGTTGTAGGAGATCTTGACCTGCAAAAAATATAAAAATTTCAAACGTCATAGATTGAGATCCGGTGCTCTTAAAACCCAAGAGTAGGGCCCAATTATTGTGATCGGACGGCCGTGATTAGCTGAAAAATAAAGTTAGGTTGATACTGACTGCCCGATCACAAGAGCAAGACTCTGCTCTCGGATTTTAAAAACAGCAGATATTCACCCATGACCATGAGGCGAATAAAAAACAAGATCAATGTAATGCAAATATCATCTTTTTAATGCGTTCCATTCTTTCTACGTAAATATTGTAACAACAAAAAGAAAAAAAATTCTAAATTATCATGTTAATTTAGTACTGATATTGCGGTTAGAAGGTCATGGAGCCTTATGCTACAAAACACATATAAAATCTCCAAATTTCGATTTAATTTTAGTTCAAAGAACCTCAACGTTTTTCTATTAAAAAAAAATAAAAAAACACACTCTAATACATTGTAAGGTAGATTCTTGATATTCAGCTTTAGTTTTTTCTATCGATTAGTAAATCATTTCAAACATAATCAGTATCAAGCTCCACATATATACAGTCACATTATGTAATTAATTTATTTTTCAACCCTAAACATAAATTGACTAACAACTTAGCAAGTAACAATTCAGCAACTCAAACCCTTTTAACATTCAAAACAAAGGTGCAAGCTCAACTGCTCAAGCCCAAAAACGAATTGAGTGAAATTGGTGGGTTTTGCAATATGGGTCACAAGTCACAACTCACAACTAAGCCTGCCATGATTAAGGGCCTCTGGCTCAAGCTCTATTTTTGGGCTTAATACCTTGCTCTGTAGTGTACAAAATGTTTTTTTCAAACTTAACCCAAAAATATGCATCGCAAGACTTAATGTTTTTGAAGTTTTTAGGCTCCGGTTAACCGGTAATTATACCCCGGTTTGCAATTTTTAATCGTCATTTTTTGTCTCTTTTTTTGTTTAATAGAGGCATTAAATTTGATCTTTAATTGACCCGTAGCTGTCTCTTGAAATATATTTTTTTTGAAGTACCTAAATACTGCACAACTTACCCATTACAGAGCCTAAACTGAATTTGTAAAATATTCCATGCCAAGTTGCCAACAAAAACTCAGGGGCAAATAAAGTCTGTGAGCAGGATAATACAAACAAAGCAAGAGAACAGAAAAAGAATAAAAGGGAACGTTCCAAGTAGACATTTGCTAACTGCTAGATATATTTTCAGGGATTATGCCAAAAAAAAAAAACAAACAGTGAGTGCATGATGAAACAAGCTTTTTTACTACTGCAAAAAAAATTAAGCAGAGAATGAGAATCAGAGAGAGCCTACAATACAAACGTACGCATGCCTACATTCCTCTTACTGATTGAAGCCAAGGGAGGCTAAACAAAAAAGACAAGACGGAATTAATGGCACAACCAAACAAACAACAAACACAATGAACTGCTTGCTTGCTAATCATGGTCCAATTGTCCAATATTATATTCCCTGCCTGGCTCTTGCAATTAATTGCTCCTTTTTGTTCTTGTCCATTGTTCTGTTGCTTCATGATATTTTATTTTTTATTTTTTTGGTTTTCTTCTCTTTTATAACTCAAGACTCCTAATTAATTATAAAAGATTTCAAACTACTTTCTGCCCTCTTCACACTTGTTAAAAAGACAAATCTGCATAGTTTATTTTGATGCAGGAGACAATAGTCATAGTGTAAATAAAAAGGCAGGTAAATGTTATTGGAAAACCGGGCCCATGCATCCTTAATTTGCAACAGTAGAAGTGAGCAAAAGAAGAACACACACCGGTACTGATTCGGTACCGGTGGCAATAAATAAGAGGAGTGAATTGGGTATGCAGTAGCAGAAGGCACCTAATTAATAACCATAAATAATCAATGCCAACTTGAAGGACAGGCAATGAGAGTAAACAGGTGCATCACATGCTTGGTCGCTTTCTGTCTCTTGCTCTTGCTCTTGCTCTTGCACAACAACTTTGTGCTGAGATTTAAAACGAGTGTTGGATCACTGTATCAGATTATTCTTATTTTCCATGTTATTTCGCATATCAGAAGGCTTGAGTGCAACAAGTGATATGATATATATATATATATATTTGTGCCAAATTGATTGATAGCCGGCCGTTTCATGAAACTTATTCGAGTTCATTCGCATGTGAGATTTCTGTTCTTCGAGTATGTTGATCTTTATGATTTAGATTAGTAACTAGTTAATTACTGAAATTCTTGACTTAATTTGAAAAAAATAACCAACTACTAAATAAATTAAACATGAACAATCAACCGGTTTCAATGGTACAACTTAATTTTCATATGATGTGATTTAGATGTGAATCTGAGAAAAAAATTACATTACTAAACTATTATCAACAACTCGGCAATTGCGCATGGAGTAGCATCTTTTTTATAAAACAGTTATATCATATATGAGGAGGGATCCATTGACGATACTTATTTTGACAATTTTAACAACGAGACATTTTAAGAATTTGTGAAAATTCATAAAAAATCTCAAAAATGAAAAATAGTTTAGGATGTATTACTTAACTTATAAATTGATAGTGTTTCAAATTTCAATCAATCTGATATCGTTTAGTGACTTATTAAAATTTTGTGCATTTTTCAACAGTTATAATTTTGTGGATCTTTAAAGTGTTAACAAACATCGCTTAAATTTTTTTTTTATGATTTTTGTAAGAACTTTTAAAAAATATCATTATCAAGATTACCAAGATAATCATTGTCAATGATCCCTCATCATTATATTATGAGGAGGGATCCATTGACAATGCTTATAATGACAATTTTGACAATTGAGATTTTAAAAAATTTATAATAATTTATAAAAAAAATCTTAAAAATGAAAAAACTTTAATGGATGCATTCTTTAACTTATAGATTAATAGTGTTTTAAATTTCAATCAATTTGAACATCGTTTGATGGTTTATCAAAAATTTGTATTTTTTTAACGGTTGAAATTTAACGAGCTTTAAAGAGCTATCAAACGTCACTTAAATTAAATATAATTTGAAATATAATCAGTCTATAAGTTAAATAATATCTCTATAAACTTTTTTCTATTTTTTAGAATTTTTAACTATTTTTACAAATTTTTCAAAATCCCCATTGTCAATATTGTCAAGATAAGCATTGTCAATGGATCCCTCCTCTTATATTAGATATGTAGCAATTGATTGCATTTATTTTTCTTATAATATTTCATGGCTAGAATTATGTTGAGATATTTCTAATGGCAGGACCACGTACGAATCTAAAGCCTAAACATATTCTTCGCCATAATAATTACCAATCACCAATAATTTAGTACGTACATATATTACAAGAAACCGTACATAACAGTACCAGATCGCCGAATCCATTGCCCATTTTAATTTCTTTATACTTATTCTTGCATTTATAGCTTAGATTAATGCCAAATCTTCTTTAATATAAGTTTGCTGGTACACGACACGATGCCATCTAAAATGCCATATATATAAATTAACAACTAGCTTAGTTAGGTACACATAAATTTATACATAGGTTCTAGAATAATGGTAAATTTAAAATTTAATTAACACCAATTAATTAAGCTCTCCATTTTTATTGTGACGTGAAGGACATTACTACTTTAATAATAATAAAATTACGCCTCTAAACCTAATTCTGGTTTTATAAGTTTGTAACTTTGCTTTTTGGTGGCATTTGCTTAAAGGGAAGTGAAGTGAGGACTGGAGGAGGTAGTAAAAGTAAGTAACACATGGGCTTAGCTGTGCTTGCTTAGTTATTAAGTCAAGTTTAATTATGTTTATACCAAATTGTAGGAGATCATCAGATCTGATCGATCATGATGCTCCACCATCAATATTCAAGTGAAGAAATCTTTTTTTCCCATGCTCTGTTGTTTGTTGTATCTCCACCTCTCTTGCCAATAGCTATCTCTATGACTCTATGCATTTCAGTTCCTCTGCTTTATGGCAATATACCATGAAGCACATAAGCCATTGGATCATCTCCAGATTTGAGTCTACACGAATTTGGAGGCGATCTAATGGCCCGTATACTTTATGGTACCGTGCCTTAAGACAGAGGATAAGCACTCTATGAGGTGCTCTATCATTTTTGTTTGTTTGGTGTATGACATAACAGTATTTTATTTAGGACATTGATATCACAGCTAGCTCACTTTGCCCATGTTTCTATATTCAACAAAAATACAATATTCTATCAGGCTATCAATCAATTCCTTCAATTTTCTAAGGAACTTTTAGTTTGTCCACGTTATACATCCTTACTCCTAACAAAAGTATATTAGATTTTTTGACATGAAAAATCTATCTTCCCCGAGAAATAAATATCAGCAGTTGATTGTTTACTCATATTGATCACCACCGTTGACGTGCTTTAATGTCTCAATCCATTAAAACTTAAGGTCCATATCAATTTTCTCAATTTAAGGTACATTACATATTATCTTAAAAATTTATTATAAGAAATAACAATTTCAGCCCAAAGTAAGTCGTGGGCTCTTTACTAGTTAATAATTAATGCAAAAAAATAGTTCTTACATATATTTATTTTAGTGATGCCAGGTTAATTCATATGTATGAACACAAAAGGAAAATATGAAATTAATTCATATGTCGGCTTACCTCTTTTCCTAAAAAAAATCAGAATGTCAGGTTAAAATTTATTCTGCCGGTGTATACCGTTGACATTTTATCAATATTAAATTATTAATATATGTACAAATCATAAGAAAAACGATTATATATATCAGATAGCATCTTCGCACTGAAAATGAGTACCATTACATATAATTTTCTCTCCTATCGAGACGCCTGATATCCTTATATATAAGTTTGTTCAGACGTTTAGATTAATAAAAATGAGTATAATTTCTTAACACCGAAAAAATCCTCACTATATATAAAATTATATTGGAAAAAATTACATGAAAGGGCTATCTTCCCAAATAAGAAAACTGAGTTGTTGATCATTTTTTTATAGATCAGAACTGTTGATTTACGTTAATGCCCGTTGACGTTAATGTCTCGGCCCATTAAAATTTAAGGCCCATATTAATTTTCTCAATATAAGACACATTACATATTATCTTAAAAATTTATTATAAGAAATAACAATTTCAGTCGAAAGTAAAACATGGGCTTTTACTAGTGAAGAAGTAAATGCGCTCTCCTCTCACTAGAAAAAAAATCCGAATTTATTTAGTGAAATATTAAACATACATGTTATGAAATGTAAATAAAGTTTCTTTTGCCTATATATCTTATCAAAAAAAGTTTAAACTTCTCGAACTCAGATTTGAAATATTAAACATGTACATGTTAATAAAATGTAAAGAGGAGGGATCCATTGACAATCTTGACAATCTCAATTTTCAAAAATAAAATAAAATAGTTAGAAATTCTCAAAAATAGAAAAAAGTTTACGGAACTATTATTTAAGTTATAGATTGATTATATTTCTGATTATATTTAATTTAAGTGATATTTGATAGCTTTTCAAAGATCCTTTAAATTATAACCGTTAAAAAATGTATAAAATTTTGATAAGCCATCAAACAATGTCTAAATTGATTGAAATTTGAAACACTATCAATCTATTAGTTAAATAATACATCCATCAACTTTTTTTCATTTTTAAAAATTTATATGATTATATTCAAATTTTTAAAATTAGCATTATCCAGATTGTCAAGATAGGCATTGTCAATGTATCCCTCCACAAATGTAAATAAACCCTAATTTGAAATATTAAGCACGCATACTCTAAAATGTACTCCATGATTTGAAATATTAAATATGCATGCATATTCTAAAATGTGAACGCGGACGTTCATAATACAAACTAAATACACATTCATAACACAGAAGAATCACGATAATTGTCAAAAAATTATAACAACAAATTAAAGATTAAGGTAGATATTTTTTTAATTTTAAAAGATGGACAAAAAAATAAAAACAATAAAAAAATAGGCCACAGGGAAGCATCAAGATAAGAAAATTGGGATCTGGAGTATTTTAACATTCCGAAAATTTTCTTTTGTCATCTTATTTTTATTTTCTTTGAAGATATATCTATTTCAAGTTTTATTTTTTAGATGGCATGGTTAACATAAAAATCAATATTATATTGTTGTTCATGTTATTATTCACAGGGAGGTGATAATTGCCCCCCTTAAAAATTTTCTTTATCCATCCCCCAATACATTTTTAGTTGAAAATTATTTTTCAAATACAACAAATCATTTTACTGGTTCCAATTCACATCCTCAATTGTGCAAAATATTCATATATGTACAATAGAAAGATAAAGATGATAAAAAATTCACTCAAATTTTATGAGAGCATGAGAGAGAAAGAGAGAAATATTACAAATGCGGTATGGGGGGTGAATAAGAAGGAAAATTAAGGGGGACAGATAATTTCTCTTATTCATATTTAATAATTCTTCATGTTTGTTGATTTTTTGTGCTACTTATTTTGTATCGCATTTTGTTTTTCAATTTAAATGAGTTTATACTAAGACAGTGAAATTGGAGTGCTTATTTTATGATATAGGGCATGGTGTCATGCAGTACGTTGGCCATTGGCTTGCCTCGAGATTCGGTTCAGCACGGTATTGAGGAGATCCAACAACCCACGTACTGTATGACACCGTGCCATATGTTAGGAGATCTAAACCGGTGAAATTGATTAACAAAATACTACACATATAATAAATAGCAACATAAACTCGTTCACATATATAACAAATCAATTACCATGAGCTATAATAAGGTATCGATGTTGTTATACTTTGATGATAGTGTTATCTTGACATTGCCTATCTTAACAATAGTTCTTTTAAAAAAAATGTAAAAAATAGTTAAAGATTCTCAAAAATAAAAAAAAGTCTATATAATTCGTTTAACTTACTGATTGATTATATTTTCAATTACATATAATTTAAGTGACATTTGATAGCTTTTCAAGAATCGTTAAATTACAACCGTTAAAAAAATATATAAAATTTTGATAAGCCATCAAGTGATGTTCAAATCAACCGAAATTTGAATAACTATTAATCTATAGGTTAAAAGAATGTGTCGATAAAATTTTTTTTATTTTTAAGATTTTTTATGAATTTTAACAAATTTTTTAAAATTCCTATTGTCAAGATTATCAATAAAAGTATTGTCAATAGATCCCTCCTCAAGATTATCAAAAAAAGCAGACCCTGTTTTTCCGATCGAATGGTTAGGATCGGTTGCTGCACCGATCTCAGAGTATTTCGGTGTTTGTCACACCAATCTCAAAGTATTTCGATATTTTTCAATCGTCGGATCAAGAAAAGCAGAGTCCCTTTCCTAAAAAGAAAAGGAGCGGATTGAGATCCCTCCTCAAAATAAAATGGAAAAGATAGAGAAACAGTATGACCTACTGTCTATTAATTGATGGACGATCCATAAAAGTAATAAATAATATGACAAATGGACTCTATATAGACTCAAATATAACAGTTACACTCACAGTGTAACTTCGATGAACCGTTCATAGATGGACGTAGGAAGTTTCCCATAGAAAAACATGAGCTGTGCGTGGAACCCACCCTGCCACCCACCGCCAAGCGGCAAAAAGGAGCATCTCGATGCTATGCTTTCTTTTCTTGTGCCGCTTCTTTAATTTCTATTTCTTCCTTCCCTTCCTTCCTCATCACAAGTAATCAATAACAAACAAGTCCTCGTTCCCAATCCAATCATGGTAGACTGACCAGAGGGTCCATCTGTCATGCTGATAGCACTCTATACGGACCGTGATTTTCTGACATGAGACTAAGACAGATCCGGACAGGGCGATCATGGGGGACTGGAGGGACAGAGAGAGAATTGTTTTGACCAATTGATCTTGGACCGCTTGTTTGGGTTTGACTTCGTTAGTTAAGCTCTGTTTATGTTTGTATTTATGTTTATATTAGTACATTGGTAATGTAAATTAATCATTAACCAAGTACCTTGATGTTTCGAATCTTGGACTAATTAATGAATCAACTTCAGATCTTAGTCCTTCCTTGTGACCTTGTCCGTTTTATATGTACCACGTTGGTACTGGTACACATGCTGCATATATATAATATAATAGCATGATTTATTGATTTGTTAGGAAACTTCACGTTTGGTTGTGTACTGTGAGCGTTGAAATCTGCTACCATCCAAATTGGTTCGGAGGACCCTCCAATCCTACTTTGAATGGTTGAGATTATTTCAAAACAATCTTTTCTAAGAACCACAATCGTCGGATCTGGATTGTCGGTTCCTCCAATCCGATTTGGATCGTAGCAGATACGGACTCTGTCCATTATTATAATTTTGTAATTAGAAAAAGAAATGAACATATTTTATTTTGTGAATTGCATTTGATTCGGTCATGAGATCATACCATTTGGAATAAAGTTTTACTTTGAAGAAAATAACCTGCCCATTATTATAATTTTGTAATTACAAAACCGTATAAAATTTGGTATAAAAAATTTGTAAAGCCCCGACATAAGTGAGTGTTCATCCTCTGTAGCGCTGCATTGTGTAGCGCAGGATGTGAACCATTAGATCATCTTGAGATTTGAGTCACCACAGATCTTGAGATGATCTAACGGTTCACATCTTAACCTACACAATGCAGCGCTACAGAGGATATGAAATCGACATAAGTAAAGGGATATTGACATTCTTTTTTTACGAATTCAATGTGAGCGAATTGCCGAGTCCACTTTTCATACTGCACAATAAAGTACCAAAAAAATTACTAAAGGGTTGTAGTTCAATCGTAAATTTTTTTTTTCAATGAAGTTATTCACTATTAGAGAAGATAATTTGTTCCCCTTTTTTATCAACATGCAGACAGCAATACAGCATCGATTTTTTAATTTTATACTTATGATGTTTTTTAGCTCAACAAGATTTTTATATAAAAACTTCGTCAATTTCCGGTTTCTCTTACTCTTTGTTAATTTTTAAAGATTGTAGTAGTCACTACAATGAGTGATGAGAGATGAATTAACTCGTGTGGGTATTAATATTTTTTTCCTTTTCTTTATGAATAATATAAATATATTGAATTTTTTAAGCATTCTCCACTGCATTAATTCATGTAAATAAATATTATTTAAATGGTGGATTATTCCTTTAATTTTACCAGTCACAACACAAGTCGCAACAGCACACAAATGGAATTTAAATGAAAAGATATAACGCACTTGGAGATCAAATGCCATGGATGTTTCATGTTTGGTTTAAAATTAAAATGTTCCGATAATCCTTGTTGGAGATCACAAATGCATGCTGTGTGTTTTATAAATCACTAGCTGCACAAACAAAATAATAACATTTTGTCAACTAGTGGTGGGTTGTCAATGCTTTTGTTGTGGCAATCCTCGCACTTCAGATTTAATGAATTTAATAATAATTCTCAAAGGAATAAGAATCAGTCTTTGGTCTAGTAGCTAAAGGTAACGCTCTCCATGTGTAAGGTCGCGGGTTCGAAATCCAAATAGAGCCATTTACAGATACTACTTAAACTTGAATAGTTTGATCCATATTTTACCTAAAAAAAATTCTCAAAGAAATATGATCATAATTATAATTTTATTATTTTCTTCTTGCATTTTCTCTTGATGGTTCTCTCATATCTGAACATGGATTGTCGTGGCATGAGTACAGAATGGATCGAGGCAGATGAACTGTATCGATCAATGCAAGAAATGCCCTGATTCATAATTCCATGGTAAAAATAAAATGTTAAAACTTTCTCATTCCTGATTCCTTCCACAGTTCTAGATCCAGATACTGAGGACAAGGTCATTTAATGCAATGGCAGGTATCATATCAGGCACATTTCTTTTTCATTTTTTTGTCCCTTTTTTGAGAGAAATTCTCTCCTTATCATGTCCTACTCATGATGTCCCTACCTCCACGCACTAAATGCTCCTTAATTTGGATTTCTCATCCATAACCAGTTATTCCCTCAGCTGAATTATTTAAAAATTTTAATTTTTCCACCAGCTATAATAGATTTCATATCCTCTGTAGCGCTGCATTGTGTAGCGCAGCATATGAACCGTTAGATCATTTGGGATATGTGCTGACTCGAATTTAAAGATGATCTAACGGTTCACATCCTACGCAGTCTTGTTCATTTATTTTTTTATTTTTCTTGTATTTCTTTTGTCCTGATTTGGGGTTTGAAACGTGTATTTATTTATTTTTCATGATCAGAGCATCTGTAGTGAATAGTGTGATTGATTCCATAATTTGATACTTCTTGTCCCTTACGAGCAAATCCAAAAAAATATTGACTAAAATTCAAATATAATATCATGCAACTGGCTATAATTATCGAAATATAAAATTATAGATAGCCATATGCCATAGTCATATATAGGGGGTAAAAACTAAAAACTAAAAAAGGCACGTTTGAACGTGGCAGAGACACATGTTGTCTCCTCCAAATTTACGAGAGGACCTCTGTTGCATTGCATAATATTTGCATTGCATGTCTCACTCACTCACTCTGGATCGCTTTTAAGGCATGCACTGTGCCCATCTTTCCTCCCTCTTTAATGCAAGTATGTCCTCCATCTCCATGCCACCACCCCTCTCCCTCTCCCTCTATCTGCACTGCATTGCATCAGGCCTCAGGCCAGCCAAACATATCAAAAAGTTTGTTTGGAAGCTTCATATATATATTATATGGTTCATGTTAATGTGATGACTATGAGCATTGAGCAAGAGCAACTGAGCACCTATAATAAGTATCTGAAAATAGAAAAAGGTATGGGCAATTAATTAAACAGTGTGTCCCGACCATATTGGGAGCCAACGTTGAAAGCACGGCATGCATGCAATGCATATAAAGGAATTTAATTAGTAGCATATGCATATGCATAGCATGTCAGCACCGCTTACTAGCTTGGCATTATTTATTATCTGCTAAAGGAACTGATCCGGAAAAAGAAGAAGAAAAAAAAAAACAAGACTCTCCAATTTTAAATTGTGTGAATTTGATTTTATTTCCTCGCATTTTGAAGATCATACTGTCCCAAATCAGACGAAATCAATCTAAAAATTTTAAGTTCTAAAATATGAAAGTGCAATCGGACATATTCGATTGCAAAATCAGAAGAGATCGGATTGGGATTTGTTTGTACCAATTGTTCCATGTTTGTTATTTCTCAATCGTCATGATACGAGTGGTCATCTCGTGCACATCATGTGCCGTTTGAAAACACCTCCAGTTCTCAAATCTCCACACATCAACCGAGTTGACCGTCAAACAAACAAATTAAAATATCACGAGTCGTCCTGTCCCGTCACATGTAATGTAAATATATGTATATAATCGCCAATATTTAGGCAAGTTCGTACCGGGAACGAGAATTTTAAATTTCTCTTCTCATATACAAAACCTCTACAAATAATAATACAAGAGGTTTTAAATTCCAAAAGCACAGCCACAGCCATAGCCCACAGGTACGCATTGATGGACACTGTACGAACCCGTCAGAACAGCGCCGGGCCCCGTGAAAGTTGGCGCGAAGAAACATGTACCAATCTTCTTCTTTTTTTTTTAAAAAAAAAGGATGGTAAAGATGCAACAAAATGGAAGATCTTCTGTTACAAACACAAACCATAACAGTATAACAACCAACCATCTCTATCTACAAACTTACGTTGGCAGCCACTGTCAACCTTTCAAAAAAAAAATCTCTATCTACAAACTACAATTCTATTACACCACTAGTAAAGAACTCACGACTTGTTTTGGACTGAAATTACAATAAAGGGCCGAAAGCTCATCCCTTGTGAAGAAACTAATACGGACCTTAAATTTCAATGGGCCGAGATATTAATGTGCGTCAACGGTGATGATCAATCCAAGTAAACAATCAACGACTGAGATTTCTTATGCAGTGAAAATAGAACTTTCATATCTCCTTTTATTAGGGGAAAGGATCAACAGAGCAGTGACCCGCAACGTTGTTTCTGTTTCTTTGGTTGGTCACTTGAGTGAGGAATTCAATTCAATTAGGCAAAGAAAGGGTATCTCGAGGCAGGGGTGCTCATCCTCTGTAGCGCTGCACTGTGTGGCGCAGGATGTAAACCGTTAGATCATCTCGAGATCTGTGCTGTCTCGAATCACAACATGATCTAACGGTTTACATCCTGCGCTACATAGTGCAGCTCTACAGAGGATATGAAATCTCGGGGGGAAGAGACTTTCATTGCCACAGTAATACAGTACACTGGGTAACACAGTTTCTTACTTTTTCATTTTCTTTTGAGGTCCGTTACCGTAGTTTTTTTCTTCTTTTCTCGGGCAGCATCGGGTGCCAGCCACAGCCAACTGCTAAAAGGGACCGCAGAGAAAGGGCAGAAACGGGCACGGGGAACCGGCCAAGCCACCTGAAAAGCACTTCACTGGACTAATCTGGCACGGACCAACTTACTTTGACCGGTGGTGTTATTTTTGGAGTGTTTAGAAGACGAACGCTGTTTTTTAGGGAAGGACATGTTGCAAATCACAGATTTGACAGTCGCACTTAGATATTAAATTTGTTGTGGCCAGATTATTTAAATTATTAATAGGATGTCATATGTCATTTTTCACCTGCATTGCTGAATATTGAAATAAATACAAAAAAAAAAAATTTAATTTTGATAATGAAACTTTTAAAAATTTTCAAAAAAGAAATCACTAAAATTTTAAAAAATAGAAAAAAATTATGGAAGTATTATTTTACTTATAAACCGATTATGTTTCTGATTATATTTTAATTTAAGTAACGTTTGATAGCATATCATGTTAAATTACAACCGTTTAATGCATAAAAATTCTGGTAAGTCATCAAATGATTTCCAAATTAATTAAGTTTCAATATTATCAATCTATAGGTTAAATAATATAACCATAAATTTTTTTCTATTTTTAACTTTTTATATGAACTTTTCAATTTTTTCAAAAATACCATTGTCAATTTTGGGGTACTATATTTCTTCTTATTTTTTTTTGTTTACATTTACTTTATTGAATCGTTTTAAATGCTTCATCATTAAATTCATTATTTTGGCATCTGCCAAGGCGAGTGCTAGCTGCCAACTCGTTATTCCTTGACAAGTAATTAGATCTCCAAGCGTCGTTCTCAAACAGTTGTCAAACTCAGTCCCCCCACAGTAAAACGGGCGGGTACGTATTACGGATGCGTCCAACAGTAATTCTTTCATCATGCAAAAAAAACGTCCATTAATGGACATTGGACACTGGTCTTCTTCCCAAAAGCCAATTTCAGATTACCGTTAACTCTTGTTAATACATGATAATGATGATAATATGAATCCAAAACGCCCGTGACGGAATCAAGTTACTTGTAAGCCTGTTTATTATCTCAGTTATCGACTTCTGCCTAAATATTTGGAGTGCTCATCCTCTGTAGCGCTGCATTGTGTAGCGCAGGATGTGAACCGTTAGATCATCTCGATATTCGAGTCAGCACAAATCCCGATATGATCTAACGGTTCGCATCCTGCGCTACACAATGCAGCGCTACAGAGCATATATTCCTACAAGGAACCAAATTTCGCCTCAAGTTGTGGGGCAACCTTAATTTTAGGGGGAATAGGGGATGGAATACGTACTGAGAAATGTACGTATAATATCACATGTGCAGAGACAAACAGATGGATCGGATCTCAGCATTACAGATTTACTTCTGAAAACATTCGTGTGTCGTTGTCAATCAGTATTACCCTCACCCCTATTGCTTGTAAGTATATACAAGGGAGAATAATAACTAAGATCACCGATTATTATAAACCAAAAAAATAAGGACAATACTCCTCACGTGGAGGTCGCATCTCGTAGGCTCGAAATCTGGATGGCAGATCTTTTATAGATATTAACTTGAAAAATCTTGCTATCAATATTATCAAGATAAACATTTTCATTTAATTCATCCTCTTCAGTTATGTCAACGTATGTTGCACATATGGGTGACGTACATATCAAAAAATGACATGCACACATGGATGCACTTGTTAATGAGTGAGACTATAATACTATTAATAGTACAAATTGTGTTGTATAATTAGCTTATATCTCTAATTTCAAAAGTTAATAGTCAATCCAAACCGCTCATTATGATCTTCATATATAATTTTACTTGTAAACCAAATTTTATATTTTTTAGAATTTTTCTACTATTTTGTAAGATATTTTGAAATGTCACTTATTTGGATGGCTCGTAATGTTTTAAGCAAGTGACATTTCAAAATATCTTAAAAATAGTAAAAATATTCTAAAAAAATATAAAATTTGTTTTACAAGTAAAATTTTATATGGAGATCATAATGAGCGGTTTGGATCGACTATTAATATTTTGAAATTAGAAATATGAGCCAACAGTACAACACAATTTGTACCATTAATAGTACCATAGCTCCACTCTTTGTTAATTCACTATCCATAGGGTCTCTATTAATTGCATCCGGATATACAGATATCAGAGTGGAAACTAAAATAGTTAAAATATTATGGAAACGTTAATATTTCGGTCCGAAATGATAACGGCTCAGAATTTATGTTATAATTATGTCTAAAATCACGATTTATGGTGTTAAATAAATTATTCGTATGAAAATATTGGGGAATACACAATTTCATTTTTAGAGTTTTTTCGTATTTGTTTGAATTGTAGAAAAGAGCTCATAAATATTATTAAAATATTGATGTTTGTATGTGCTATTTTCAAGCGTACAAAATAAATACTTAAAAAACTCTAAATATAAAAAATTTTGTATTCTCAAATATTTTCATATTAAGAATTTACTGAGCACCATAAATCATGATGTCCGATATGATAGTATAAATTTTGAGTAATTAGCAATTCGGTTCAAAATGTTAACGTTTGCATAATAGTCTAATTCGAAAAATATATTCAAATTGTAATATTAACAAGTTATCTTGAAACTTCAACAGGTTAATCTGAAAAATTAGTATTAAGTTGAGTAACACAAATCATAAAATTAAGTCATCTACTTTAATTACTATTGAATCACAAGTAGTATTACTCATTTGAATATATCTTGCATAGGATTTAATTAAACTTGATTTTTCTTTCCTTTTTATTTTTGCCAAATGCAATGCAATAAGAAATCTAGTGCCTTTTTTTCTTTGTTTTTTTTTTCTTTTCTTTTTATTTAGAATGTGAATTTATGTTGCGATGTATTTTAGTTTTAGGTGTGATAGTGCCATAATTAATGGTGTCTTCGTCAACCACAACAATCCGCAACGCAAAACGACATTTTTTATTATGACAAAGACAAGCTTGCATTTGTGGGTTTGTTCGTCAAAATTTGTTTCAGGCTTGTCAAGGAGATACCCCTATCTCTCATAGTCAAATTTCAAATTATTGAATTATCCACGTTCTATACGACTATACATGCTTGATTCAAAGAAGAGAGAAACATCTAGCGTCTATTGAAAAACCGTCCATATATTTATAGACGTGTAAGAAATGTAACAGATACGTTCAAAATGTAATCTATGAACAGTTTTTCTATGGACGCTAGGTATTACTCTAAAGAAAATTACTTCATCAGTATATCCATTTTTTTAATTCATTTTGCATCTTTAAAAATAATAAATGTACCTTACAAAATTTGAAATGCTATGGAGACACGTTGGCGTAACAGCGTAACCATCCAGCAAAGTTAAACAACGATCAATTCTTTTTTCAGATTGCTTCTCGTTTGAATAATAATAAAACTATTAGCGTGAATAACAACTCATATAATATGAATATTTATACATATAACATCAATTTACAATATTTTCTTAAATATATAAAAGCTAAACTGCCAAATCACTTCTACCTATCAGAATAAAATAGTTTTATAAGTTTTATAAATTTCACGACGGGTTTCTTTCCAAAGGAAAAGAAAGCTGAGAGATGCTCACCACCATTCTCAACCAAACATGATACTGATAGCATTTACCTACATCCGACATTCCATCTGCTCTGAAGAATTTATTTGGATGATTTTAATGACGATTTTCTGTAAATTAAAGAAGAACCAGAATTAAATACTTACTACGGATTAAATATTGTACTGATCAAAGGGATTTAATTTGACAACGACATGCGATCATTTGCGATGAAAATGTCTTAATTAGGCAAAAAAATAAGTGAATTTTTGGTGGGACTACTCATTGATTAGGAATAGTTATCCTAATCAAATCAAAACGTGCCATATATTTTATGATAACATGTAGAGTCTACCTATAATAGTAAGTCATTCTTCCACCCTCTCTCACATTCTGACATACTAATGTGCATCCATATGTTTATCACAGTTCATAAATATTTACTGAAAATCGTAGAGTACATGTTCATTGGAAAATGATATATGTTGATTGGAATGATATAAATGTTCACTGAAAAGTGATATTCGTTAATTAAAAATATAGTAGATTGGTGGATAAATAAAAAAAGTGGACGCTATCTACGATTCTATATTTCATTCTATATTTTAAGTGAATTAAATTAACGATATATGGAAATGGCTGATCCGTGGCAATGGCAATAAATTAATGCGTCAACAATAAGCAGGTAATGATGATGAGAAGGGACCAGAATGTATTACTATGTAATAATAATACCACCGAACTGCAGTCGCATTAAATGGCTACAGACCTGCAGTCGCATTAAAACTGTGACATAGAACACTGTGGAGTGTGGAGTGGAGTGCCCAGGTCAAACATGGAGCTATATTTATATTTATATATTATATATGTACCCTCTGATTAATTAATTTCCCCATTTTTAATTCTCGGATTGTATGTGCCAATAAGTATAATAAAACTGTGCAATATATTTGGGATTTGAATGTTTTGGAGACACAGGATCTGGCTCAGTGTCCAAGACCAAGAGACCATATATATATATATCTACACACAGCAGCTTTTTCTGAACCAAGCAAATACCTCCACGTAACCGAATGTTCGAGGAAAGAGATATATATATATGTATATAGGCTCCTAATTAGGAGTAAGAAACTAAGAACAGTGATGATGATTAAAAAGAAGCAACGAACCACTAATGACAAACCTGAAATGATTATTGGTTAATTAGTCAGTTCTTAGGCTAGGCTAACAAAACCTAATAAGTAATGTATATAGTTTGTATTAGGCCGCCAAGTTATGCGTGCTTAGCAGTTAATTAGCACGGCCTAATGTTAAAAATCAAATTTATAGGTGGCTTGGCTTGTAGTTGTCCACTTGTTGTTTGTTACATGTTTTTTTTGTTTGTTACATGTTACATACTACGTACGACTGGAAAGACGGGAATGAAGAGACCGTGCCTGCCTATACGACACGGCTAGTACGTATTCAATGAAAAAGAAAAGCAAATACGGCCTGCTGGTGGTTTTGCAGTACTGATAATCGATACGGTAGGCTGGCTTAGCATAGCTCTGGTCTCTACCAGAGGCTATACGCTTTGGGAACTATGTTGGTCGTACAGAGATGCGTGCCTTTTGATCCGTAGGTTTTTGTCCTCCGTTATCCAATTTGTTATCATGTCAACTTTGACGGCGAGCATATATGGGACGAACTTAACGAACTTTGTTGGTGATTTTTTATATGGAGATATTAATGTGGATGTTATTGTTATTGTTATGTAAATAAAATTAAACTGATACGTACCCACTATTATTTTTTCATATTTTATTTTTTTGCTTTTATTAAAGTTGAGTGTTTATGTTGGGAAAAATTGGCCATCGACCGTTGAATTTTTTTATAGAGAAATTGAAATACACAAAAAAAAAAAAATTGACAAATTAGAACTCAGTCATAGTCAAGAATTCGTACCTACAATAATATTTTTTTCTGCATTTATGAGTATTAATATTCAGGACTGTAGCTGCTTTTGGACGCCAATATAAAGACTTTGTCTTATTTTTAAAAACAACACAAAAATCTAAGACCGAGCTAATTAAAATCCGACAATTGGGGTGATGAAGAGGGAGGGAGCAAAGAGTGGCGTTGGTCCACTGGATCATGCTGAAAAGGACGTGCCATCAAAACAAAAGTATTACTAGTACGATTTATTGATTAGGCGTGTAAACAAAAAGCACAAAACCAACCATGCTCAATTGCTCATGAGTCATGCATGGGTTTGCCTCCAGTTATTAATTATTAACATGTTAAACGGATGGCCGACACGTACTCCCCTCCCCCGTCTTTTCTCGGCCTGGATTTGCCTCCACGTAATTTGACCTTGTTTGAGTATTGAGACTTGAGAGTCTTTCCCATGCGCCGTTCTCTTTGTGCACTCGGCAGATTTACCAAAGAATGTGAGGGCACCACATTAAAATGCCAACACTGATCTGCATAGTAGCTCGCAATTAATTATGTTATGATTTATTGATATGCTCCCGGTTGATTACCAATGGAAGATTCTGGGTTATTATTTTAAATTTTTATTGTATGATGTATAATGAGATGAATTACTTTATTGCTTGCATTGCATGCATGCAGATCCTTGTTCATTGTTAAAAAATTTAGATCATTCTCGATCGCCAACTCGCCCCATGAAATATTTTAAAGTACTTGGAAGTTGGAACCATTACAACATTACAAGGTATTTTGTAAATAAATGGCATTTTTATTTAGGAAACTTAAAAGTTGACGGTTTTTTTTTTAAAAAAAAAATCCTCCTAAAGAGTATAATAATGCATCTCAACAATCCATCTAATAATTCATGGAAGGAAGCACAAAAGAAGTACAGAGATTTAAATTAATTTCATATTGCATTATAAATTCGTCCAGAGTGCACAACTTATTATGATCATAAATAGAGCTAGACTAATATGAAAACGTTTGCATTTTACTCCGAAATGCTAACGGTCCAAATTATACTTTACCACGTCCGAGATTTCGATTTATGGTTCCCATTAAATTCATCATATGGAAATACTAAGGGGTACAAGAATTTCACATTTTTAGAGTTTTTAGAGTATTTGTTTTGAAATTTTCAAAATGACTCTAAAATATTAATAAAATAGTGTTTGTTTGTACATGGATTTTAAAAAATCTGAAATAAATACTTAAAGAACTCCAAAAAAAAAAAAAGAAAATTTTTGTATACCTTAATATTTTCATATGATAAATTTAATGGGAACCATATATCACAATTTCGGGCGTGAAAAAGTATAATTTGGGCCGTTAATATTTCGAAGTGAAATATAAACATTTCTACAATAGTCATACTCTCATAAATAATATGTACTACAGAAATAATGATAGGTTTCAAAGACTCTTTTTCATACCACATCACTTGTATTATTGACATCAATTATATTATCGTCTTTTTATTGATTTGAATTAATTTAACGGATCTTATAACTTGACCCTTCATATCCTATTTTGTCATTAAATAATGGAGGTCATAGCAAATATAATATTAATTGCTCCTAATTTCATATCATATTTTGTCATTTATGTATATCATTGTTTAATATTTAATAATAGTTTGACCACATAAATTTACACATATTTTGTTTGACTATAATTATACTTTGCAGATATACAATAATTATTATCGCATATACATTACTAATTTATTATAATATTATTTTATCTAAGCCCCAATAAAGAAAATGAGCAATAATATAGACAAGAGGACATTGTTACATAAAAAGTAAAAGTTGTCACTATATTATGTAGCACTTATGAATTAATGTGCTTATCTCGAACCTTACTACATCAATAAAAATAAAGTACTAACAGTGACATTAAAAGCAACATTTTTTTTTCTTTTTTTACAAAGTCTATTGTTTATCGATTTCTCTATCTAAGAGATATGTATTTTTCACACATTTCTATTATTGTGTTATGTGTTATTTAAGCATGATAATATACCCACATTGAAACGGCAATCGAATGCAATCAAGTTTTCACCTTTTAAGCAATTAAAAATTCCGTTCTATGCTTTTATTTTACTAAATATAAAGAAATTTATGCTTCTACGGAACTTTTTTAGCTACCAATCACCCTCTTCGCAATGAATTTTTGCCATCAAAGTTGCTTAAAAAAAGTTGAATTGAAACTTCAATTGCGTGTTATTTCTCCATGGATTTCATTGCGAATATATAAATTTTTATGATAGAAATTCTTTCGTAAAGATCACCTTTTGATTACATTATAATAATAATTTTTTTTTAAAAAAATAGCAGGAAAACTTTTATTGGTATAGCGAAATGAAGAAAATATCTACATGAAGTTTCTTATTTTCTTCTTTCAAACCTAAGCTACATATTATTTTGACATTTTACACTTTTATTTTTTCCAACAACATTTGCACATGAATGATAAAAAAATTTCACTCAAAATCAAAATCGTCTATAGTGTTGTTATAAAAATAAAGTTGGTGCACCAACTTACCTTTGCGGTTTGAAAGAAAAGTGCGACCTTTTTTCTCAAAGGAAATTTGCATTTGCAATAGTAATTATATCACGGGACCTAATTCTTTAATCTAATTATTTGTACCAAAGCCATCATATTTAACTAGTGTTATCTTATCTTATTTTTAATCTGTTTTGGCAAATTATGGCATCGTAAATTTAAGCTTCATTTGATTTTCAGATTGAGAAGTTTCTCAACGGCGCTTCTCGTACAAGTAGAACTAAATTTATTTGGTTTTTTTTTATGGATAACCATTTATTTTTAATCGAGTGGTTCAATTTTTGCTGATCAAACATTTTATTACCTATACTAAAAAAAATATATACTGTCACCATTCGATTTGGAAAAATAAACGATTAATATTTCTTTGTGATCCATACAAAAATTCACTTCCCAGCTTGGTAGCGATATATAATATAATCCAACAAAAACCGTAAGAGAAAGAAAACAGGCTACATATAATCGAACAAAAACGTATAAAACATTAAAACCTGTTTAAGAGCAGATATTTGGAGCAGAAATCGTCAGATGACGAACCAAATTGAGATTGCTCGTACAGTGATTTTATAAGGGGCATCTAAATTCTAAACACTGACCGTCTTGACCATCCTGACAGAGATCCAAAACCTACGGTCCAGATTTATTCAAAATTAAACTCAAATTTTGAGTTAACTTAGAAGATATGGACTAAGAAGAACCGGAGAAGCAGAGAAGCGAGGCCACGTCAAGTAGAAAGTAGGTGTCTGTAAAGAACGGCAAGTGGGTAAAGCCTCTTTCTTTCTTTCTTTCTTTCGGAGAAAACAATTAATTAATTAGAATTATCATTACCAAAAAAGAGAAAAAGGAAAAGGAAAAAGAGAAAAGAGAAGAAAACAGTCGCAGGCCAGTCTAACAAGTAAACAACCAAACCAACACAGAGAGAGGGCGATCGAGAGAGAGAGAGAGCCTCGCAGTTGCAAGGACAGACAGACAGAGCGAAAGAGCAAAAGAGAGCTGGAACAAGAAGAGCTTCAAGTTGAACCAATTGGTTCCTCTTCTATGCTAAACTAAACTAAACCCAGCCGAGAGAAACAAAGAAAGAAAGAAAGAAAACTTGAACACAGGAAGCTAACTAAGGAAAGGGAAGGGAGGAGGAAAAACAATACACAATACATTTGAAAGGTAGGCAATCTCGGTTTGATCCTTGTTAATTCTCCGTTGCCGCTCGGTTTGTGATCCTTTTTAGCTCGATCTCGATCCCCATTGCTGCAGATTGTTTGCCTCTTCGTTTCTTCTGGGTTTAATTCTGATCACGGCAACAATTGTAACAGATCTGCTCTCGATTTTCAGTTCGATCATTCACGCTGCATTTACTTTACACGAACAAAAACCACCGTGAGGTAACAAATCCTCTTTGTTTAATTAGATCTGGGATCTCCAAACGCTATGCAAATCAATCAGCATTGCCAGATTTCAGTTGGTTTTGCATCGCTTGCTTAATTAGTTACACAAAGTTCCAAACTTGCATCACGTAAAAATCTTTAATTTGGGATTTTAATGGTCAATTTGAATTGGTTTTTAAACTTAAGTTAATCCCTCTGCCAGAAGATGCTTTGTTTCATAGTTTGAGCTGTCTTTTTCTTTTTTTTCGTGTTTGTCTCGGAGCAATGCGCAGAGCATTTGCCTCTGCCTCTGCCTCACTTTATTCATCTTTTACTCCTTGCATCTTTTGTGTATTTTACCGTCCCGAAAGCTGAACGTGATATATTAATATGCATGTATGTTCCTCTTACAGCAATAGACATGCGAGTACTCGGAAAGGACCATTTCCTTTTGCTATAAGACCACTTATTATCATCAATCTTCCCAGCTCAAAAATGTCAGGTATGGCAAAAGTTTTTATTTTTTATTTTTGTGGAAAATAGGATAAACAATTTTTTTTTTGAAGTTAGAATATTGTTGTTTGAATTCATAAATCTGCGATTATTCTAATTACTCTCTGTTTTTTTTTTTTTTTTTTTTTTAGGAAATCATGGAGATGTAATTGAGCTATCCTTCAGTAATGACGAGAAGAAAGACAGAAAATCCGATTTTGAGAACTCAGAGGACGAGAGGAGACGAACAAAGATGGGATCTTTGAAGAAGAAGGCACTGAATGCCTCGAACAAGCTCACACATTCACTGAAGAAAAGAGGGAAGAGGAAGGTCCACTACAGATTTCCTTCTATTTCGATCGAAGATGTTAGAGATCCTGGAGAAGAACAAGCTGTTAATGCGTTTCGAGATACACTTGTTGTCAATGATTTGTTGCCGGAGAAACATGATGATTATCACATGATGCTCAGGTAACTCTTTTTTTTTTTGTTTTGATTTTGGGTTTTTTGAGGACTTGTGCCTTGTTTCAATTTTTTTGGTTTTTTTTTTTCAGAAGTTTTAGGTTTCTGCTCTAATGATTCTCTGTTTCACTGACCACCCCAGTCGGTACTTGGTACAGCAGCACTTATATAATAGTAATACCAATGCAGCAGCAAAACATGAGGAATTAGATGTCAAACAACATAGTCCTAATTAATTATTGATTTTTTTTCTTTCAAATATCTTTCTCCCCTCAGATTTCTGAAGGCCAGAAAGCTTGATATTGATAAGGCCACCCAAATGTGGTCTGAAATGCTAAAATGGAGAAAAGAATTTGGAGCTGACACCATCTTGGAGGTAACAGTTAGGATTCTTTTCAACCAATTACTATTGTGCATTTATTGTGCTCTGAGTGTACCTCCAACAAAAAGCAATATATGTGTGTTGTACATGTATGGTGAGCTGCTATCTTGTCTGGTATGGTCTCCAAAGCATTGCAAATAGTTTAGTTGCATCTAATAGTCAATTGTTTTTTTTTTTCTTTCACTATATTTGTTACATTTTTATAAGAACTTTGTTTTTTTTTTTTTTTGTTATCTTAATAACCTTTGATCAAATAGATTTTGAGATTCAATTGAATGGAACCTATGTTCCATCTGATCCATGCAATTTTTATATTTATATCACCAAGTCAGAAAACTATTGGCTGAGTATAGACTTTTCTGTAAGACTTGTTCCACAAAATAGCAGCACATTTTGATTTTCTTGTGAAAGGGCCTAATGCCTGTGCCTCTGGCTATACTTCAAAATATTTTTTTCAAAAAAAAAAAAAATAGTGTACAAATTCTTCTAAATGAAGTTCTATTGACTTATTTTTCTACATCTTCTCCTTTTCAATAGGATTTTTATTTTGAAGAATTGGAGGAGGTCCAAGCTCACTATCCTCATGGATACCATGGGGTTGACAGAGAGGGGCGGCCCGTGTACATAGAGAGGCTTGGCAAGGTTGAACCAGCGAAAGTGGTACAAGCGACCACAATCGATCGTTACATTAAGTATCATGTTCAAGAATTTGAAAGGGCCTTCAAAGAGAGGTTTCCTGCCTGTTCACTTGCTGCCAAACGGCACATTGATTCCACCACTTCTATATTGGATGTACAGGGTGTGGTATGTTTGTTTTTTCATTATTTTTTGTTATTATTTCATTACTGATTTCCACATTTTGCATATACTTGATTGTGGTTTTGGATAAGAACTCAAGTTCTGGTATCGTACTGTCATCATTACTTAAGTTCAAGTGCCTGCATTGGTTCATAAATCAGAAAGTGTGAATCACATCAAACTGTCCCAATTCTTTTCTAATTATTTGATTTTGTTTTGATTTGTGTCTGCTTGAATTGAGAAATGCAGGGATTAAAGAATTTCGGAAAGACTGCCAGAGATCTAGTTTTTCAGGTCCTGAAAATAGACAGCAACTATTATCCAGAGGTGATTTTACTTTTTGTTAATGTATGATTATCCTCCTATATGTTGCTTATCTGTTTCTAATGAAGAATTTAACTATTTCAGACAATGCATCAAATGTTCATTGTCAATGCGGGGTCTACATTCAAGCTAATTTGGAGCAGTGTTAAGGGATTTATTGACCCCAAAACTGCATCTAAGATACATGTAAGTTAACTCTCTAGTACTTGGATACAATATGATATAACGTACCACTGGCCTTTGTGTAGAGTTATCTCTCTACTGCAGATCCCGTTGCTTTACCGTGCTTTGCTTACAAGGTAATATAATGGTGACTTAAGCAAAATCAGTTATGAATTGCCAGAGATGATCATTGAGAAACATAGTTCCTTTTTTCATGTGTTTAATATTTTTTTTTTTCTCTTCCATGTTGAGATGTCACCCTTTTATTTTATTAAATTATTTGCATTTCTCATTGCACACAGATGCTTGGTAACAAGTTCCAGAGCAGGCTATTTGAAGCTATTGATCCAAGGTTGCTGTTACTTCATAATTCATGATAATCTAGTACTCATCAAAATCGTGATCTCTTTTTTAGTATAGATCATTGGTCTTAATCTAGCATATTATGTTTCAGCCAATTGCCTGATTTTCTTGGTGGTTCATGTACATGCGCAAATCATGGAGGTTGCCTTAAATCTAACAAGGGACCATGGAACGACCCTGTTATTCAAAAGGTAGTTCATCTCGATATCATATTGTATGAAACATCCAAGAAATTTTCTTTGTAGATACCGTCAAAGAATGAATGTTTCCGTATAAGTGATTTGACTTGGCTTCTTTTTTCCTGTACGGTATTTAGCTCGTGCGTGGGATAGATCCAGCTGCATTGACGGAAGAAGCAAGACTAGCTTCTAGTGGAGAAGAAACAAGCGATCCATCCTTCAGATTGGATCCTCTAAAGACTAGGAGAACTGTAAGCAATTGTGCAATTATTCTAAGTATCGTACAAATATTCCTGTATAAGTACCTCAGATGCAATGGTCCTGGTATTGAACTAGTGTGTATTTTCTTGTTACTCTTGCTCCTTGGTTATACCATAGAAATTAGGTTTATGCCAGTTTCGTATTATAATCCTTTCTGTTTGTTAGGTCCAGTTATATATTGCTAACATCAAAATTTGTTTCTAAACACAGAGAAGGATTAGTGAAATCGGAAACGGTGAATCAGGATCTGAAGTCGATGATGCTGGTTCCCCACTAGCTTCTAGAAAATATGACTATCCCCGTCTAACTCCTGTTCGTGAGGAGGTAACTCTTTAATTATATACTAATTACTTGTAGCTTCTAGATAATTCTTGTGCATGCACATGAAAGCGTGTGTTTACACATACAACTTTTGATATAGTTGAATTGACAGTGATTTGATTACCTTTTGAGAATCCATGAAATGTTACATATATTGTATATGTCTACATTTCACCAACTTGACCCGTGTGAGGTCTGCAGAAGTGTTTACTTTACCGATAAAATTACTTTATTTATTTTCTTACATAAAACACCTTAGGCGGAATAAGAATTCTTCTGTTATTGCTGATCAGGTTTGTGGATCAGATGTTACCATATACCACAGCTGTGACGACAGACCCATCACTGTAGAAAAGACTTTAAATTCTTCTCAAGGGAGTACTTCAACAAGTACGTCAAATTCATATCAATCTGAGCGACGGCGAAACATACAGCGAAGCGTTTCATTTAATGCAACTACGCGTGCCCCAAGAGGTGACTGATTTCTTGCCTGAACTAATATTTTCTTGTACATTTAATGTCTAAAGAGCAAATTAACATATTTTGTTTGATTTAATGGCAACAGATCTACCAGTTCCAGTTCTCCAAAATGGCATCGACGGAGAAAGCACATCATGGTATATTACAAAAACAATAATTCTGTTATTGATCAGACTTTGGAGATTCTTTCTAGACTTCTCTACCGTACAAGTCAGAAGACTGGTACAAACACCTCCCTCTACCGTGCAGGTTCAAGCTCAGCCGTCTCCCCCATTAGCTGTTAAGCAGCCGGTTGTACAGCAGACTTCTGAGTCAAACGTAAAGCCGTGCTTGGAACGGCTCGATAGACTCGAGGCAGTTTTTAATCAGCTTATGAACAAGCCCCCAGAGATTCCTAGGGAAAAAGACCGTGTGCTCATGGAATCATTTGATAGAATCAAATGTATTGAACATGATCTTGAGAAGACCAAGAAGGTGAGGTTATGTGTAATGCTTTTAATTAACTTTTGTAATGCCGGTATTTTCTTTTTTATATTAGCCTCACTCTACCACGATTCTGGCAACCAAACATTGTACCTTCGATGTTTTCACTGAGATATGTGGTTTGCTTACAGATTTATTAGCTGGTTATTTAATACTCAATAGTGACCATCTTTTATTTGTTTTAACTTTTTTGTCTCGTAGATTCTGCACGCAGCAGTCGTACAGCAGATGGAGATGGTCGATGCAATCGACACTGCACGGGAAGCAAGCCTTAGAGTATGTTTCTCTCTAGTGTATCCAAAATTTTCACAAAAATGCTTTCTTCCTTTTTTTGTTAGAAAAGGTCGATTCTGATCTCATATAACACATTCTGATGCAGCGACGAAGGTTCTGTGCATAGGTCAAGGCTATGCAGTTAGTCCGTGATATACAATACAAACCGCTGCACCGAGTTGATCACCATCGGTACCTTTTTGCGCCAGATCTCTCCTTGACCAACCTATTTTTGTTCTTTTTTCTTTATTTGTTGTTTTCTGGTTTTTCTTAACCTCGCGGTACAGAGATATGAGCTGGCTGACTTCAGGAGGGATTTTGGTTGTAGGAATAGGAGGAGCATTTGTTGCTCCTTTTCGATGTTTATTAACCGACTATATGAACGAAAGGTCACAGAAAGGAACATAGAGTAATTTTGTTGTAAAGTTGGCTTTATCGGCCGTCTCGTCTGAAACTCTTAATTTCTGTTGATCTCTTTTGTGGATGGTTGACTGTGTAGCCTGACTTCATCCCAACTGTCCCCCATCCTAAAGTCACCTTTTTTTTTTTTTTTTTGAGATAAAGATGAGAGTCAAGCCACTCAAATTTAAATGTCTATAAAAGACCTCCTATCCGGGTTTCGAACCCGCGACCTCCCACACGGAGAGCGTTGCCTTTAGCCACTAGACCAATAGCTGGTTCTCATCCTAAAGTCACCTTAAAAATGAAAGGTGAACATAGTTGTTAAACTTGAACCTGTGTTTCATTGTATTGTGTTTTCTTCTAAAAAAAGGAGCATGGTATGGCGTAACAAAAAACATGGCACGTCCACATTGTAATCCGAACAGGTTAATTGCCCTTCACCCCTATAATCCTTGCCAACGATTTGAAGCAAACGGTCCACATACCAATCGGACAATTAAGTGTACTGCGTCGAATAAAAACATGGACCTATATCCTAGTTTTGACTTCTTTGATCGAATTTTACATCATAAAAATAAAATAACCCCTAAGACATTGTTCTCTAAGACCTATATCATATTATAGTGTGACACATCCACATATACACGAGAAACATGTAATGTCCATACTCCATTCTATATAGTAGGCCACTCAGCCACTCTCACAATTCTGACACCACGTGCACCAATGTGCTTAGTATAGTTGCATAAATGTTTACTGTTCACTGGAAAATGACATCTATTCATTAAAAAGATATAATTGTTCACTGAAAAATGATAGTTGTTCATTGAAAATACGATGGACCAATGGATAAATGAAATGGGTGGACGCTACGTACTACTTCTCTGTATAGATTTGTCCCATATATGTACTTGCTCGAGCAATAAAAATCTTAAAACTGCTCCAGAGTCCAGACTAGCACAAAATAGTGTCCATGTGTTCATAGATCGATCACTAGAAAACAATCACGCATAAATAGGAACATGCATGCTCATTGCACGAAACACGGCATGGATGAATCCTATTTACTTACTCAGAGATGTATCTTACACGTAGGGGTGCAAACGGAACGGTTTTTTTCGTTATTCCGTTTCGTTTCGTTCAGATGAAACGGAGAATGAAAGGGTTTTCTGTGGCGTTTCATTTGCGAAACGATCAACGAAAACTGCGGTACTTTCGTGTTTTAAACGAAACAGAAAACGAAAAGCACTATTTCGTTTCGTTTATTTCGTTATTTCGTTTGGAATTCTACGGGGCTGCTATTATATTGATTGCAGGGTTGAAATAGAGTTGATTCATCAGTAAAAAATCCCATCGCTGCCAGGGTTTGCGCCGCTCTACCCCATCTTTTTTCCGGTTCCCCTCTTTTCTTTTCTTTTTCCCTCCTGCCGCCCTCGGACGTTGGTTGATGGCGACGGCATCGCCGGTCTCTCCTCCCCTCTCTGACTCGCACGCTGTCGGCCGGGCATCTACCTAGTCACGTCCCCTAGCCTCTATTTCTCCCTTTCTCACATACTGGCCGGTTATGATTTTACCAAAAACTAGACCCTGTCTGTGTTATCAATCGTCTTGCATGCTTCACAAGGTGAGGTGTTTGAGTACCCTACAACCCGACGATCTACATCAATAAGTTTCCAGTTGCTTGCCTATTTGGATTTGTTGGATCTGTGGGATTTTGAGAGGCTAATAGGAGATGATGACTGATGACCCTTGAATATTTGTTGGAATTTCAGAGAGTCGAGACTGAGAGGCAGTTGATGGGATCGTCGGAATTAGGCAGGTACAGAGGTATTCATTGGCTCATTGCCTTGTTGCTTGCTTGTGTGGTCGACTGGTCTGTACTATACATATACAGGTACTGGTACTTTGGTGCCAGCGTTCCATACTTCTATTGTGTTGGAGAGAGGAAAATCTAGGTTGTAATTAGAACTATATGCATGAAATCTGGGTTGTAATTAGAAGGTTATCTTATGAATTAAGCATGAATTTGATGGCTGTTGCAACTTGCAAGTCTTTGCTTATGGTTGTTGCCTGTTATGAATTATGCATAAAATTTAACAGAAAAAAGCAATTTTTGTGTTAAAATATAGTTTGCATTTTATTTGATGATATTTGTGGTACAGAAACTCTGTTATTTACATGTATTTTGTGATTATTTGGGAGTTGGGAATTGTACATCACATTAAAGTGGAACGCAACAAATTTTAAACGTTTTAACCGTTTCATCGTTAAGAATTAACGAAACAGGGAACGAAAAATTTTTCCCTTGCGTCAAAGAAACGAAACAGTTAATGAAAATTTTTCCTTGATCGTTGCCAAAACGAAACGATAAACGATCACTCCATTTTTCGTGATCGTCTCCCACGTTAGACACCCCTACTTACACGGGCCAGTTTGAAACCCATTATTCCAGTGACTCTTCTTCACATGTGACAGTCTTTTTTTCTGACCTGCCCTGTTCACTTCATGCTATGTTAACGTTTCAGTTCCAAATTGCATGTCAGCCAAGTTTGCATAGGGAAATATGTACTAATCCCCACACCATTTCGTCTTATGCATGCGTGTAGCAAAAGAAGAAAAAAATATTGTAGTTTTACTTGATTAAACGTAATCTTGAACTTTTTTTTATACTAGCGAAGTATCCGCGCATCGCGGCGATCATTATTAAGAAACCCGTCCATTTATGTGGGCCATTTTAATTTTGATCGCTGCAAACAAAAGAAATAAAAGTATAAAACTAATCTACTACTACAATTTGTATTAATGTTAAAGCATAATTTAAATATTAAACTATCTCAACAAAATTTGATAGAAATACATGAAACATAAAATTACATAACTGAAATTCAAATATATTTGCAATAAAAAAATATAAAGAATGAATCAAAATTATTTGCAGCAAGTTACTTTCGCTTTCCTTTTATAATTGGCAGCCAAAATTTACTCAAAAAGGTTAAGAAAATAGAAATAGCCACACACATTTAATTGCCACGTATTGTTGTCAATTAATATGACTCAATATGGTAATAAAGTAATAATTGTCTCTCATTTCTTTTCTTATACTACCATGTATTCGAAATGGAGACGAATGATTCAAAATTGAGGTGATCGTAGCCGTCTGTTCTGATAAAACCGATCTGCACCGTTTGATGAAGGGTATTATGGGTATTTAAAAAATTTGAAGAAGAAAAAAAAAATGGAGAGTATAATAGTTACGTGCTTTTTAATATAGTATAGATATAGATAGTATAGATATAGATATAGACAGGTTTCAAACAGCCCAATAATATCAATGCAGCCATTGAGAACTGGCCTGCTAACAATGAAACTGGGCTGGATGGGGCATTCGGAAAATTATACAAGAAATTTTGCCTCTGTGCACAATGTTGGTTGCAATACAAAATCCAAATGAAAAATTGACTCCATTAAATTGTATAAAACTAGATGCATTAATTTAATTTTTACTATAAGAAAATAATTCCGTCCCCTTTCTTCCATCCTCTTAAACATCTCCAGTCCGTACAAAATTTCAATGCAAGATTCAACTTTTAGTCAAAGTGTTCAATTATTTTAACCCTAAAAGTAAAACCCTATCTTACTACTGAATAGTCTGATCTATTGCATTAAGGCTTTTGATGAATAACTATGGAATTTTAAGTCTCCTCATTTTAATTATCCACATGTTCACGTATATATAAAATTTATAACTTTTAACTCAAATTTTTTTATAACAACGTGGACACGTGGATATTAATACTGAGGACATTAGATACGAGCCAACAATTATCCATCATGTTATGGTGTTCATACTACATATATGTATGAGGAGGGATCCATTGACAATGCTTAATTTGACAATCTTGACAATGAGAAATTTTAAAAATTTGTAAAAATTTACAAAAAATCTTAAAAATGAAAAATATTTTATGGATGTATTATTTAACTTATAGATTGATAGTGTTTTAAATTTCAATCAATTTGAACATCGTTTAATAGCTTATCAAAATTTTGTGCACTTTTCAATGGCTGTAAATTAACGGATCTTTGAAGAGCTATCAAATGTCGCTTAAATTGAATATAATCAGAAACATAATCAATCTATAAGTTAAGCAATACTTCCATAAACTTTTTTCTATTTTTAAGATTTTTTATGATTTTTTATAAATTTGTAAAAAGTGGGATTGTCAAGATAACCATTGTCAATGGATCCCTCCTACTGGTGTATTCAGACTTCCAATAAGGAAGTATTCATAGTTGGTATGTCTGGTATTCGAATTCATATCCTCTACTGCACAGTACTTTGGCCGTTGGATTTACTTTAAGATTCGTGCAACTCAATCTCAAAAATCCTCTCTATAATCCACATTGTTGATTCTCTGCAAAGTACAATACTGCGTAGCAGAGCATAAGCACTACTGGTATTCATTCCTACAGGGCTAAGTTTCCACATGAATGTTTTTGCTTTCTTTTTAATGAATAACCGTCCGCTTTAATCTTGTTGTTTGTAACTTAAGATAGTCAGATATGTCGTATTGGAATATTTACACTTGATATAATAGAGAAGGCGAGAAACGTTTAGTGGAGATTTTTATTTGAGTACAATTAGTACACCCTTTTTACTCTATGCGACAAAAATATATACAACAAATACAAAAACAAAAACAAGCCGATCAGAGTGTATTTATTTTATAAGTAATTTGTTCCATTCTCTATTCTCTTTGTCAACTCAGTTGAAATGGCACTAATTGCGTAAAATAATTAACCATACTGAAAAATATTACTTTAGCTGAAGACATTGCTATACCTTGTACGTAGATACGACTCAGCAGCTCTTCATCTAGTCATCTTCAGTCCTTTGAACTATAAATTAATCCATAAGATCATTAGTTAATTTAAAACATGTATTATATATAGCGAGCATATCCACGTACGTATTAACCAAATAAAAAGGTTTATGTATTGAAGAAAAGATGAAAGATATCTTTTAAAAAAAATAAATCTGAACAATAACTGTAAAAAATGTTGTCGACAATTCACAATTACAATTTCCAAACTTCAAAGAATTGACATATATTTAATAGTCCGACTGTTAAAATTTGAAACTTTAAAGGTGGTAAAATTTTGTACGAGCAGTTAAATGATATATAAGTCTGTTTGAAATTTGAAACATAATATGTAAGTTTAAAAACATATCTATATTTTTATACTTTAAAACTTTTTAATCTATTTAAGTTTCAATTATCAATATTGCCAAAAGTAACAATGGTCGTTAATTGTCACGTGGAATCTGCCGGGCTGATGTTAGTTTGTAGTTCTAGTTAGGTTGTAAGAATTTGATTTAGAAACAAAAAAAAGAAAAAAAGAAAATGGTGACTGAAATTTTCAAATTTTTTTTTTACAACAAGTTAGTTTTTTTTTTTTTTTTTTTTTTTTTTTTTTTTTTTTTTTTGAGAAGAAGGTTAATTGTCAATTGAGTACAAGGAGAAGGGTTGTAAACGAATTTGATCTAAATCGAACTTAAACCGAATTAAGCTGGAGCTAAATCGAACTCGAGCTGAAATTGAACCGAACTAAACCGAATCGAACTTGCTTGAAATGGAATCGAGCTCTAAGCTCCATACGAGCTCAACTATTATAATTTTATATTTATTTTTCATATTACCATAGATAATTAGAGCTAAAATGAGTATATTATTTTGTCCTTCTTTGATAATATAAACAAAGGGAGTTGATAACTGCACCCCTTAAAAAACCCCCTTAACCGCACCCCAATACATTTTTAGTTAAAAATATTTTTTGAAATACAACAAATCACTTCTACCGGTTGCAATTCACACCCTCAATTGATCAAAACACTTATATAGACACAATAGATAGATCAAGAATAAAAAAAATTCACTCAAAATTTATGAGAGTATAAGAAAGAAAGAAAAAATATTACCAATTTAGTTTGGGGGATTGATAAGGGATAGTTAAGGAGGGCAAAGATAATTTTTCATAAACAAATTATCTCTATTTTACTAATTTTATAATAAATTATGATTAAAAAATTATATTTTATTAATTTAATAATAAAATAAGTATATTTTGTTAATTAAATAATAAAATGGGTATATTATTACAAACAATTTTGACAAAATAGTTCAAAAAATATACAAATTATTATATATCGAGCTATTACAAATCAAATCAAGAAAAAATCGAGTCGAGCTAAATCGAATTGACAAAAAATCGAATATGAGTTTAGACTGAATCCGAATCGAACTCCAATCTAAAAAACCAGCCCTAACGAGGGATAGAAAAAGAACAAGCGCTCACAAAGCAAAAAAATAAAAATAAAATTAAGCACCGATCTCCAATCTAAAAATTCTCTAGAAAACAATAATACAGAAAAAGAATTCTCCTTCTCCATGACCAATTTCGGGGAATGAAGAAGTGCCATTATCTCTCTCCCGTCCGGTGCTTACACTGACCCACCTGTCATTGACTATCATGACATATCCGAGCGGCGATCCGGGTGCATGCAAACCCAAAGAAGAGAAGTGGAGAGAACATCCAAATTGGAAAATAGCTGGCTCAGGCTCGCTGCCCAGCTAGGAAACCGCGTGAACCAGACACTCTCACTTCACATCAGCTATTATCCAAATCAGGACAAGGTGATCCCGTGAGTCCACTTTGCACCGTTCGATCAAAACCAACGGACCAGGTTTTCTTAACGATATCCCCCAGATCCCAATATAACCGATCTCATCCGTCCATATTCGATCTAGCGGTTCAAGTTAGAACAAAAGGTTTCTTCATTGTTTCTTCGGAATAACAGCGGCTGCCGTTAGAGAGTGGGCACCCAGAAAGCGTGGATATTCCATGGACCAGGTCCTCCACCATACCAAATACAAACAATGCCCGTCACTCTCCCAAGTCTCCGGTCTACGGCGTTATTACCTTTACTGAATTCATATCCTCTACTGCGCAGTAAATTACTGGGCAGTACTCTTGCTGTTGGATTCGCTTTAAGATTCGTGCTTCTCAATCTCAAAATCCCGCCTACAATCTTCATCGTTGGTTCTCTGAGAAGTAAAATACTGCGCAGCAGAGGATAAGCACTCCGTTGTTACCTTTACTCGTACTTTGTTGTTAGTGATAAACACTTCTTTAATTCTTCTTCTTCTGTCTCTCTCTTTCATTCTTACTTCTTTTGACGGGTCTTCGCAATTGCAAAGCCAGCTTGCTTTCCTTCCTTCCCTCCTTCCTTCGTGCCACCCTCTCTTTCTCTCTTTCCCTCTCGAGTCTTCCTTCTCCTACCTGAACCGGTGGAGGTGGCAAGACATTAGCTGATTGTGAGATCCATTATTGTTTCGGGGCAGTGAGACATGGCTTTCAGTTTCATGGGAGATTTCTCCGTGGGGGCGCTTGTGCTTGCACTCTTGATCGGTTTCGCTTCCAGCAGCTTCATCTCCAGTGCGTTACTACTTGCTTCTTCAATGAAATTCCAAATCTTTTTCTTTCTTTCCTTCTTTCTCCTTTTGCCGAGTTAAGTGGGGATTAAATGATTAATACTTCTTCCTTCCTTTTTTTGGCAGATGAGGTGCTCAATTCTCACAGATCTACAGGAAGAAGCTTGCTGCAGGCCAAAACCAGTAATGATCTTTCCTTCCTTCCTGACAACCCCCTTGATTTCAATTTTGGATTTATTAATTAAGTCATTGTCATTGTCAATGTCGTTGTTGAATGCTGATGTGATTGTGAACTGTGTTCCTGTGGAATTTGGGAATGGGAGTTCAGAAAGAGCGACTAACGGAAGACTAGTCAGAATTCTACCAGTCCAATCATACAATGATCTTTTTGTATAGATAAGAATTCTGTCTGTGGTGGAAATTCGGTAATACCTTTCTGCTTATTGGTATTGAGTCATCTGATTGACGCTGATAAGTCGGTATCATTGACTGGAGATTGTCATGAATTACCTAAAAAAAGTGAAAAACTACTGGCCTTGACTCGAGCAATAAGGTCAATGTGTAGATATTTCGCTGAACCCTGATACCTGAAAATCATTAAAGTCCCCTAACATATTTTCTGGTTGATCCTGTCCACGCTGTAATATAAAAGCGCTCAACACGATATTTGAGTCCCGTAATCAGTATAAGCATCTAGCAGTATGACCCTGTGAAATTTCTAATTTTCTTAGCATGAACACACAGTGGAACGTTTTTTATGTTTTAAGCTTTTGTTAACACAGAACCGTAGTGTGAGCCCTTTGTTAGATTATTCAAGCAAAGCAACAAATTTAAATATCTAAACTTCGAACAACATTTTACTCAGATTGCCCGGTGAGCTTTGAGTTCCAGAACTACACAATAATTACAAGCCAGTGCAAGGGGCCGGACTACCCGGCCACACAGTGCTGCGCTGCACTAGTGCAGTTCGCGTGTCCATTTGCTGACGAGATCAACGATGAGTCAAATAATTGTGCCTCGACCATGTTCAGCTACATCAATATGTATGGCAAGTACCCTCCCGGCCTCTTCGCAAGTGAATGCAAGGGCGACAAGAATGGCCTCCCATGCCCCGCAACCAACTCCACCTCCCAATCTGACAAGGCAGGTGCAGTTGCTGCTAACCAGTTATCTCGGGTTTGGCTTGTGTTGTTGGGTGTGGTTGGTTTTGCAGTTCTTTTCTTATGAGGTTGTGTGGTCGGCAAAGTGTGATGTGATGTTATTCATTGTAAGTTTACAGTAATCCAAGTTTTGCATATTAATTTATACCAGCATGATGGTTGAAAGTAAATGGGTCATGGGATGTGGAAATTTTACCATAGTTCTGATATTTTGGCCAAGAATAGCCATGCAAATGCTGAGATTGTGATTATTTGTTGCAGTGAGGATGATAGCTTAACATGTTTTACAATTTCTGATGTATTATCAAGCTTTCGGTCGAGTTCCTTTATTTTGCTCTTTGTTGTACTATTTACACTAAT
This sequence comes from Cyperus esculentus, assembly GCA_030179965.1. NCBI lineage: Eukaryota > Viridiplantae > Streptophyta > Magnoliopsida > Poales > Cyperaceae > Cyperus > Cyperus esculentus. Next base: position 2,009,174 of record JASGLE010000030.1, read on the forward strand.
TTGGAACTGCTTGTGTGTTTGTCTGAAGTCTGAACAATATACTGATCGGAATGAAAGCAGAAAAATTTTCAGTTCATTTCACGAGAATAGAGTTCAAATGAGTTCAAATGAGTTGATTTGGGAATGAACTTCTGTGATCGGAATGGTCAGTAGAGGAAATGAAATGATTTTGATATATATTAAACAAACCTTAGTTTTCACCTTATTACATGTATTGCCACCGTCTCCATTTAATTTTGCTGAGAGCTCTGGAGCCTCGGACTAAAAAGGAGAAGGGGTATCATTGTCTTTGCACTATCTCGAACTCATTTCTCACCAAATGGCAACGCTTCGCCCGGGATTTCTCACCGCGATTTGAGACCCCTCAACTCTCGCCAAATCATTTCTACTGTCTTCTCTTTTTTCATTCCGATCACAAAACTGACGAGAAAGAGAATTCTTTTTTCTTGTTTGGTGGATAGAGATTTCATTCAGATCACGGTGTAAAATGTGGGGAACTCTGGTTATATTGAATCTGGGCATTCTATAGATATTTTCTTTGTACAATGGAGAATTAAAGTAAAACAGAGTCTAATTTGATAATATGATTTTATTGAAGCCTGATCATGTGTGAAGTAATCAGGACTGAATGACTCATGAACAAAATAGAAAAGATTCAGAATATGAGTTGATGCCGTGAGTACAGAATTCCAATGTTTGTGGCTCGTTGAAATTATTTATTGGCACATCTTTATTTTTTTTGGAAGCGGTTGGCAAATTGGCAGACCATAAATTTTATTGAACAAACTAGTAAAAAGCCCACACCTTATTTTGGATTGAAATTATTATTTTTTATAATAAATCTTATAATAAACTTTTAAGATAATATGTAATAGGACTTAAATTGAGATAATTTATATGGGTCTTTTCCTTAATTTTAATGGGCTGAGAACGCCAACGGGCATTAACGTACATAAACGGTACTGATCTATCCAAGAAAATGATCAACGGCTCAGATTTCTTATTTGAAAAAGATAGCCATTTCATGTCGTTTTTTCCGATATGCTTTTATATATAGTAAGGATAAAAAATTATATGCAGGATATTTGAAATACAAACTATATACACCATTTCGTAAATACATAGATTCCCGAACCCATTACCATTACACCCTGATAATGACCTATGCGGCAAATTGTGTCCACAACTATTTCATATAAATTGTGCCTACAAATTCTGATACTTCGTCTCGATTATTTCATATAAATTTTGTATAATATTTAAATATTGAAAGTCACAAAATGGAGAAATGAATTGTTGTTTGTGCTCAGGAATCACACCCAAAGAGTTTTCCGTTTTTGCTTAATGTAAGTTAACTCTTTCATTATAAGGGTCTGTTTGGCACATGCATTTTGAACTAGAATAGTGGATTAGCTCTCTATTCCAGGTGATGGATGGTGCCAAACGCAATATAGAAGTTTGGATTAGCATATTTGATTAGCTAATCCGGTATTCCACCATATCTATGGAATACCGGAAGAGTCTTGAAATTATACGTTGAAATAGCACTAAAAGTTCTTATATGCCCTTCATTATTTATTGTCTGACATACACTAACAGCTCTCCGTGCAAAAAGATAAAAAAATAAAAAAGAGATGGCAGCCAATCCTACTGTACATCATATATATCATCATTTGCAAATGAGTTCTGCATTTTATTGGGTATCCTGGACAATAACAAAAAAATTTTCTATTAAAGTGTTCATTTTTATTTGTTAAAAATAGATAAATTAATTAATGCATAAATATATTTTTAAATTAGATATTATACTTAAGCTAATAAGCCAATAGTATGATAATATGTATATATTTCAATTATATATAAAAAAACGTCATGGTAGAAGTTCGTTTTGTCCAGTATGACAATAAGCAATGTATATGGATCTTTTGGTCTTTTCAAATCCACATAATATAATCATTTCCCTATTCTGATTAGAGTTTTGCCAGACAACATTTCCACTCTTCCGAATAGTTCAAAATTACACTCTTCTTTTCACTCTTTCAAGTTATTCTTCCACTTTTACTAATCCAATAACACTATTCTAACTCTATTCCTTGATTTGCCAAACGGACCCTAATATATTAGTACCTATAATTTGTAGTTCAAATTCTATCTAAAAAGAAAAATAATATTAAGCTTACCTGACTCATGATTCCATGAGCATTACAAAAGAGAATCATCTCAAGTTCTCAACTAATGCAAGGTATGCGGTAGCTGAAAAACGATCAGATCCATTGGTTTTAGAAGTTTTTTTTTTTTTTTTTGTCAGACGAGAAAGCTTCTGTTGAGATTCATGTGCAGTTTAAATGAGAATATGAGCAACCCAAATTCAAATTGAATTTTGTCCAAACTCCAAAGCCATTTGGACAGCCTCCGTCCAAGAAATTTGGAGAGTCGTACGATATAATTGTTGGTAGTTGATCAACGATAATTTAGTCATGTAGATGCTAAAAATAGAAACAATCTACAGATAAATTGTATGTTGGTTATATTTAAAGTGATGAGGCTACACGCTATCACCGTTGATCAATTGTCAACAATTATATCATACAGTTCTTCGAATTCTTTAGACGAAGACCGTCCAAGTGTGGCTTTAGATAAAATCCGATTCTAATTCAAATATGAGTTAAAACTTAAAACTAGATGTGGCAAATTGGACGGGCGGGTCGGATTTGGGTCGGATGGGTCGAGTCGAGTGATGGGCAGGCCGGGTCGGGTCAATTTTAATATCGATTTTTTTTTTTATCTTATATTGATTTGAGTTGGATTGCTTGCATGTTGTTTGATCTTAGGTCGGGTTGGGTCAGTTTGACTTTCATAAAATGCCGGGTCGGGTCGGGTTTGGGTGGGGTCGGGTCAGGCGGTTTTCTCGGGTCGTGTTGGGTCTTGCCATCTCTATTTAAAACTTTAACTAAGAGCATGTAAATCCTGAGCAGTCCGTTGGTAGCTGCTACCCACTTATCGAAAAAAAAAAAAGTAAATCCTGAGCAGTACGGGCTGCAAGTAACGAAATATAAGAGTCAGCCCAGGGCTTATTTCTGTGAAGGGCCTGAATCTCGGCCCAGTCCCAAATATTCAAACTCTCCTCAGCAGCGTCCGACATTACAACCAACGAATTACCGACTTAACGGCTTTCGTTCGTTCGTTTGTTTGCTCAGAAGCCCAAATCTCTCTTCTTTCTTTCTTTCTTTCTTTCTTTCTTCTCTCTGTTCTTCTCTCTCTCTCTCTCGCGGTCGCGTTTCAGACGCAAGTTGCTCGAAAGTCGAAACCTAGGCGGGGCGGGGCGGTGCGGTGCGGTACGGTCCCTCTTCTGATTCCCCTGCGACTGCGAGGTTCCCAGGTCTTCATTCTCTACCGATTTGTGTAGGTAGTTGTTACTTTTGGGAGTTGATTGTTAATTGTTTAATGAAGGTCGGTACTTTGTTTAAGTTCCCCAAATTGAATTGCGGTGCCGGCCCGTGGCATATTGGTGTAGAGAAAGGGGATCGAGTTGTTCTATGGAGGATTGAGATTGAATTAGAGCTTTCCACGGTGCTGGATTTAGTTGGGCAATGTCCTGCATTTGTCTTCCCACATTTCGAATTAATTGGGGGACATTCTTTTGTTTTTGTAGGTGGGAAATTGGAAATTGTTAATAATATATCTGGATTTTATTTTTCTGCAATTGAATATTCCTTGAATTGTGTAATTTTCCTTTATTGGAAATTTTGTGAATTCGAGTAGTTTTCTGAAACTATCGAGGTTTTGGCTTCCTCTTCATCTAAATTAGGCCTTATATCTGCAATGAAGTGGTTATATCTTCGACTTCAAATTTTAGTTACTCTTAACATGACCTAGTGCGGCTAAATGAAAGAAGAAGAATAGAGCCAATGGGTTGGATTTTGTACGAACGAACAACATATGGAAAGTATGCATACGATAAATAATTACTGATTGGTCACACATTTTATCCTTGTCAATTATGCAATAATGAAAACACAAATGTGTGATGATTGGGTTTTCGCCAGAAATTAGACTCAGCTTTTTTTTTTTTTTTTAACAACTTTAATTCATGTACAAAATGTTTTAAATGTTCTATTTGGTTCCTACTTGCAGGTTGCTGATGCATCATTGATCACAATCAGTGAGTTATCTTTTCAAAACCATTTATTTTATTTTTATGATGAAATGAGATTTTGTATGGTCTCTTGTTTTGTACTTTATTAATCATTGTCTACACAAGCCTTTTTTATCATATGCAGAAACTGCTGTTATAGCCAATTTGACCAGTATTTTCATAATAGTTGTCTATACAGGGGTTTAAAAAAAATGAAATAATTAGGAAAATTTTAATGCGACACAGAGTTCAGTCATATGTTTCTTAATAACTTCGTGCAGTTTAAGGTTTTATAACTTTTATTCACTAATATTAGTTTCTATTATGATACACGTACTCACTTTTTTTTTTCTTCTTCTTTAGATTTTAGGGGAATTACAGAAAAGGTTGGACAGCAAGACAAGTTGGATACTTTGTCATTATCTTTTGGAAATTGTCTGATACTCTGATTTTCTAAGGTACATTGCTGTTTAGTTGATGCCATGCTTTATTTCTTTCAGTGCAATCAAACATAGTAATGTTCCCCTCACGATCTTGTTGTGCTGCATTTTCTTAATTGTCCATCGTATTTGATATATCTCATATAATAGCAATGAGTATACACAAAATTAGGTGTGTGGAAAAGAAAATACAAAAGTTAGGTGCATGGTTGATAAAGATTTTAGAGGGTAGGAAAGAGTGAGGAATTCTCAGTGTGCAATTGCAGCAGTCCCACACTGTCAAACCTGTGAGCAGATTGTTAAGTTTTAAGTATGAGTCGACATTGGTCGTAAAAAGTTAGTAGTATGGGCTAAGGATTTCTCTTGTGAATAGGGGTTTGGCCTGGTTTTAAAACTTTACTCTTCAATAGGATTTTATTTTATATCAAAAGCCAGTATCTTAATATGGGCTGAGACACAAGTCCTGTGTAATGACCTTTGAAGGACCTCCAAACTCTTGAACTCGGATGTCTCCCGAGTACATGGCCTCTTTAAAGGCCCAAATACATCTGTAGGTTGGTTTAGGCCTGAACCACCATCCACACTCGTAGCTGTTAGCACTACTGGCTTTATTTTTCATAGACTGTCTTAAGTCCTGGAACAAGACTAAGGGTTCACAACTCAGCCTATAGAGCGTATTGCATATAATGGGTCTGTTCGGCGATAGCAGAATAGAGGAATTGATTGGAAAAGTGCATCTATTCCCAACGAACAGAACCGGATTAGATTGGAATTGGAGCTTGAAAGAGAGCCACTTTTCCCTGCTTTTCAATTCCAACCAGTAGACGGAATAGCGATTTGAAGGGGAATAGAGAATAGATGAACACTTTTTTAATACTATTTGCTTTCTCTTTTGCTGATGTGGCTTCAAAGCCTTCATTCTTTTTTGTTTCTTCTCTATGTTGTTGCACACTCCCCAAAAAAAAGTTGTTCATCTTCCCAAACAAATCTCAAGCAATATTTGATGATCCTTTGAGAATCTTGTACATCCAAATACAGAAAATTAATGAGAATATTTTTCTTTTTTAAATGAGATCCATATTGGTATATTTTCGATAACTGATCTGTCTTCTCAACTGAAATCAAACTGCCTTTCGATAACTGTAAGGTCCATATCTAACCATTTCATGTGTCTACTTCATATTTGTTTGAAATATCATATGAAGTTTGCTTTGAATTTCTTCTGAAGTCAACGACAAGCTTCAACTTTTGAGATATTTTAATACTTTTTTTATTTAGACTATTCCAAATGTTTAACACGCCAAAGAACAATGGAATTGATCGGAAAAGCTTTCAATTCTCAAATCCGCTAATTCTCTTTTCCTGCACTATTCGTGGGTTTGCCGAACAGACCCAATATAATCTAATACTCACACACACACACACACAGAATTAGCATACAGTACTAGTCCCTAACTCTGTAACACAGACACACCCCTTTGGCATATGGCTTATCCACTTTGGATAATCAGTATCGCTCTTTATCACGGGCTGGGTTGAGTATCACTCAATAGTTGTCCACTAACTGTTCAGTTAGTTTCCGTGCCCAAAATGCAGCCAATTAGTTTGATACATATCCTAACAATAGGATGTTGGGCTGATTTCCCAAATCATGATTACAACAGGTCATCAACAGACTATTGGTTGATACGGTAGAAGGTCCTCATTTGAAGTAAGCTAATTCACAACCTAGTGGCTTGGGTTGGCCTTCCACTGGCCACGTCCTTGCTCCATTTTGAGTCCGGTATACTTAGCATAGTAGAATCATTGTCTGAGAGGCTCTTAGCTTATTTACTATTGTCACGTGCAATAAATTTTAAGTGTCAATTTGTTCATGTATAATTTTCTTTCAAATGAACATATGTAGGTTTAGTAACCATGTCTCAGCTAGCACAGGATGAGTTTGAAGAAATGGCTGATGAATTTGACTTGTCTGATATGGATAATGACATGGACGATGAATACAATGGGGCTCGGGTCATTGGTTCTGATTCTGATGATGAACAATCTGTAATTTACTTTTACATTATATCTTTTGTATAGCACAATAACTTATTTTTGTTTGGTTATTGTAATGAATTCGGTTGGACAAATTGAATTTTCTTACCTTCTGAAAGTAGACATCTGAATCCAAAAGGATTATGAGTTGCTTAAGACACTGAAAATGGTGCCCATCTGAATCTAAAATGATTATCAGTTTACTCCCTTGCAGCAAGCAGAAGTAGCCAGTGTCATGGTGCCCATCTAAGGGCATAGTTCATTAGCTGTTGTCCATTTATTTTTCAACCATTAACATATACACAACCATAAATGTTACGAAATAAGACTCAACCTGAACCCGTAGCTAATAACTTTCTTTAATGCAAACCTGAATTGATTTGCTTTTTACTTGCATGTGCCATAAGGTGACGGACACAACAGCAGCAGAGGCACGGAGAGGGAAGGATATACAGGGAATTCCTTGGGAAAGGTTAAGTATTACCCGAGAAAAGTACCGCCAAACCAGACTGTTGCAATACAAGAATTATGAGAATGTACTCAACTCTGGACAAGAATCTCAGAAGGTAAAGACTGCTTATTTACACTCAGAGATTGTTACATTGGTCTTCTAGGGTGTGTTATAATGTCTGGCATGCATAGTCGCTTACCCTTGTTACGTGGATATGTTGGTGCAGGGTCCTTAGATAATATTTTTCTTTGTTATTTGTGAAATAGCTTTATACTGTAAGTCTGTAACTGTCAAAGACCATACAATTCTCATATGGAATAAAATATTTGGTCAGATTGAGAGTCATTCTTTAATGTTTCTTCTTGACAAGTAACATTACAAGCATGATTTAACACGGATTAATTTTACACACATACAATGCTTTAGACCAAAGCAAAGAGAAAGCAGGTTCAAGTCATTCATCAGGATCTTTTAGGTATCCCAGGCCTTTGGTTTGATGGTGACCAGTATTTTGGTTTGGACTACTTATAATGTGATTCTTAGATGACAGTGATTGATTTATAAATGAATCTATCTTACAAGTTCAGATATATTGGCTTTGAAATGTTTGTAGAATTGGTGATTAAAACGGTTTTGCCAAATTGATACTTAAATATTGTCTGGTATTAGTTTGTTTATATTACATACTGTTCAGTCTGGTGTTATTTTTTATAAGCGCGCAATGAGGAAATAGTAGTCAAAGTTTAGACCTTTTTGTTTTTTAATTTATGGCAGTTCACTCTTTTTACAGCTTGATAAGGACAATATATAATTTTTTTTAATTCAATTTAACATTTTGCGATACTCCTCTCCTTACAAGATTTTTGGTATTATAAAACAGGACAGCAAAGTTACAGAAAAAGGAGCAAATTATTATGATTTTCATCGAAACACCAGATCTGTGAAATCCACCATTCTTCATTTTCAGGTAAGTAATGAAATTTTTAAGAATTGTTATTATTATTTTGGCACCTGATATTTATTGTACTAGATAGTTAGATTGAAGAAGAGAGTATGGTTGCGGTTAGATCTTTTTGTGTGTTCTTATTGAATCCATATGAAGTATAAAAAAATTAATGAGTTAATCTGAATTTGTTGAATAATGTATAGTATATGTTCTGCTAATTTAGGATGTTGCATTTAGAATGGGGATGAGTTGAGATAAAGTTTAATAATAATTTTTCTTTATCAAAAAAAGTTTAATAAGAAATTCATCATTCAATACATGCTTTGGTGCACATATCATGACATATGGTGCATTTTTTATGTTTATGAAAATTACAAACTGACATGCTCTTCATGCAGTTGAGAAATTTGGTGTGGGCGACATCAAAACACGATGTTTATTTGATGTCACACTATTCAGTTCTTCATTGGTCATCTTTGACCTGTGAGAAAAAAGAACTCATTGATGTACAAGGACATGTTGCCCCGACCGAGGTAATTGACAGATACAAGCAGAACTGTTCTTCTTTGTTTCGACTTTCTGATGTTCACTCCTGTTCTTACTATTAGTCTTTTAATTTACAGAAACACCCAGGAAGTTTATTGGAAGGGTTTTACCAAACTCAAGTTAGCACATTAGCTGTAAAAGATAACCTGCTTGTTGCTGGTGGATTTCAAGGAGAGATAATTTGCAAAGTAATTCCTTCGTATCTCTGTGTTCCCTTATCTTTCCTAAACTCTACTATAACCTTCCTCATGACTTTTTAATTACTGAATACAGTATTTGCCTACTAAAAAATAAATTCATGACATAAAGGGTCCCTGTTAGGCTGCCCCTTTGAGGCTTCTTGTTTGGGCTCCCGGTTTTTTTGCATCTATGAGTGTTAGAATTCGTAAACTGACTTTTGGAACTACTGTGTGATGAATCTCTCTTTCAGTTTCTAGATAGGGAAGGAGTAAGCTATTGCTGCAGAACGACATTCGATGAGAATGCGATTACCAATGCTGTTGAGATTTACAATGGTCCTAGGTAGCTTTGTTTATTCACAATTTGCTGTGCTTTTAGTAATCTTAGTTTTGTGTAATGGTGATTAAATCATTTGACATGTACTTACATCTTTTTTTAAATTTCTTTAGCGGCGCTGTTCATTTCATGGCCTCAAACAATGACAGTGGGATCAGGGTTTTTGACATGGAGAGATTCTTGCTTTGCAGATCTTTTCGTTTTGACTGGCCTGTTAATGTAAGCTTTTCTATTCATCTTTTGCCCCCCTCTCCTCTGGCATGTGCATGCATTTGCAAACGGAATAAATTTTGTATCGAGGAAATATCTAACAAAAATGGATATTGCCATACTTTTTAATGATCTTGTAACAATGTAATTTTATAATGTACTTTTATTTTATTTGACTTCTCATGTAAATGCAGCATACAGCGCTCAGCCCAGATGGAAAACTCTTAGCGGTAGTTGGTGACAACCCTGAGGCGCTTCTACTTGATTCCACCACTGGAAAGGTAAAATATTTCTAATGTTTGTTTGCTTCTTCTTTTACTAGTACGTTTTCATGTTAAATTAAACCTAATATTGAAAAAATCCTACAGACAATTCATGAATTGAAGGGCCATGTAGATTTCTCTTTTGCATCAGCATGGAACCCGGATGGTTTCACATTTGCCACAGGAAACCAGGACAGAACTTGTCGTGTGTGGGATACCCGGAACCTATCGAAAGCTGTTACTGTCTTGCGGGGCAACCTTGGTGCGATTCGCTCTATCAGATTTACGTCAGATGGCCGGTATATGGCCATGGCTGAGCCTGCTGATTTTGTTCACATTTATGATGTTTCGGGCGGGTATAACAAGAAACAGGAAGTGGATTTCTTTGGTGAGATCTCGGGGATATCATTCAGCCCAGATACAGAGTCACTATTTATTGGTGTTTGGGACCGTACGTATGGTAGTTTGTTACAGTATAACCGAAGAAGAAACTACTCGTACCTTGACTCACTAATCTGAGAGGATGCCGTCTGTTTTGGGAAGACTTTAGTGTTTATGAGGGGGTGCTTGGAAAGATGCTGGAGAATTGAAAGTATATAAAAGAAATGTACAGATGTGTAGACATTCGCACCAAAGGAATGCTGATCGGGTTAAAATTCTAAAAAAAACAAAACAAAAAGATAGGTCGTCATAGAAGTTACTATCGCATAACTTGCATTTAGAGTTTGTTCTGATTTTCTGTCTTGTGATATAATTCTTTGAACTCAGTGTGATCTCAATATCATTTGTTGACATTTCGCGCCTGCTGTGTATCCTAAGAACACAATAAATTATTAATTCTTCTTCAATATATTGCTGTGTCAGAAATCTTTGAAATCTTAGCTAATATAATTTTCTTATAGAGATGGATAGAACATGCTTTTGTTGCATCATGTGGGATATTGTAATATAATACTGTGAATCTGGAATCTGGTACCAGATGTTTGGTACCTGTCACTCAGGACTTGGTTTCTGATCTGAATGAAATCAGTGGATTAACTAAAAAAAAGTTCTTACTTGACTGGCAAATTAATTCTTAGTTGTAGTTGCAGTAAAAGATGTACACCATTTACAATGCTTTTCGTGTGGAAAATTGCGGGTTTGAAACTTAGATAAAGGTTTTTTATAGACAGTTAATTTGACTGACTTAACTCTCATCTTTTATCTAAAAAAAAATGAAAGAAAAAGAACCATCACTTGAATAATATAAAAAGGGTGTACAGTAGTCAATGTACATAAAAAATTCTGTACCTATGTTAAATGAACTGTTGGGAGATTAATGGATCATTATTTGCTCCGGAAACTTCCATACAGTTTTATCATCATCTCTTTTGTTTTTATTCGAAGAAAAGTCAATTCAATTACTTTCTGAGAAACTGATAGGATCGATCGAAACATGACGAACACGAAGTAACCTGCTTGTTTTTCCTAGAACAACACATCAGCACGTCAGTATCTAAACCTTAAAAAAAAAAAAAAAAATTGCAGCATATCAAGCACAAAAAAACGTTGAATATAATTACAGTGCAATTTCTTAAAGCAGGTGTGTATAAAACTTCATGTGTTCGTAATAATTGTAAATCCAAGTTTTAGTATAAAACTTCCAAAACTAAATTACAGAGCTTTCAAATTTCAACTGTTGTCCTTTTTTTTCGAAAAGTTGATAGTAGCTTACAGCTACCAACATCCCCCCCAAAAAAAAAAATAATAATAATACAGCTACCAACATAAACTGTTGTCAGCTGTTGTTTGGTAGTACTACCTCTGTCCCAAAATAGATGGATTTTTTGTAGTTCATTTGAACTACAAAAAATCCATCTAAAATAGGACAGAGGTAGTAGTTAAAATGCAACAATTACTGCGTTGAAGCCGGAGATTCCCCCTTATCAAGAACGGGAGTATACGGGCTGTTAATTTTCAGTCTATGCATAAAATTATAATTCCATTTAATTTCAGAAGTTTTTAAAAATTACTAAATCTGTTATGGATCGGATAAATATGGGTCGTTCATTTTTTATAATCGGGTGGTCGTGATATGTCTTTTAGATACAATAAAGAAACATATTTAATAAAAACCGTTCAATTTAAAATGAAATGTTACTTAGCAGATCCATATTGTTTAATAATTAATATATTCTTAAACATAAACGAATCAGTCCCAAATTATATTTGAATAATCCCCAATCACGAAATTTGACTTTGCCGAACGTATCTCGAATCAAAAGATTGTTATTATGATCCTAACATCTCGTTTAGTAAGTATAATACAAGCTTAGTGATATGAATGATTTAAGGAGCTGTAAACAGGGGCGGACCTCTTTGGAGGCCAACCTGGGTGCCCGCCCCCCCTTAAAATTTATAAACTTCCATCAAATTCATTAATTTTCATTGTAAAATTTGTTTGGACAGTAAAATGCACCCCCCTCCCATATATCCCAACATTATTTTCCCTTAATAAAATAACTCTTTATAAATCATTAATTTTTTCCTTAACCATGCATGTGCTCTTTAATCTAATTGTGTTGACTGTTGAATAATGGATATCGGAGTTGAATTAACTAATTATGAGTTGCTAGAGCTTTTAGCTTGGGTTTTGTCCGAAAAATTAAATCAAATAAATAATAAAAATTTAATATTAAACAATATTTTGAACATAATTTTTAAATCTTTTGATATTTTGATATAAATATTAAATAATAATAATGTAATAATGAAATGCATAAATGTTAGATCATTTTAAGGGTTAAATTTTGTATTAAAAATTTAAACATATCATATTCATGTTATTTAATATAATAGAAAAATATATAAGTCATTGGATCAAAGTATATAAAAAGTTTCAAACAAATTCAATGGTAAATAACATTAAACCTACACTCTTTATGGAACATAGATTTAATTGGAAGAGAAGTATATTTATGTTGGGACCTCGTCTTTCAATATATGAGTTGAATTTCTTGGACTGTTCGTTGGAAAGTATTTGCTGGGCCAAATATTTTGTATGTACTTTCCTTTCTGTTATATATGTTTTTACCGAAATTAAAGAAGTAGAACAATCTAAATTTTCTACTAGTTATTCTCATTTTGAAACACTAAAATGGGCAATTAATTGATGTCAATTTTCTGAATTAAGTTTATCGGCCCCCTTAATTTTTTGTGAAGCTCCGCCACTGACTGTAAATTAACTATAGAGATATCTTAAACTAAATGACTGATATTTTACATTTTTTTTTTTGATGAAGTAGGCCAGCCTACTTTAATATATATTAAAAATATATTAAAAGAAAAAAGATTTTACACCGGCTATGTTTATTCATATGTACAGAAAACTTATAAAGGAACTAGCCGAGATTTATTGAATTATCCCCCCCTATACTGGCGAACCCTATGTACAAGCTAATACCCAGAGTCTGATGTCTTCCCTGATGTAATTAAGCACCCCCTGAGTTGGAAGATTCTTGCTGGCGAAAATGCGACGGTTGCGCTCTTTCCAAATATTCCATAACGTAGCCCCAACCAATCTGATTTGCGTTCGCATCTTCGGATGATGATCCTCTGACCCGGGTCACATGACTAGGGATGGAAGTTTGGCCCGCGGCCCCGAAAACTCGCCCGGCCCGGAGGGTGGACGGGCTGGGCCACGGTACGGGCCAGGACAGGACCGGGTTTGGGGTTTGGCCCGCCTACTCGGCCCAGGGTATCACTTAACATGTAATATAATTAAGAAAAACAATATGAAATCACAAGTGTTGTCTTGGTCTAGTGGCAAAAGGGTATGGATCTCACTCTTGAGATCTAGAGTTCAATTCCCACCATTGACAAATTAATTTTGCAATGTCGGACGGGCTGGCCCGTGGGTGGGCCGGGTCAGGTCGGGCCGTGGGCAGGACGGGCCGAGAATTCCTGGCCCGCTAGTAAGAGCAGGGCAGGACGGTCCGGGCCATATTGGAGACGGGCCAGGACACAGGATAGGCATTTGGCCCGCCTACCCGGCCCATGGCCATCCCTACACATGCCTCGGGTCATGTGACCCGGGTCAGAGGATATGAATTGCGCATCTTCTGCCTTAACGCAATTCACCTTAGAAGATATCTCCCCCGTTTGATTAAATCAACGCCTCAGATTTGTCATGCGAGTCAGGTTTCAACCTGCTTTTTCGATTTTCGTGCTGGAGTCTCACAGTCACACCCGCGGCCTGCCTTTCTTTTATGGACACACCCCTCGTCACCTCGCGCAGCCATCGACGCACCCACCTTTCTTCTTTGTGCCCATGGACTGTCTTTCCGGCCATAGAAGATTTTAAGAGTTGACGATCCAGCAAGAGAGTCAAGCTGAAGGATCGCCAAGCGCCGAGCACTGTTCCCTCTTGCTAACGTGGCTTCTTCGCTTCTTTGAGACTTCGACTGACTTCATCACCAGCAACCATCTCTGTTGTCCAATTTCCTCTTCCATCTTTACCAACCATACCAATGGAAGAGGATGGAAATAGAGGGAGAAGGGAGCACTGTTGAGATTTGAGAGGGAGGAACCCAAAGTGAGGAAAGGGGATGAGTAAAGAAGAAAGGTCCGCGACTCCAACACGAAGAAACAGCAAGCTGCCAGGAGTGGAATGGGTTAATCCAGTTGAAACTTGGGGAAAAAATATCAAAACAGATCTGAGACGTTCGTTTCATTGAACAGTTCAGATATCTACTAAGGCAAATTGCCTTAAGGCAGATGATGCGGACGTGTCCCAGTGTGGTGCTTGCTCCTTATTGATTTGATGCCGTCGCTTCAACCAAAAGTTGATGATGGAGTCCCCCCCCCCCCCCCCCCCCCCCCCGGCGAGTGCTTATCCTCCAACATATGGTATGTACCATTCTTCACGTGAGTCGTTGGATCACCTCAGGATTTGTGCCAGCACGAATATGAAGGGAGATTCAACGGTCCACATGAAAAATGGCACATGCCATATGTTAGGAGATGTGAAATCCAGCCTGTGACCCTAGCAGGGCGCTGATGTAAAAGATCTTTTACATCTTTTACACATTCCGTCCAGTATACACTCTATTTCATCTATTTATTACATTGTATTATCAGACTCAAGTTGAGTTAACATTTTATTTCGTTTTAACCCACTATCAAACTAAAGTAAGCGTGCTGTTTTCTAAACTCTAAAGTACGATCATACCGGTCTACAAACTCGGTGGCTGCTTCACAGAAATTTAAAAAAGAAAAAAATTGATTCAGCTGAAAACCAAAACATGTACACGTGCAGGACACCTCATCCCGATCTCCCCCACCGCCTCCTCATCTCCACGTTCTACTCCCATCTTATTCCTTCCAATTCTACTCCTTCTCACGCAGCCTTTACAATCTCCAACAACCAACGACACCCCGCGTGATTTCTGCAAGTAGAAAGAGCCGGTTGGTTTAAGTGCTCTCCAATTATTCACCTCATTATTGACCAACCTCTGTCCATCAGTACGCCATTGTGCAACAAGTAATGCCAGGCTCTCTCTTTAGAACTCGTTGACTCGTTACATGCTTGGAGTACCGAACAGGCCACAGAAGAACAGAAGATTCCTGTCCAGTCAGTCACACTTTCTCCGAATTTCTCATCCAATCTTATTTTATCATATTATTATTATTATTTTATTATTCTCGCCAATAAAAAAAAAAGAAGCTAAAAAGTAAAAAGTAAAAAAGATAAAAAATAGATTTCCGGATGGATGAAGGCAAAAAAGAAGGAAAGTAATTTTGTTTCTGTTGTCGATTATTATCGTGCTGCTGCTCTGTTGTATTCTCTGTTGGTATTCTCTACTTTCTAGGGTTGAAGTTGAACGAAAAAACTCCTCGTCGTCTCGGATCTCTGATCTTCTCCCAAAATCTACCTCAAATTTCGCGCGAAATTTCCCGACCTTTATGGCTTTATAGAATTTCCCGATTCTCCTTCTCATAAACCCCGCTAGCTCCGTTCTTCCCCTTTCGCGCCACATCTTCATGGAGGAGGAATCCGCTGCTCCTCCTCCTCCTCCTCATCATCAGATGCCAACCACTTCCAACGGTGAGCTTGATTTGAATGATTCCAATGGTGGGACTTTGGAGCCGCCGCTCGGATCACCGTCTGCCGCCGCTGCGGCGACGGAGAAACCGGCGGCAGGTGGTACTAAGAAGGGTGTGGGATTGAGGAAATGGAGGAGGATCAAGAGGGAGGTGGTTAAGGAAGGATCGGTTGAATTTACTGCGGAGGATTCGCCGCCGCGGGATTTGGCGGAGTTAGCTCAGATGCACAAGAGGCGGATCCCGCTGCCGGATTCCTCCAGGAATGCTCCGGCCGGAGATGAGAGGGACGATGCGGAAGGGGAGAGCTCGGTGGCTTCGGTTGAGTCGAGGAACACGGGGTTGAACGAGGTCGGTGACTACGGATCGCCCTTCGTGCCGTCGAAGAGTCCGGAGGTGGAGCGGCCGCTGATCCTGAATGGCCCCGCGGTGTTTTCGATCGGGGCTGTTGATTCGGATAACAGTGACGATTGGGGGGGCAGTAAGTCCTCCACAGCTGCCAGTGCGCCGAAGGCTCACGGCGTGATGTTTGGTAGAGATAGAGGCCGTCACAAGGGAGTTTCAATGTTTAGCACGAGCCAGCGGATTACCTCGCGGTCCAAGGGGGAATCCGGTAGGACTCACAGGTTAAAGGCCGAGGCCGAGAATTCAATCTCGAATTCGAACGCGGTCAGCAACGGGAAACACAGCGATAAATCGGTGAATTTTGATGGGGGCGATAACAGTGACGAAGGGTTGCAAGGAGAGGAGGTACGATCCGGGTATTATTACAGGGAGAACGGAGGCAGGGAGAATCTGGGTCACTATGATGAATCGGGGACTATCTTTGAGGAAAAGGATGTGAACAATGGGTCCGATGATCCAACTCTGGACCCGTTAGTCGAGTCGGTCACAATTCTTCAGAATGCTCAGGAGGCACTCGAAACAGGTACAGTTTAATTTTTGACCCAATTTTTTTTTCATTTTGTTTTAGTATACTGGTACGTAAACCAAATTGACTGGTATGACATAATACTACAGACTGCAATTGAGGAATATTAGATATGAATTGAGATCAAGCTGGTATAGACTAAATAGCAGTACCGTTCTGGTTATGCTTATTGCTCAGTACAAAACACAGCAATGGTTCGACTGTTCGAGGTCTTAGTGGATTACACATATGGTGTGTGGTCAATCTCGTACCTTTAGTTTTTTCTTTTTTTCTCCCACCTTTGAACGTTACTTAACTAATATTTTGCATTGTATTTCTGTACATATTGTTTAATTTTGTAGTATGATATTGCGCTTTCTGTCATGTATTGGGTGCACTAGTACTAGTGACTTCATTAAAAATTGGCAAGACCCAGTCGCCGGTCTTAAAAAAAAATCATATGATTTGTATACAATACATAATAATGGTGTACTGCTAGTCTATTGGTGATAGTTTATTTGTTGCACCTCTTATATACTTTCACTAAACTTTTATTTGCAACTTTTAGTTTATTTTAACCTTTTTGTATAATATGTACCTTCTTTTGCTATTTAAATGCAATTAATATTAGTAACATTTTAAAAAAATGAGTGAGACCCAGTTGCCGGCCTTTAAGAAATCCATATTGTCATGCAGCACATATATATTGCTGTTCTACTACTGATATCTTGTAGCAAGGGAGTTCTTTTGACCATTTCTAATTATGCATAATTTTAGTATGTTATGGCATCCTTGTAAACTATCTCAAAGTGATTGGCATGAAGTACTTAGGTTAAAATAAATTAATAATTTTCAGCAGTGGGTTTTGTTTTCCTTATTTTATTGCAACACTTTTCTTCCAAACAAGTGCAGTTTTGGTTCTACATCCTTAAATGGTTAGCTGTTTGCCCCTACCTTTTTTGAATAACACATTTCAATTCACTGTCTTTTGGTTGTTGTATTTCACTACTTTGTAAATCTTTACATTGTGAATACTTTAATAAAACTTTAATATGTTTTCGATGTATAATATAATACCACTACAAGTGTGACTGTGCAGATGGTAAAATTGCGTAAAAATATTCTGATTCGGCAGTAGCTACTTAGCAGTTTTGTTATCTTGTAGGCTTCTTTAGTTATAGTTTTAACAACAGAAATCATAGTATGATGATTTAAGAGTTGATGAGTTGTGGTAAGCGAAAATTTTTTTTTTTGTACAAGTCATCATTCTTCTATATATTAGTTTCACCTAAATAGGAATGCATTATGGCTTAATGTGAAATGACTAAAAAGATCCTGATATATTTACAGCATTCAAATAAGCAACCATTGTTCAATTCAGCATTCTGACCAGAAATTTTTGTTAATGATCTTTCTTCCTTTATCAGAAATTGAGAAGCTCACACAAATAGAGAATGAAGCCATGGGAGAATGTGAAGAGGCTGAACTGAGCGAATTGTCTGATTCAAATGCTGAAATTGATGACCTTGATAGGAAGATAAATAGTCTAGAATCTGAACTAGAAGCAGCATTAACCGCTCTCAGAGAGAAGGATTTGCAAATAGTAGAGCTCAAATCACGCTTGAACCAAATTCAGATGCAACCCGAGCTGGACCAACTCATTCAAGAGAAACTAGAGGCTGAAATCAATTCCCTTGTGATTACAAAGACAACACAGAAATGGAGGCGGATAGCGGAGGATCAATATGCACTTTATAATGAAACTAAGTCTCTCTCATCCGACCATAAAAATTTGACACTTAAACTCAGAGAAACTGAAAAGATGGAGGGGGTACTGAAAGAACGTGTTCAAGAACTGTTGAATGTGTCGGAGGAAAATACATGCACTATTGAAGTTTTAAAATTTAGGAACCTGACTTGCGCCACTTCTTTTATATTTTTCATGGAGTTAGTGTTGTTGATGCTTGTGATGCTGAAGTTTATCATGCATCTCTTGCCAACTCCTAGTGATATTGTGCCTACATAAATTAGCTTTTTTTTTTCCCCCTCTTCTTTAGTCGGTCCATTTTTTCCTTTTGTAAGTTCCATTTGATGTTTTTTTTTTCCCTATTACTGTAACATTTGTTAGAAAACGGAGGTATTTTGTAGTTTATAAAATGTCCTTTTGTAAGATTTGAGCCAGTTGTTACCACTGATGCAATTTATTTGTAAGTCCTCAAGGAGGGTATCGTTCCCTAGCATGGCTAGTTTTTTTCTTGTTGATCTTTTCCGAATACAATTTCGCTTGTAAGAGCGAGTCATTATAGTGATAATAATGCATTTGTTTATGTATATTATTATGCACATTTACTGTCGTTTTTAATTTTGCTATAGAAAATTGTGCTTGGTTCAATGGTGGGATCATAATTCTATTGGAATAGAAGAAAAGTGCTGTCATTGATCAAACTGATGATGTTTTGGTATGGAAGTAAGCTCAAATGGTATCAGGAATTAAGCAAGAGCAGACTGTGAATCTGAGTCTGCACTTCGCAACCAACAAAGAGTTAGCTACAAGTCGCAACATACTCATCTCAGTACATAATGGCTGTATTGTAATTGTATATGGGCAGGGACATGAGAACATGGAATCACGTCTCAAGGGCAAATTATTGTTGGATTAATTAAGAAAATAATAATAAATCTGCCTTGTGCCCTTGTCAGTTGCAACTTGCAAGCAAGCATGAAGCAACTGCCCCATCATGCATCTGCATCTTTTTATAATTCCATTGTCAATTGTTAAATTGTTAAGTTCAGTAAAGTAACGACTCTCACAACTTCTGAAGAGAGCAGTTACAAGTGCCAAGAGGAAATTTATTTAACAAAACGAGCACTAATAATACGTACCCGTTCTGTTGCCTTTTATGATACTTCAACAAGTCACAATCCATTTTGTTAGTTCGAAATCAAGCATGACCGTTTATTCTCCTAAATAAAAGAGTAATGTGACTTAATCCCAATTAAGGGAGATGTCCATTCTACCGATCTAACTTGTTGTGCTTCTGTCATATTGTTCAAGCCTCTTCTCTTCTTGCCATCAGCAGAGCTTCCCTCCAAGCAATTAGCAACGCCAATAAAATTGAAAGGGTTTGAAACTGAAAGGGAACCTATATCTTAACTAAATGTTAAATGTGTTTAGTTTTGGAAAACATCTTGCGTTCATATATGGACTGTCCATAGAGTCTCATGTGTGACACAAGTTGTTACATTGAGGTTCACATGATTCCCATTTGTCATACAATTTTGTGACTTCTATGGATTTTCCATGTATAGACAGTAGTAGGTATGACTCTTTAGTTTTTTACAACATTAGCTTGTTCAGCAGACACAAATCCTGTAGGTTTTTATAGGAATTGAGAGTCTATAAGAAATAATTTATATTTACTGTTCTGCAGACTATACTATCAATTCCTAATGAGAATTTATTCCTCTAAAATATTTGTTTTTAGAGGAAGATATTAATTAAGTTTGAGTGAATTATTTTTTCCTTATCAATGATGAGTTCTTCGTAGGTTTTCACTAAATGCAATCTTGAATCCTATTCCAATAGAAAAATATTCTGTATCAATGATGGGTTTTTCGTAGGTTTTTACCAAATGCAATCTTAAATCCTATTCCAATAGAAAAAAATTTCTCTAGGATCGGTGACTACTGAACATACCTTCATTAGTGGGAGTGGTAGGGGTTAGCTCCGTTGGTTCCCTTTTATCTATTTTATATTAACAATTAAGCCCGTTAATCTAAATGACATATAGAGGCCGCTGGATCACATTTTGGTCCGGTGAATGTTATTTAAGGCCCTCTCTATTCTATTTTGGATCAGAAATATAATTTCACTGTTGTAATCCGGAGAGATCCAATTTAGCGTCTTATTAATGTCACCTGTCAGGTCAGAGATCCAAATTCTCTCTCTTTATAAGCCGAGCACAAAAATGAGTGGTAGTAGAGAATTAGAGATTTCACGTCTTCTAACATAGGGCATGTACCATTTTTCACGTGGACCGTTAGATCTCTCTTGAGATTCGTGCTGGACCAGATTCTGAGGTGATCCAACGGTCCACATGAAGAATGGCATATACCATATGTCATATGTTAGAGGATGAGCACTCAGAATTAGAATCCTTTGGACAATATCCGATTCCAATCGGAAGTACTACGAAGTCGGTCGACCGGTAATAGAGAAAGCCGGTATGGCGCACAAAGTCGACTTCCGATCAAGAGGGTTCTGCACTGACAATTCTGGACCAGTTGCTTTCCGAGGTAAACCCATCCCAAACTGTACCCCCCTCTAGCTAGCTCCATGTCTGGCAACGTCTTCAATTAGTATAATTCTGGTAATATATATGATGCAATTGTTGTACACTTGCTGCAGGAGGAAAACAAAGAGAACTTTGAATTTTGCATGCATTCGTTGATGCAGACAACAAAACAAACCTTTCAAATTACCAAAGTTTAAGAGGAAAGAAAATAAGGTGCTCTATGGTAGTGGTATGATCTCTGTAGAGAGCTTAATAGTTAATTACCAGAATCTGTAATACTGTAATAGTTACTATTCTAGAGACGAAAAATCTGCTGATTGAGCTTGGTTATATATATCTTATTTTGAAGTTTGAATTCCTGTACTTTTTTTTCTCATAATTAAATTGTGCGATTATTTTCTTCACGCCATAGCTTGACGATTTGCATTTCATTAATCAAAGAAAAGAGTTTACAAGGCACAAAAAAATAAAGATACAGATACATCATACATGCAATGATACAATGGTATATAAGATACAAGATATGTATTACAAAAGACAAAAATCACATGTTTTTGTTATAAATTGATATAATACAAAATATACTAGAGTAATGGCCTCGCGTTGCTTCGGCCGTGTTGATCGGGATAAGTTAGGATAAATTTTTGATGATATTTATTATTGATGACTTTATATTGTATTTTTTTATTCAATTATATATATATTTTGGAATTATTGTTAAATTTACAAAATTTGTAAAGTTTTTCATCCGCATTAGGAAATTGGATCAGGATATTTTAGATTATCTATACGCTTCAATTATATAGCTCTAATATTACCTTATTATGGTTTTTGTACTTTGTTTGGACGTTAATTAAAATACATTGTTATAACAAATATACTATGAAAAGTCATAAAAAATTTATGGTACCGCATAATATTACCCATCGTACCGTATAATATATTCAAATTAAATTAATTTTATTAAATTCTTAGTTAATATGACTAAATTTATCTTTTCAAATATTTAAATGAAAGTAATTTTATTAAATTATTAATAAATATGACTAAATTTATCTTTTCAAATGATATTTAGTGAGAAATGGGTAACATGAATTTAATTTTCAATAGCTTGCATTCAGGAACTTATGACGGAAAGATTAACCAAACTTATAAAAAAATAAATAGAAGCATTTAAAATTCATCACATACAATTGAATTTATTAGTGATATTATCTTAAATTTTTTCTTGTTTAAGCCTCATGTCGGATTAAAAATAAATTATTAAATATGTGATTCTATTACATAAATAATTATCAATTATAGAAGCTTCATGTCATTCACACATTTTGGCATCTCATATAATAATGATTTTTATTGTTTTTTTGCTAATTGGTACGAATAATACTAAATTCATGTATCTGAATACCGTCATTTAGTTTTGTGCGAACTGGATCACTGGAAGATCAGATATCAAATGATGTTGGTCTTAAAAAAAAAAAAAGGATTTCCATGGCAGATTCCCGGGTCGGGTCGGATATCGGGTTGACGGCTGCCAGCATTTTTTCCGGGTCGGGCAACAGGTTGACGTCTACCGGCATTTTTTTCGGGTTGGGTCGGGTCGGGTCGGGTCGGGCGGGTTTTTCATTTTTGGTCAGATTTTGCACCTCTATTCCCGGGTTGGGTTCGGATCAGTTTGATTTTCTCTGACACTCGGGTCGGACGGGTTTTTCAGGTCGGGTCAGATTTTGCCACCTCTAAAGGATCTTACAAAAAAAAAAAAAAAAAAACACTGTTCACGGTACTGTTCTTTCTACCGTTTCTTCTACTGTAGCAATCCATCCAAGATTATATATACTATAATAGGATATGTATTACAAAAGACAAAATTCACATGTAACATGTTTTGTTAACATTTCAAGCTTATTTAATAAAACCCTCCAAAAAAAATATTTATCCAAAAGATTTGGTCATATTTCCTGCTGCTAATTTACACATGCTGAAAAAAATAATCTCCAACTTGTTTTGAGAAAAACGATAAGGTAAAAAAAAAGTTAGTACCAAAACAATCTTTGATTAAAATTTGTAAGCATCTCATCTAAAAAATGGGTGGGGATCCGATGATAACTATTCTTTGTGACAACCGCGACAAGAGATCCTCAAATAATATAAATAAAATCTCTAAAATAGAAAATTTTATATAAACATATTATAGGAAGCTCGTAGATTGGTCGTGTCAAATGTTAACTAATTTGAGTGTTGTTTGATACTATATTAAAACTCATAATTTTTTTTTAACCGTTGTAAATATTTAGAAATCTTGATAAGTGCCGACTTCATCAAACGATAATTGTTAATAACCTATAACTATCTAATTCTTAATATCACATAAGATGAACATACTTATTTAAGAATTTACTAGACAATTAATTTGATAAAATATGAAAAACACTTGTGTATCCTAATTAATAATTTGATCAATTTCTAGGCTCTCTAGTTTGCTGACAAATTAATATCAGATAACAACAGCAATAATGCTTAGTGACAGCAAATATATGCTTCCACTTCACAGAGTGCGATCACAAATTAATTGGATCTTAATATTGTAAAGGGAGACAACTTCGGAAAATTTTATGAAAGAATTGACATCTAATCTCTTTAAATAAAGAGAAACATGATGTCCATACATCTATAGACGTGTACACAGGGGCGGACGTAGCATGACAAGCTTAGGCCCGTACCCGGGTGAAATGTATTGATTAATATTAATTTTTCATTTATATTAAACAATACTTATTTATATTTATAGATATTATATCCGGGTTTAATGATTTGTCAAGCAAAATATAATGTAACAAAGCTCTTTTTTCATATATTAGACAATTTGTGTCCGGGCTTAAAATTTTTTTTGATCCGCCCCTACATATGTACAGAACATAACAGGTACTATATCTCAAAATATAACATATACAACGTACATCTCAAAATATAACATATAAACGCTATTAAACGTAGTGTTATGCCAACACGGGCGGACGGGCCCCGGCGGGCGACGGCGGGCACGGACGGACGGGTTACGGGGGGTTTTGTCCTGAGGGGATGCCCTTGCCCGCCCCTTTGCCTGTCGGGCTTGGCGGGCAAGGGCGGGTGAGGGTCTTGGGTTGGGCGGCCGCGAAGCGCGGGCGGTGGGGCGGGTTGCCGGCCGGTTAGGGCGGATTCCAGCGGGTTAGGCGGATTCCGGCGGGATATGGCGGATTCCCGCGATTTTCCAATAACTTCATTTTATAAGTTTGAATAAGTTTTTTTTTTTCTAAAAATTCAAAACTTCTTTGCAAACTTTTGTAAATTTGAATAAGTTTTATGTTTTCTTTATTTTGATATTTTAAAAGAAATGAAGTAAAATATAATTTTAGAAACTAAGAAACTTGTAAATTGTAATTGAGTGAGAGATTGAGAGAATTTGATAGTTTGTTTATGTGAAATGAATTTGAATGTATGGGTGTATTTACTAAGAAACTTGTAAATTGTAATTGAGTGAGAGATTGAGAGAATTTGATAGTTTGTTTATGTGAAATGAATTTGAATGTATGAGTGTATTTATAGGTGTAGACGGGCGCGGGCGGGGGAAGTGTGGGTGTGGGCAAGGGTGGGCGGCGGGGGGGGGGGGGGGGACCGTGTGCAGACTGCAGAGTCTGCAGACTATTTATACAGATTCTAGAAAGGGTCCTGATATGGGGATACCATAGTTGATACCATAGTTGATACCAAGATAGTTGACCAGTCAAATATTGGTATAACTTGAATACTCATTGATATAACTTGAACACTCGTTGCTATAACTTGAATACTGACATATCTTGAATTCTCATTGGTATAACTTGAATATTTACTGCTAAAACTTGAATACTAACATATTTTTCAGCTTGTACACTCATTAATTGCTATAACTTGAATACTTACATAACTTGAATTCTCATTAGTATAATTTAAATACCTATTGGTATAACTTGAATATTTACTACTAAAACTTGAATACTCGAATACTGACATAACTTGAATTCTCATTGGTATAACTTGAATACCTATTGGTATAACTTGAATACCTATTGGTATAACTTGAATATTTACTACTGAAACTTGAATACTGACATAACTTGAATTCTCATTGGCATAACTTGAATTCTCATTGAAATACATATTGGTATAACTTGAATACTCATAAGTATAACTTGAATTCTTATTGGTCTAACTTGAACACCGACAAGTTGCAAATGAACCGAGAATTAACAGAGAGAAGAAGACACAGAGAGGAGAAGTTAGAGAACGAAGAGAGAAGAATAGAACGAAAGGAGAAGAAGATCAGAGAAGAGGAGTGGGAGAATTAAAGGAAGGAGATCGGAGGGGACAAGTTCGCGTAGTAAGAGGATGACGGCGGGAGGAGAAATAAACCGGAGAGGAGATCGGAGAGGAGTTCGTATGATGAGAGATGAGATCAGAGAGAAGAAGATCGGAGGAGAAGGAGATCGGAGACGAGAAGTTCGTGATTTGATTTGATTGATTTTAAATTTCATTGAACCGACGTTAGACCGGAAAAAAACCGCATCCAGTTTTATGGTATCAACTATGGTATCAAACATGGTATCCACCTAGAATTTTCCTTCTAGAAAAGGGTAAAAAAAAAAAAAAAACATTTAAAGCTTCTTGAACACAGTAGCTACCTCTTCGACCATTTTATTGAAAGCACGTGATGGCCACGTGAAATTCATGATCATCCGGAATGGTCCATTCCGAATGGATAACCGACAGACAGAACAATTTACGCGAAATGACTCAAAATCTATGAAATTTTCTTTTGAATTAGTTTCTGAGATTTTAGTTTGAACAATCCGATTTGTGATAAACCGTCTCAGAGTTTATTAACTATCTATATTATTTCTTAAAGTGTAAAAAATATCAAACTTTTACTTCGAATTGCAATCGTCAAAAGTTTTGATGATCAAACTAGGCTCAAACTGATTGATATTTGAGCACTATCAATTAATCTATATATTAAGGAATATCTATAATTTTTTTTAATTTTTAATTTCTTTAAATAATTTTCAAATTAATAGGATGTCTTATTATTATCAAGATAAAGTACAAGATAAACATTAGTTGTAGTGGGTCTCGTATCTTTCATAATTATCTAAAGATATGGTAAATATACAAAAATATATAATTTGGTCCACAATAAGATAATATTTATATATAGATACGTACGTTGAGCAGTTTGGATTGACCATTTAAACTTTAAAACATATATCATTGATTTGGCCTCACTCAATTTTAAAACTTACTTCAAATTTTAAATTCATGAAATACAATATATTTTAACTGTCATACATGTGCATAAAACTTGAGTCGTTTTGCATGTTATTTTAAGGTTTAGAAGAGCAGTTTCAGTTTGACAATGCGCAAAAACAATTTGAGGTGTTTGTATGTTTGTACAAATTGAAACTTTTTGGGACCAGTTGTAAAAACTGATTTACTGATTTACTCACTACTCCGTCAACTTCTGCTCATCAATTCCACCAAATACCTTCCGCTTCATTTGCAACAACTCTCAAGAATTGATCAATCATGGCAGCAACATCAGGCAGCAAGACTCTTCTCAAGAGCGATGCGCTCTACAAGGTTGGTTTAATTTTGCTCTATTTACTTACTGGTTTCATATATTTCATCCAACTTTTCCTCACTCTGTCACTCATTCCCTTACTCTTAATTACCTCTACTTAATCAGTTCAAATTCAAAATGGCAGTACATCCTGGAGACAAGCGTGTATCCCCGAGAGCCCGAGTGCATGCGGGAGCTTCGGCTGGTTACTGAGCAACACCCATGGTATTATAGTTTCTGTTTACAGAGCTTTCGATTGCTACTGTAGTACTGTGCCCCCCATTTCAATAAAGAAATTCTTGATTATTATGTATTGTACTGAGCCAAATAAGCAGTAAATTGTTCCCTTATATTGTTTAAGCCACAATTTAATTAAGGTATCAATTGGCATTTTTAATGATATCATCCAAATTGAATCCTTTATTCATTTTTAGTATTCAATAGATTTGAAATTGGGGGCAGTCTCAGAAAGTCTCATCA
Organism: Cyperus esculentus; assembly: GCA_030179965.1. NCBI lineage: Eukaryota > Viridiplantae > Streptophyta > Magnoliopsida > Poales > Cyperaceae > Cyperus > Cyperus esculentus. The sequence continues at coordinate 2,036,116 of JASGLE010000030.1, forward strand.
TTTTATCAGTCTTATCAGAATTTTTTGGCGGTTTTCTTATTGCTTTCTTGTTTTTTTTAGTTCCATCATAATTTATGTACACAGTCAGTCACCATATATCAAATCCCAAATAAAGAGATGAATTTCATCTGGAATAGTATTTCAATTTGAAAAATTTTGTATGTCAAAACTCGATACTCTAAAAATTTAATGAATACAGCGCACATATAAGAAAAAATCTTTCCAGGGGCAGAAATTTATGAAGATTTAAAAATTGTATTGCTTTATTTTTCTGTTATCTAGATAAAGATATATTGATATATACCTAATTTATTGTTTCCATGAGGAAAATTGTACTGAAATTGAAACTGACACAAATAGGGGTATGATGGCATCTTCACCCGATGAAACGCAGTTTCTCCAGATGTTGGTGAAGATATTGAATGCAAGGAACACACTGGAGATCGGTGTCTTCACTGGGTACTCCGTCCTTGCTACTGCTCTTGCACTTCCCGGCGATGGCAAGGTATGTTGATCTTCACCTTTTTTGTGATTTTGATTTTTAAAGTATGTAAATTTACCAGAAAGTTTTTATAATTAGTTTGTTGGATTGTGCAATTGGAACAAGGAAATATATGATCTTGCAAATCATGAGCTTGTCTGCAACATGCTAATTGACAGATTATAGCAATTGACATGAATCGGGAGTACTATGAAGTCGGTCGACCGGTAATAGAGAAGGCTGGTATGGCGCACAAAGTCGACTTCCGGGAGGGTTCTGCACTGACAATTCTAGACCAGTTGCTCTCTGAGGTAACTCCGAACTGTACCCCCTTTCAATGTCTGGCAATGTTTTCAATTAGTATAATTAGAGGGGGCAAAACCCGACCCAACCCAAGAAACCTGCCCGACCCGACCCCACCCAAACCTGACCCGACCCGGCATTTTATGAAAGTCAAACTGACCCGACTCATCCCGACCCGAACCAAGATTAAACAACATGCAATCCAACTCAAATCAACATACAATCCACAAAAAAATGATATTAAAATTGACCTGACCTGACCCGAGATCTTCTAGAAGGTCAAACTGACCTGACCCGACCCGACCCGGCCAACCCGAACCCAACCCGCCCACCCGATTTGCCACTTATAAGTATAATGCTGGTAATATGATGCAACTGTGACTTGTTGTATGTATGTACTTGCTGCAGGAGGAAAACAAAGGGAACTTTGATTTCGCATTCGTTGATGCAGACAAAATAAACTTTTTGAATTACCATGAGAGAGTTCTTGAGCTAATTCGTGTTGGAGGAGTCATCGCCTATGACAACACCCTCTGGGGAGGGTCTGTGGTAGCCCCGCCTGACGAGCCGTTGTCAGACAGGGACCGGAAGCTTACGCATCTCACAAGGGAATTTAACAAGGCAATCGCAGCAGACCCACGTGTTGAGGTTTCTCATCTCGCAATTGCTGATGGTCTCACGCTTTGCCGTCGTATTGCATAATGCAGAGGAGAGGAAAGAAAATAATGTGCTCTATGATAGTGCCATGATCTCTGTGGAGAGCTTAATAATTATCAGAATCTGTTATATTTACTATCTTAGAGACAAAATCTGCTAATAACTTTTAGTAATTTTGAAGTTTTTCTCTTTTTTTGATAGACAGACTTACATGTTTTAACAAGCTGACCAGGAAACAGAATTCATTCCAACTTTTATCTTTTTCCTTTTCTCTGCTCATCATCTTAATTATGACAATTTTTCATGCTTGCTTTACTTCATTTGGCAAGGAGACAGGAACCAAATCATGAAAAATTCTATCAGATTGTTTTTTCATTTATCCTTACTCCTAATAAAAGGAGATTAGATTTTTTATATAAAAGTTCTATCTTCTCCAAATAAGAAACCTCAGCCGTTGATTGTTTACTTAGATTGATCACCACTGTTGACGTAAATTAATGTCCCGGCCCATTAAAATTTAAGGCCTATATCAGTTTCCTCATAAGAGATGAACTTTCGACCCTTAATTTAAGATATAATAATTTCAGTCCAAAGCAAGACGTGAGCTTTTTACCAGTAAATTAAAAATAAAAAATGATACTTAATCTTTCTTTGAGTACCTGAATGAAAAGGATAATCTTCTTTTGCAAAATATTACATACGTTCACTATTTTCTTTCTTAAAGTTCCTTTAAGCACAATATGAAAATATGTAAGGCTCTTATGTCCTATGCCAGCAAGTCCATAACAGAAATATAAGATCAAAAGCAAATAACAAGCATCGCATTGAAGCAGAATAACTAATTAAACTGATTCATTTTATTTATGGTAATATGGTAATATTGTGTATACTTGTAGAAGTAAGAACATCAAGCTAGCCGGCGACAGAGAGTGACGCCATCAGCGACAGAGAGCTGCGAAACCTCAACACGCTTGTCAGCAACCACAAAGGCATTGAACTCTTTGGCGTACTCCTTATATAAGCGATCGAATGCCGGGAGTGGTTCATCTGGCAAGGCTGCCACTGACCCACTCCAAAGGGTGTTGTCGTAGGCTATGATTCCGCCAATTCTGATCAGTCTTATTGCGCGCTCGTGATAGTTGATGTAGTTCTCTTTGTCAGCATCAACGAATATGAAGTCGAAGAATCCTTTGTATTTTTCCTGTTGTGAAGTGAAATAACCATCAGAAGAAGAAATCTCAATTTTACATTGCATATTCGGATAAATTGGGGATACAATGTTTGCCTTTTTTCAAAAGAGGACTGATCAATAGTTTGATATTTAATCTATATTTCGTTAGATAAAAGACAGATTATAAGAAGGTAAAGACATAACATATAAAACAAATTGTTTCTGGGACAATTCTTTCTAGCACACTAAAATTAAGTTCAGACATGTTATTATTGTTCTTAATATAAACATAAATATAATCAATTCAATCCATTTCACATGATGCTTTAATTTGACAACAAAAAACTTAAAAACAGTAGAGTGATGCTTAATTTACTCGTACCTCGGAAAGCAACTGGTCGAGAACTGGCAGCGCAAAGCTCTCCCGGAAGTCGATCTTATGAGCCATACCGGCTTTCTCTATGAACGGGAGGCCAATCTCATAGAACTCCCTTTCAGGGTCAATTGCTATGATCTTTCATCAGAAAATTAAACATAACCTTTCATTAATTCATAGCTTAATACTGTATGAATTAGATAAGTTAGTACTACAAATGTTTCCTCCCTGTCAACAATTTAACTCTATTCCCTGCATGTAATTATGAACAGTATTCTTACACATGGATTCCGTGTAAACCCCTGTTGCTGACTTGCTGTTATGATACAGTTTAGTACTGTTGCTGTTATCTGCATGTTTTTTGTATTTTGTAATCTTCTGCCATATATAGCACAAGATAAGTGCCCAAAATGCTCTTTCTTCACACATTTTATTGAATGAAAATAAATTTAGCAGGGGTAACAAAATTACAACTTATTTGAACTTATTTTTGGTTTTTAACTGAATGCTTATTATTTTAAAAAATAACAGTCACTGATCTCTCGGTTCTATACCCCAAATTGACAGTGAATATCTTTATTTTTTTTTTAGATAAAGAAGCTACTCAGATTTAAATGTATAAAAGACCGACCCCCATCAGGATTTCGAACCCGCGACATCTCACACGGAGAGCGTTATCCTTAGCCACTAGACTAAAAGTTGTTTTTAAATATCTTTATTCATATGGGCAAGCTAGCATTTTCTTACCTTGCCATCCTCTGGTAGAGCTAAAGCAGCAGCAAGGAGAGAATAGCCAGTGAATACACCAATCTCAATGGCATTTTTGGCATTCATGACCTTTATCAGCATTTGCAAAAACTGTACCTCGTCCGGTGATCCCGCCATCAACGCCCTGTTTCGACACACATCAACCGAAGAATTTTTATAATTTTTTTAAAATATTTTTTTTGCAAATTAGGAAATGCTGAGTAAGCAGCCGGACGCTTGCTGCTTGCTGGTTTTTCCACCATCCAGATCATGCATTTGGTAAAAATGAAATGCTTCATAGTTCATACAAAGGATGTTGATCTGTGGCGAGACGGATCTCCCGCAGGCACTCGTGTTTGCGAGGATACACGGTTTTCTCCAATATATACTGTACATACATGTAAGCAAAACTGAATCTGTTAGCCTGAAAATGTGTGTACACAAATATCATGGCAATATGGAGATTTCTGACTGCTACATTGTGCAAACCTTGTAGACAGCGTTGTTCCGGAGAAGGCTCTTTCCATGAGACAGGATGTAGTCGTTCTTCTCCTTGAGGATGTCAACTATGGTTGGCTGAAGAATCGGATTGTCCGGGTTGCTCATCTCTTCGATCTGGGGATGTAGTAACTGACTGAGATACAAGTATATATTGAAAGGGTCCGGATATGGGGATACCATAGTTGATACCATAGTTGATACCATAGTTGATACCAAGATAGTTGACCAGTCAAATATTGGTATAACTTGAATACTCATTGATATAACTTGAACACTCGTTGCTATAACTTGAATACTGACATATCTTGAATTCTCATTGGTATAACTTGAATATTTACTGCTAAAACTTGAATACTAACATATTTTTCAGCTTGTACACTCATTAATTGCTATAACTTGAATACTGACATAACTTGAATTCTCATTAGTATAATTTAAATACCTATTGGTATAACTTGAATATTTACTACTAAAACTTGAATACTCGAATACTGACATAACTTGAATTCTCATTGGTATAACTTGAATTCTCATTGGTATAACTTGAATACCTATTGGTATAACTTGAATATTTACTACTAAAACTTGAATATTGACATAACTTGAATTCTCATTGGCATAACTTGAATTCTCATTGGAATACATATTGGTATAACTTGAATACTCATAAGTATAACTTAAATTCTTATTGGTCTAACTTGAACACCGACCAATTGCAAACGAACCGAGAATTAACAGAGAGAAGAAGACACAGAGAGGAGAAGTTAGAGAACGAAGAGAGAATAATAGAATGAAAGGAGAAGAAGATCAGAGAAGAGGAGTAGGAGAATTAAAGGAAGGAGATCGGAGGGAACAAGTTCGCGCAGTAAGAGGATGACGGCGGGAGGAGAAATAAACCGGAGAGGAGATCGGAGAGGAGTTCGTATGATGAGAGGATGAGATCAGAGAGAAGAAGATCGGAGGAGAAGGAGATCGGAAACGAGAAGTTCGTGATTTGATTTGATTGATTTTAAATTTCATTGAACCGACGTTAGACCGGAAAAAAACCGCATCCGATTTTATGGTATCAACTATGGTATCAAACATGGTATCCACCTAGAATTTTCCATATTGAAATTAGTTGCCTACGGGCCTTGAATTAAAAAAAAAAACAAAAAAAAAAGAAAAAGAAAGAGATACAGTATATATTGAGCTGCTTGTGATGTATGAATGTTCCAAAAAAAAAAGAGAGATACAAGTATATATTGAGCTGCTTGTGATGGAGTCCGTATCTGCTGAGATCCAAATCGGATCTCAGGACCCTGAGATCCTGATCCGACGGTTCTCAGGACCCGTATCTGCTAAGTCCGGATCTCGGAGTCCCTGAGAACCGTCGGATCGGGATCTCAGGGTCCTGAGATCCGATTTGGATCTCAGCTGATTTCAACCCCTTGTGATGTATGGTTGCTCAATATATAGAAAGGGGTTTATTTTTATGGATGGTTGCACAACTCTTTCAGTCTCTTCTGGCTGTTGGTGCGTTTGCCTTTTTTTCCAAATGGGGGCTGATGCGTTTATACTCACATATAACAAAATCATACAAATATATAAGCCTTGTATTTATTATTTTATTTTATTGTTTTCCATTTTTATTCCATTAGTACTGGAATTCTTTTTTTATTATTTATCTCGTATTTTGACCTCATTCATATCATTATTTAATTTTTATTTGTTTCCATTTTGTGGTCCAGGGTGTCCAAATTCTAAATCCAGTTGAAAGTTGAAACTGGAAAATCATATTATTTCATATCGGATGGATGAGAGCAAGATTATAGGGAGCGAATTAGTTCCTTCTATCAGTCTCCTTTTCCTTTTTAAGCCAATTTCCTAAAGAGTATAAGATATTTACAATTGTACACTTGCGGGCTGCTAAGATCCAACCGTCCTATTCATTGGTATGCAAATAAAATCGTGTGCCAACAAAAATCAGTATGCAAACCAGAAACTCTCTATTGATATATACCTAATTTATTGTTTCCATGAGGAAAATTGTACTGAAATTGAAACTGACACAAATAGGGGTATGATGGCATCTTCACCCGATGAAACGCAGTTTCTTCAGATGTTGGTGAAGATATTGAATGCGAGGAACACACTGCAGATCGGTATCTTCACTGGGTACTCCGTCCTTGCTACTGCTCTTGCACTTCCCGGCGATGGCAAGGTATGTTGATCTTCACCTTTTTTGTGATTTTGATTTTTAAAGTATGTAAATTTACCAGAAATTTTTTATAATAAGTTTGTTGGATTGTGCAATTGGAACAAGGAAATATATGATCTTGCAAATCGTGAGCTTGTCTGCAACATGCTAATTAACAGATAATAGCAATTGACATGAATCGGGAGTAATATGAAGTCGGTCGACCGGTAATAGAGAAGGCTGGTATGGCGCACAAAGTCGACTTCCGGGAGGGTTCCGCACTGACAATTCTAGACCAGTTGCTCTCTGAGGTAACTCCTAACTGTACCCCCTCTCAATGTCTGGCAATGTTTTCAATTAGTATAATTAGAGGTGGCAAAACCCGACCCAACCCAAGAAACCCGCCCAACCCGACCCCACCCAAACCTGACCCGACCCGGCATTTTATGAAAGTCAAACTGACCCGACCCAGCTCGACCTGAACCAAGATTAAACAACATACAATCTAACTCAAATTAACATACGATCCACAAAAAATTGATATGAAAATTGACCTGACCCGACCCGAGATATTTTAGAAGGTCAAATTGACCTGACCCGGCAGACCCGAACCTGAACCCGACCCGCTTGCCCGATTTGTCACCTCTAAGTATAATGCTGGTAGTATGATGCAACTGTGACTTGTTGTATGTATGTACTTGCTGCAGGAGAAAAACAAAGGGAACTTTGATTTCGCATTCATTGACGCAGACAAAATAAACTATTTGAATTACCATGAGAGAGTTCTCGAGCTACTTCGTGTTGGAGGAGTCATCGCCTATGACAACACCCTCTGGGGAGGGTCTGTGGTAGCCCCGCCTGACGAGCCGTTGTCAGACAGGGACTGGAAGCTCGCACATCTCACAAGGGAATTCAACAAGACGATCGCAGCTGACCCACGTGTTGAGGTTTCTCATCTCGCAATCGCTGATGGACTCACACTTTGCCGTCGTATTGCATAATGCGAGGAGAGGAAAGAAAATAAAGTGCTCTATGATAGTGCCATGATCTCTGTGGAGAGCTTAATAATTACCAGAATCTGTTATATTTACTATCTTAGAGACAAAATCTGCTAATAACTTTTAGTAATTTTAAAGTTTTTCTATTTGCATGTCTAACAAACTGACCAGGAAACAGAATCCATTCCAAATTTTTATCTTTTTCCTTTTCTCTGCTCATCATCTTAGGACAATTTTTCATGCTTGCTTTACTTCATGTGGTAAGGAGACAGGAACCAAATCATATCTATCAGGTTGTTTTTCCATTTATAATAAAAAATTAAAAATGATACTTAATCTTCCTTTGAGTACCTGAATGTAAAGGATAATCTTCTTTTGCAAAATATTACATACGTTCACTGTTTTCTTTCCTTGAGTTCCTTTAAGCACAATTTGAAAATATGTAGGCTCTTATGTCCTATGCCAGCAAGTCCATAACAGAAATATAAGATCAAAAGCAAATAACAAGCACCACATTAAAGCAGAATAACTAATTAAACTGATTCATTTTATTTATGGTAATATGGTAATATTGTGTATACTTGTAGAAGTAAGAACATCAAGCTAGCCGACGACAGAGAGTGACGCCATCAGCGACAGAGAGCTGTGAAACCTCGACACGCTTGTCAGCAACCACAAAGGCATTGAACTCTTTGGCGTACTCCTTATATAAGCGATCGAATGCGGGGAGTGGTTCATCTGGCAAGGCTGCCACTGACCCACTCCAAAGGGTGTTGTCGTAGGCTATGATTCCGCCAATTCTGATCAGTCTTATTGCGCGCTCGTGATAGTTGATGTAGTTCTCTTTGTCAGCATCAACGAATATGAAGTCGAAGAATCCTTTGTATTTTTCCTGTTGTGAAGTGAAATAACCATCAGAAGAAGAAATCTCAATTTTACATTGCATATTCGGATAAATTGGGGATACAATGTTTGCCTTTTTTCAAAAGAGGACTGATCAATAGTTTGATATTTAATCTATATTTCGTTAGATGAAAGACAGATTATAAGAAGGAAAAGACATAACATATAAAACAAATTGTTTCTGGGACAATTCTTTCTAGCACACTAAAATTAAGTTCATACATGTTATTATTGTTCTTAATATAAACATAAATATAATCAATTCAATCCATTTCACATGATGCTTTAATTTGACAACAAAAAACTTAAAAACAGTAGAGTGATGCTTAATTTACTCGTACCTCGGAAAGCAACTGGTCGAGAACTGGCAGCGCAAAGCTCTCCCGGAAGTCGATCTTATGAGCCATACCGGCTTTCTCTATGAACGGGAGGCCAATCTCATAGAACTCCCTTTCAGGGTCAATTGCTATGATCTTTCAGAAAATTAAACATAATCCATCATTAATTAGTAGCTTAATAGTTAATACTGTATGATAGATAAGTTAGTACTACAAATGTTTCCTCCCTGTCAACAATTTAACTCTATTCCCTGCATGTAATTATGAACAGTATTCTTACACATGGATTCCGTGTAAAACCCTGTTGCTGACTTGCTGTTATGATACAGTTTAGTACTGTTGCTGTTATCTGCATGTTTTTTGTATTTTGTAATCTTCTGCCATATATAGCACAAGATAAGTGCCCAAAATGCTCTTTCTTCACACATTTTATTAAATGAAAATAAATTTAGCTGGGGTAACAAAATTACAACTTATTTGGAACTTATTTTTGGTTTCTAACTGAATGCTTATTATTTTAAAAAATAACAGCCACTGATCTCTCGGTTCTATACCCCAAATTGACAGTGAATATCTTTATTTTTTTTTTAGATAAAGAAGCTACTCAAATTTAAATGTCTATAAAAGACCTCCCATCAGCATTTCGAACCCGCGACATCTCACACGGAGAGCGTTATCCTTAGCCACTAAACTAAAGGACGGTTCTTAAATATCTTTATTCATATGGGCAAGCTAGCATTTTCTTACCTTGCCATCCTCTGGTAGAGCTAAAGCAGCAGCAAGGAGAGAATAGCCAGTGAATACACCAATCTCAATGGCGTTTTTGGCATTCATGACCTTTATCAGCATTTGCAAAAACTGCACCTCGTCCGGTGATCCCGCCATCAACGCCCTGTTTTGACACACATCAACGGAAGAATTTTTTTATTTTTTTCAAATATTTTTTTGCAAATTAGGAAATGCTTGAGTAAGTATCATGCATTTGGTAAAAATGAAATGCTTCATAGTTCATACAAAGGATGTTGATCTGTAGCGAGACGGATCTCCCGCAGGCACTCGTGTTCGCGAGGATACACGGTTTTCTCCAATATATACTGTACATACATGTAAGCAAAACTGAATCTGTTAGTCTGAAAATGTATGTACACAAATATCATGGCAATATGGAGATTTCTGACTGCTACATTGTGCAAACCTTGTAGACAGCGTCGTTCCGGAGAAGGCTCTTTCCATGAGTCAGGATATAGTCGTTCTTCTCCTTGAGGATGTCGACTATAGTTGGCTGAAGAAAGGGATTGTCCGGGTTGCTCATCTCTTCGAGCTGGGGATGGAAGTTGTAACTTAACTGACTATGATACAAGTATATATTGAGCTGCTTTTGATGTATGGTTGCTCAATATATAGAAAGGGGGTTTATTTTTATGGATGGTTGCACAACTCTTTCAGTCTCTTCTGGCTGTTGGTGCGTTTGCCTTTTTTCCAAATGGGGGCTGATGCGTTTATATATATGGCCCATGCCATGTGATTTCATATATGTTGCTTTTTCCTTTTTCTTACACATGCTATTAATACATCCAAATAGAATAGCAGTAATAAACGATTTAATATGAATAATTGGTAATATGGATAACAAGTGTATTAGAATTTCTCGATCATTTACAATGCATTAAGTACAAAAAAAATTAAAAAAGAAAGCCACAGATCAATATTAATCTTTTTAAATAATAAATTCAATAAGTTGAATATATAATAACAACGAGTTGAACAATAAAATATATATATCTAAACATGAATAGTAAAAACCTTCTACGAATAAGGGGTACGAACAATTTGGTGCACTCATATGACCAGGTGAGAATAGTAAAATAATATTTGATACCAATACCATATTTTTTTCCGGTAACTACTGCAAATTCTCCGGTGAAAAATGTTTAAATACCATTACAGATACCAGTTTCATTTTATCAAAAAAAAAAAAAAAATCCAGTTTCATTTTAGAGGAAGGATCCATTTGACAGTGTATATCTTGACAATTTTGATAATGAGATTTTTTTAAAAAATTCTAAAAAAAAATCATTAGAAATTTTCAAAAATAGAAAAAATTTTACAGAAGTTTTGTTTAACTTATAAGTCGATTATGTTTTTTATTATGTCCAAGTCAAGTAACGTTTGATACTCTCAAAGACCCGTTAAATTACAATCTTAATTTTGATAAATCCTCAAACGATATTTAAATTGATTGAAACTTGAAATACTATCAATCTATAAGTTAAATAATGCATTCATAAATTTTTTTTATTTTTAAGATTTTTTTATAAATTTTTAAGTTTTTGAAAAACTCTATTATCAAAGTTGTCAAGATATGTGTTGTCAGTTGATCCCTCCTCTTCATTTTAATGGGTATTGACTATGGAGAACTAAGTTAATAGTGGAAATTGAGGCTGATTTTTTAATATAAAAAATAAAAAAAAATCTTATTTTTAATTTAAAAAAAAAACTTATTTTCAAAAATAGTAAATCCGTGTTTTACCGGGAACCGGCCTACCAATTTTTTTTTTTTGATATTTTTTTCAGATAGATCTCTTGTTAGCTTTCCGTAGCCGCAAAGTTTGCTCCGATCGGAGTTTTCTATCAAAAGTTATGCCCGTTTGAATGTTGAGTGCCCGAAATATAGGATAAGATTCAGTATAAAATTCAAAACGGAATTCAGAAATGTTTCCAATGAATAATATTATAAATAAATATTAAATATCACAAATAATATTAGAAAAAAAGATATAAAGAAATAATTTAAATTTATTGCATGATAATTATGGTCTTTTCAATGTTGAGTACCCAAAATTTAAGATACGACTCAATATAAATTCAATACGAAATTTAGTACATAACTGTTATTTACCCAATAAATTTTTAATAAATCATAGAACTTTTTGCTCATTTCAAATAAATGACCGTTTGCTCATTTAGTACATGACTGCTATCGTGAATGTTGAGTGCCCGAAATATAGGATAAGATTCAGTATAAAATTCAGAACGGAATTCAGAAATGTTTCCAATGAATAATATTATATATAAATACATATTAAGTATCACAAATAATATTAGAAAAATGATATAAAGAAATAATTTTATTTTATTTGAAATGAGCAAAAAGTTCTAGAATTTATTAAAAATTTATTGTGTAAATAACAGTCATGTACTAAATTTCGTACTGAATTTTATACTGAGTCGTATCTTAAATTTTGGGTACTCGACATTCAAACGGGCATAACTTTGATAGAAAACTCCGATCGGAGCAAACTTCGTGGCTACGGAAAGCTAACAATGAGATCTATCTGAAAAAAATATCAAAAAAAAAAAAGTAAGGCCGGTTCCTGGGAAAACGACCTCATAAAAGTAGGTCGTTTTCCCAGAAACCGGCCTACCAACAGTAAGGCCGGGTTCTGAGAACACGGATTTATATTTTTGAAAATAAGTTTTTCTTTTTCGAAAATTAAAAATAAGATTTTTTTTATTTTTTATATTAAAAAATCAGCCAATTGAGATTGAAGAAATGTGACACATCTAATCCGAACAAAACCTATGCAAAAGTTGATGGTAAAAAAAAACCATTGGGAAACATATATGGGGTCCTTGATGAGACGTCTTACCTTCACCATCATCATTTCATGCACAGTCGTCACCCAGTCGGCCACTTCCACTTGCGCGGTTGCGCCCCTCAATACATCATGCCACTCACTGAGAATATGAGTGAATGGCTTGAGAATATATCATCCAAATCTGTTATTCCAATTTGGATGATAGGGCTATGTTATTCAAATTTAGGCTAATTATAGATTATAGAAAAGCTTTCTATATATTATTTAAATTGGGTTGATCCGGTCCGTCTGTTTTGATCTAACGGTACAGATTGAACAAAAAAAACCATGTTATTGTAAAAAAGAATAACAGCAGATACGGACTCCTGTTGTAGTTAATTTACTGCTTATAGTGGAGTGGAGTGGAGTTCATCATTTTTCCTTTCTTTTCTTTTTTTTTTTCCCCTTATAAAAAAGGTTGACTGCGAGATCCACCCTATCATTTTTCTTTTTTTTTTTTTCTTTTTATAAAAAAGGTTGACTGCAAGATCCAACAACAAACATTTAAATATATGTTTAAGTAAACCTACCGTGAGTTGAAGCTAGTGTTTTAAAAAAACCCGAGAGGTCCGAACCCGACCCGAGAAACCCGAGGAAAATGGACCGACCGACCCGACCCGAGCGTCTGATCGGGGCAACCCGAGAGGACCGGGAGGGACGGTCTTTGCAAGGATAGGTATCCATGTTCCCAGAAAAATTCCCGTGGAAACCCGACCCGAGCCAACCCGGGACCCGACCCTACCTGACCCGGGGGACCGGGGCAACCCGGAACCCGACCCTACCCGACCCGAGGTACCGGGGTAATAGCCCGAGGTAGCCCGACTTGGTTCCAATTTTTCCCGCCTATGTTAACAACTAATATAATATTATTTAAATTTTATTTTTCAAGAAGAATTTTTGTTTTACAACAAATATAATTATTAAATTTTTTTTTCTGATTTTCTATGTTATTTTTTCGGTTTAAATAATATTATTTTAATTTTTTTCATTTTTAATATAAAAATACTATTTTCCAAACTTCTAATAGTATAATATAATATATGTATATCTGATTAAAACAAATAATATAATTTTTAATTATTTTTAGTTTTTAAAGTATATTTTTTTATTTTTGTAATATAATATATGTGTATTATATTTTTTTATTTTGTTTTCTTATTTTTTTTAACATATAACTCCGGGATCAGGCAACCCGAGAAACCTGGACCGGGAAACCCGAGCAACCCGGACCAGGAAACCCGGGCAACCCGGGAGGGACGGTCCTAAGCTAGGTCCAATCTCCTTCCTCCCAAAATTTTTTTTCCAAGGTTTCCCGAACCGGGAAAACTCGTGGGCCGGGGAAACCCGTAGACCGGAGCGGGCTTGGACCGACCCGGACCTATCCGGACCGTTTTTAAATCACTAGTTGAAGCTCATGGAGTCCTTCGTAAGCGTACATCAAAAAACATATCAAATCACCTTCAAATTTCAATTTATATTACTCAATACCTTTCTTTAATCAAAATCTTATAGGATACAAAAAATTTTCATTTTTAAAAATTTTACTTGTTTGAGATTTTACTTGTTTGAGATTTTATAAAACTGATTATACAATGTTAATAAAATAATTATGTTTATATTAATATTTATAGTCACTTTTAGAAAATCTCAAACAAATACTTAAAAATGAAAATTTTTTATATCGCATAAAATTTTGATATAAATAATTTACTAAGCCATTTTATTGAGCATATAAATTTAAATTTTAAAAATGATTTAATATATATTTTTTGAGGTGTGCTAGTAGAAAGGTTCCGTGAGCATAAATAGTTTTACTATAAGAACCCGCTCGTTGTGCGGGACATTTTAACTTTTGATCACCGCAAACAAAAGAAATATAACAAATCTACTATTTCCAATTTATATCAATATTAAAGCATGATTCAATCATTAAACTATCTCAAAGAACTCAACGGAATTTAATAGATGTATATGAAACATAAAATTATAAAACTGAAATCCAAATATATTTGCAATCGGAAAGTGCATCCTTCAAGCTTTATCGAAATAAAAAAAAAAATTAACAACAAATTAGTGTGATGTGAGTGTGGTTGAAAACAGATTTTTGGGGACGTTCATTGGGGGATGTGGTTTCTTTTCTAGATATTGACAGTCGTAGTTAAGTTTGGTATATGTTTTAATATATTCCCAATTTGAAATATTTCCTTTGTGCGAAAATTTGGTTGGCATACCAAAGCAACAGATTTTCTGCCTGCGTGCCCACCTGGCTGAACAAGAATGGAAATATGAGAACCTATTCAATTTTTCTTGGCCGACCCAATTAATTATTTTCCTTTTTTGGTTTTTGCAGGTCTCATGAACCCGTTGTGCACCAGCAATGGAGGTTGTTTTGACTCGATCAGAATGGCCTTGTAAACCACCTTCAAGAGAACAGGTCTGTCAGCGGTTTGCAGAAGCTTGGACAGTGGCACCGATTAATGGGCGGTTCTGAATACCACCCGGGTTGCCGGCCCCCATAGCAGAGGGTTTAGAGATTTTGCAACAAAAAGAGACGGAAATGACGAAGCATCACCAGAAAACAACACTGGACGATGTAACCAAGAACTAATCCCAATCAAAATACTCACATCTCACCCTCTCAAGAATGAGGACGTGGGGCTTATGCTTGGGCCGAATGGAGATTTGGTCGACGTGAAGGAAGCTGTGGTGGAGGAATTTTGTGCGCAACACCGAAGGGGAGATCTAGAGTGACGGTGGAGGTTTGGGATGTGAGAGGACTTGGGATAGGTAAATTTGGGGAACAAAGAGAGAAAGGAAGGGGCGGACGACGCACGACTTCTGACGGTGGACGGCGCACGACTTCTGACGGCGGATGGCGCACGACGCACAACTTCCGATGACGAAAGGTGCACGACTTCCGCCCAGCAAGAGAGGAGGGTGTCCATGGTGGTGGTCTGGTGGATTGGAGAAGGGGAGTGGGGGAGGGAGAGAGAAAGTAGGGAGAGGCAGAGTGGGAGACAATTATATATGATTGTAGGTTTGATGTTTAATATAACAATAGCGAAAACAGAAGTGGGAGAGCGCTCTATTTGGTGCGTGCTGGAAAAAAGAAACGGAGAGGAAAGAGATAAAATGGATATGATCTTAACCATTGAGTAAATCAGATTAAATATCCACCGTCCGATACGCACACAAAACACTGAAAAAACAAATTGATAGTCTAATAGTTACATACTTTTTAATATAGTATAGATACGATAGATATGTTTGGATAGATATGTTTGGATCAGTGCGAATTCACACGGTAAATTTTTTCTTTCACGTAGCAAGAAAAAAAATAACCTACTGCATAATTATCATTCTGTAGATTGGTGGCTAATAATTAATATATAGGTAATTAGTTGCAGCCTCATCCAGAGGCTCCATTAATTAATTAACTCGCAACAAACAATTATCGTTAATTAAGAGTCGCTCTCTAATGAAAATCTTCTTGGTGGTACTGGTAGACTGGTATTGGTAGTGGTACTGGTAGAGAATATATTCTTCGTTTTTGTTATTTTTAAAGATTCATCTGGACTAATCTAGAGAGGCTACAATAATTAATTAACTTACAACAGTGGCCTATTTTTTAAAATAAAAAAACGAAAAAATCTTAGTTTTTTTTAAAAAAAAACCTTATTTTCAAAACTAGTAAATCCGGGTCCTGGAAACCCGGACCACGGGCCAGGCCGGTTCCTAGGGACCCGGCCTAGTGTCTGATTTTTTTTTTTTGATATTTTTCTTTAGATAGATCTCGTTGTTAGCTTTTCGTAGCCGCGAAGTTTGCTCCGATCGGAGTTTCCTATCAAAAGTTATGCCAGTTTGAATGTTGAGGGCCCGAAATATATGTTAAGATTTAGTATAAAATTCAGAACGGAATTCAGAAATGTTTTCGATAAATAATATTACAAATAAATATTAAATATTACAAATAATATTAGAAAAAAAATATAAATAACAAATCATATTTAAAATTAATTTAAGATTTGTTCTTTATATTCTTTTTTCTAATATTATTTGTGATATTTAATATTTATTATAATATTATTTATTGAAACATTTCTGAATTTTATACTGAATCTTATCCTATATTTCGGGCACTCAACATTCAAATGGGCATAACTTTTGATTGGAAACTCCGATCGAAGCAAACTTTGCGGCTACGGAAAGCTAACAACGAGATCTATCTAAAGAAAAAATTTAAAAAAAAAAAACAGACACTAGGCCGGGTTTCCAGGACCCGGATTTTTGAAAATAAGTTTTTTCTTTTTTACTTTTAAAAATAAGATTTTTTTTTCTTTTTTTATTTTAAAAAATTGGCCACAGTGGGGTTTGCATCTTGAGATTTTTGTCTTAATTCTATCTTAGCATTGCACGATATATATGATGTATTTAATTGCCCTCAAACTCAAATTGGTTGCATCAGCCTCTGTTATAACTATTTTGCGTCATCAGTGAACTGGATGGACTACATTAATTAAATTATCCAATAATATGCTAATTTTTTGTATGGGTTGCGGTACCAACAAATGCTTATCATGTATTGGGAATTTAATACAGCTTCCAGTTAAGTACTTGGACATGTCCACAGTAAATGTGTCTACATATCTACATTGATACAAAATTTAAGATATATGTTACAATATTTATATATTTGTGGACATGTGGGCATCTAAAACGAGGATAATTGGAAATTTCCTTTCTTGTAAGTTTTAACACTAGGAACCCCGGAAAAGTGGATTTTTTTCCCCCTTTTTTAGCACTTGCAAAAAATAATTTTTACCAGATTGGTGGGCTCTTTATGGGCCACATTCTTGCTAAATTAACCTCTATGGGCTAGATCCACTATTCTCATCACATACTCAGGCCTCAGGGTTATTATAATCTGAGTCCATAAGGAGATTACAGCTGCTCTGTACCAGCTCTGCAGTCTGCATATGGATATGGGTTAATTTACCTGGCTTCTTAATTACTGTCTTGTTGTATAATCAGTTCTTACCAGTGGTACTGGTAGGATAGGATTCAAGTGCCTCTACTTGGCTTTGCTTTTACACTTTTCAGGAGTTTAGTAATTAGAATCTCAATTTTTAAGATAATCTAATAGAATATATATATAATTGTTCTACATGATCTGAATTACTTCTTCTATATATGAGCATGTAAATTAAAGATTGGGGTTGTATGTTTTGATATATATATATAGAGCACACAGACTTTATAATAATTAAGTTGTCCATGTCCAACAACTTATATGACGACCCACCTTAATATTTCCATCCTTTTCACTTAAAAAGAATTTTAACTAGCTAACTTATTATCTAACATTGTAAATAGCTAGTTTTCTTGATTCAACAACTTAGCAGATACTTGTCAGCTACTTCAAAAAAACTTATTATCTAACATTTAAAAAGCAAAGGAAATTTGAATATCATCATCTTAACTGTTGACCGACACTTTGTCCCTGTTTTAATTTTATTCAATTCAATATAAGAGCCCCACAAGCACCAAATCATATCTGGGGACAACCTTGTGCGGCCAATATTCAAACAAAAATATTTCTAACACAATTTCTGGTAGGTAAGAATTTCCACACTTCTTCTTTGCATATTCGAGCTGAATATTGAAGTGACAATCTTCTTCTGTTTCGTTCTCAATTTTCTTCCTTAGTTCCTTTAAAGCAGCCCCAATTACCACTGAACTGTTCTTTTCTCACAACGATCTTCTTTTGGAGAATTAGATATCTGCCTCTTTAAAACTCCAACTTAATTTAAAAATTTGCCACTACAAAAGTTGAGTTCAGTTAGTTTTGGCAATATAAACATGATTAAATCATATAATTGTTCCTTTAAGCAGCCCCAATTACTACTTGTGAAGGGTAGACCATCGACACATGAGTGTCCAGTAGAATCTGCATATATTACACCTTTTTTTTTTTCTTGTGCCCGACAGCAGTTGAGGTTGGTCTGGCACCGTATTCAACCTGACTTGGGGCTTTTCATAGTCTAACCGGCTTTGACAATACAGAACACTATCTGCGCAGACGGTTCGATCTGTTGTGCACTTTCTGGCATCGATCTTTGGAAAAATAGGAATGCAAGAATATTAATTCTCAAACGCTGCGCGCACTCCCGATATATACATCAGTTAGTCAGCTGCAACGTTGATCAGCATGATGCACAAGTACTGTGGCTGAGATTGATATTGCAACCGAAGGGAAAGAATCATGCCGAGGGCACGTGAGGGTATAGGTTAAAGCTATAATTGATCCTGTTTGGTCTGTGTGGGGTTCTTTCTTTGTTCTTCGATGTGTTTGTTTCATTTTATATCATGTGCCATGTAAGAGGTCAGATGATATGATGACCTGATGCATAAGGAAATTGAATGTAAATTTCTCTGTTCATTTAGTACATTACTTGGCAGCCATATTGTGGAGTTTCTCAAAAAAAGGGGGGGGGGGGGGGGGGGGGGGGGGAAGAAAAAAACAAAGAAAAAAGAGAGAATGGTCAATACGCATCTGCGGAGAACTGAGCATATTCCTGTTGGCAGTCGGCTGCTTGGGCAATTATTCCAGGTTACAGAATTTCCTAAAAAATGTGTTGAACTGAACTGCTGCATGCCTTGCCATGTTGACTAGCTACTGCCCATACATTTTCTTTCTTTCCTGCAACCATCCAAGGACATGTACTTCCTCTGTCCACAAAAGAATGAATTTGTAGCAAAAGTTAAAGGAAATAGTGGAAGAGTGAAATTACTTTTATGTCCTTAATTAGTAGAAAAGTGAACATTCTTGGAAGGAGACGAGGGGTATTTTGGAAATTTCATAATATATATTTTTTTTTTTTGAGGAAGAAAGTGGATTCAAACAAATGGTATAAATTTATTTAATTGTGGACAAGTTGTAAAGAGTATAAATTCATTTAATTGTGGACGGAGGAAGTATATTGTTTGTGAATAACAGTGACAGCACCTCATCAGCTCATATCTGGGATTTCATTAAGTATGAACATGCCAAGTTAATTGCATCATCCAGCGGCCCATCAGTTTGTAATTTTGTATTGCCACTGGAGAGCAGAATTACACAGCTGTAGCAAATTCAGATTTCCAAAGGATGTGTGTTACTGTTTCTTTTGATTCAATTAATGCAGAATCACACAACGTCTCCCTGGTTTTCTGGTATTGAGGCTAATGGATTATAAAGGTTAAGGAGTAATTAAGGAAATACGTGCGAATATACATATCAAAGATGTGTATTTTTCAGATTTGTTTCGGTCAAAAATGTATATTAATTGAGATAGAATGACATTATATGAACTAAACATGTTTAGAATGAAATTTTTTCTAACGTTGCAGTTTTGTCTAATTTTCTCATCTTCTTATTGACCTGATGATCATGAAAATATAGGGATGGGTTATGGTGCTTTGCAAAGTAAAAATGACATCTCTACTTTGCATGTGTATCTCAAGAACCCAAACTCGAATGGCCGATCCGACTCGACTAATTAATGTATTGTACATATTGAAATCTTAAGTGCCTCTACTGGCTTTGCTCTTAAACTTTTCATAAGTTCAGTAATTGG
This sequence comes from Cyperus esculentus, assembly GCA_030179965.1. Classification (NCBI taxonomy): domain Eukaryota; kingdom Viridiplantae; phylum Streptophyta; class Magnoliopsida; order Poales; family Cyperaceae; genus Cyperus; species Cyperus esculentus. Next base: position 2,056,024 of record JASGLE010000030.1, read on the forward strand.
AATATATCTCAATAATTTAAGAAAATATTATAGAAGAAAAGGTTGCTCTACATTATCTATATATATATATATATATATATATATATATAGGGACATGTTACGGTGCTTTGCAAAGTTGATGCTTTTTTTGCTTTGCGTTTTCAAAATCTCACAAACGAAAACTCAAACAACAAATCTAATTGAACCAAAACATTCTAAATATTGAAATATGATGGGATACCAAAATTTACTATTTTTAAAAAATTTTAACTATTTTTTCTGATTTTTAGAAAGATGACCCAGAAATAATAATAAAATAATGATGCCAAAAGGTGTCAATCTTTCAAAAATCTAAAAAAATAGCTAAAAAATTCGAAAAATTATAAAATTTGGTATTTTGTATGTTTTCAATATGTAGATTGTGTTTAGCAAATTAGATTGGCCATTTGAGCTTTGGAGAATGAGATTTGAACGCAAAGCAAAAAATTGCCCAACTTTGCAAAGCAACGTAATTATATTATATATATATATATATATATATATATATATATATATATATATATATATATATATATATATATATATATATATATATATATATATATATATATATATATATATTACTAGTTCTGTAACCATGTAAATTAAAGATTGGGGGTTTGTGTATGTTTTGATAGAGCACTCAGGCTACCTACATGCCAACAACTGATATGAGCCATGAGCCACCTTAATAGTTCCATCATTGTTGCTTTAAGAGTTTTAACTAGATAAAACTTAGTATTAATTAACAATATTGCATCAACACTGTGGAACATATGGAAAGAGCGCAATGGAAGAATTTTCAGAGGACGACAGCGACAACCATCTGCACTTTTGATGATCATTTCAGCGGATGCGACATTATGGGAGGGAGCTATGGATGCCACTCAACCCACAACAACGTCGTATTCAGCACGTACAAGACCAAACCTAGAGGACATACTATAGTTTCCTACGTGTGTTATAGTTAGAAGTTATGTAATTAGGGCATATGTAAATAGGGGCCTGCGCTTGTGGCACGGCTAGTGCTGCTTTTTATTTCTTCTATTTGCTTTTCATATATTAAAATAATATACAGACTTTTGTTTTTATAATGAAAAATTCCGACCGCGCTGTTTGCCGGCCGCCTCAAAAAAAACAATATTAATTAACAATTTTGGGGGACAACCTTGTGTGGCCAATATATTGATATCTGGTATGTGAAAATTTCCACACAATTTCTGACTATTTAATTAAGTGATGATCTTCTTTTGCCAAATGTCACATAAAGATGAATGGAATTCAATTTGTTGACCATTTTACTTCCGTTAGTTACTTAACAAATCTCGATGGAGAAGAAAGCGATAGCCAAAAAAAAAAAAAAAATGAATGGACCTCTCACTCCCTAGCCTCTTGAAAAGCCATGTTTTAGTTCACTGAAAATTACGTCTGTAAATTATTTAAACGACTATTATACCAACATATATGACTCTTATATATCCGACTTATATATTTTTCACGAAATTCAGCATATATATTAATCATAATAACTATTGACAAATTAATTAATTGTTCCAACATTTAGTGTATAGATCTGAATTTAATTCCTTCGAATCTCTGTAATCTAGATTTATACCTAATAGTTACAACTATGCCTGCAATTTTTGTAACTACTGTTATAATCATTATAATTATTAGTTAATTACTGCATCCCAAAATTGGTCTGCTAGCTAGTTGTGTTCTCACCAGGAGACCCGTAGTTTATTTATATTAATATTTATTCATTTTATATAATTTAATCTGTCACTAAATCATAAAATTAAGAATATATTTTCTTTTTACAGTTTGACACAGTGCACTAATTACTTTTTATGTTCACGAGAAAAATTTGAAGCATCTGATCGACAGAGAATTCCAATTTTTGATAAGAAACTATTCCTAAATTATAGCTGTTGGAGTATACTTTTCATTTCTTTTTTTTATTATTATACGGCTCAGAAAGTTCTAAATTACAAACATTTAAATGCTCACAGATGTTCATATTCAATAAATTTTAAGTTATATTATCACATGTAATTGAGATAAAGATGAGGGTCAAGCCACTCAAATTTAAATATCTATAAAATACTCCCAATCCAGGTTTCGAACTCGCGACGGAGAGCGTTGCCCTTAGCCACTAGGTCAAAAGCCGGTTCTTATATTATCACATATAATTGGACATTGAAGCAGTACTGTGATTATACAGATTTCATTTATTGTAAGTTTTTGTATCCAGTAGAAGCAAGAACATCGAATCAGATGACACGGCGGCAGAGCGTGACACCGTCAGCAACAGAGAGCTGCGACACCTCGACGCGTGTATCAGCAGCCAAGGCGGCATTGAAAGTTCTGAAACACTCTGCATACAGGAGATCAAACGCTGAGAGCTGTTCGTCTGGCGAGGCGGCCACTGACCCGTTGTAGAGCGTGTTGTCATATGCTACGATTCCACCAATCTTGACCAGCTTTATCGTGCGCTCGTGGTAGTTGATGTAGTTATCTTTGTCAGCGTCGACGAATATGAAGTCGAATGACCCTTCGTTCTTTTCCTGTTAAACAATTTGAAACATAAGCATCTCAAAATAAACTAATGCAACTAGTGCATTTCATAAAATCCTTTTGACAACAGTATATATATGGGCATAAAGATGTTCTCTATACTCGTACCTCGGAAAGCAGCTGGTCCAGGACTGGTAGTGCGAAACTCTCGCAAAAGTCGATCTTGTGTGCCACACCAGCCTTCTCTATAGATGGGCGGCCAATCTCATAGAACTCTCTTTCTGGATCGATCGCTATGATCTTTCAGAAAATTAAACATAGTGATCAGCATTCGTACCGTAGCAACGATTAGTTTTCCAGTCATAGTTATATATAGTGCCGTACGCATGTTGATGTTTCTCTCTTTCATTCATATTTCTTGAAAACAATGTCTGAATAATAAAAGTATAAAACTTTACCAGTACTAACCAACCTGCACCATATTTGAAGTTTTGAACTTAATTTTGGTTTGTCACTGAATTTTGTAAAGATCAGTGGCTCTTTCTGTTCTGTCCATCAAACAAACATTGTGAATTTCAATTGAAATGGTCCAAATTAATGGACCTAGTTCGTACCTTGCCATCCTCCGGTAGAGCTAAAGCCGTGGCTAGGAGAGAGTAGCCAGTGAACACACCAATCTCGATTGTGTTCTTGGCATTCATAACCTTTAGCAGCATTTGCAAAAACTGTACCTCATCTGGTGATCCTGCTATCATTGCCCTGTTTTTCATGCACATTAAAATAGATGATTTTCTCTTTGAGCTGTTTTTTTTTTTTTTTTTTAAATCTATAACTACAATAGGAAATGCTAGTAAAGCATCATTTAATCAAATTGAAATTGCTTCATATATACCAAGGATGCTGATCCGTAGCAACACGAATCTCCCTCAAGCACTCGTGTTCGCGAGGGTACACCGTTGTCTCCAATATATACTGTTACACCAAAGCAACAAGGAAGATTAATTTGTTAATTAAGCCTGGCAATAACATGATCATAAATTTTCTGCTAATTGTACCGAACCTTATAGACAGCATCGTCTCGGAGAAGACTCTTTCCATGAATTCGGATATACTCGTTCCTTTCTTTCAGGATGTCTTCTATATTATGATGACTAACTGGTTTGTCTGGGTTGCTCATCTCCTTAGGTGGTTTAAGCTAGGTTTCTGGTGAAGTTTCTCAGGATAGAATGGGTTTTTATAGTTGCACAAGTCCCTCTGTTTCATGTGCTCGTCAGATTAGTGTTGTGTTGTTTGGCAAAAAAAAAAAGATTAGTGTTGTGTTTTCCTTCCAAGTGGTTGGATTATTTTTTGGACGGTTGGATTGAGGATGTACTTCCTTTCCATTTTTCTTTCATGATTTTGTAATTTTTTCTGCTTGTTGCTTTTGCTAAATTATTTTTCTGTTGGGTTTTTTTTCTGTCCTCCCTTTTTGGTAGTTTCAAGGATAAAAGTTGAATTCTAATCATGAACAACTGTGTTCGTTTCAAATTTGTTTCTAAATCTATTTTTGTTCAAATGAGTCTCAAAACTATCTTATTCTGTTCAAATTGATTTTTTTTTTTTTTTTTTTTTTTGTTTCAAATGGGTCAGTGAGCAATTAGTATAACGAAGATAAACAGAAGATGCAACGTAATCCGAACTCAGAAGGTTTTAGAATTCAGTTTGAATTAAAATAGTTAAGGACAAATTAAAACAGTCGAGTAACAAAACTGAACAAAATGCAATTGAAGGTTTTAAACGCAACGTTTGGATTTACATTATTTCGGTACTCTTACATTACATGTGGCCCAAAATTAATCGTCTGAGAAGTATTATAAATCTTTTAGTCCAATTATCAAAAGGCCCTAGCTATTATAATGTCAGCTCAACTCTCACTCTGTGGCCCAAAATTATTTAAAATCTTCACTTGGAATTCAGGGTCGTCGGGGAGTGGCAATCGGGTCGAATCGGATCAAGTCGGGTTGGATTTTGGGTCAGTAGTAGGTGATTTTTTATCGGATCAAATCAGGTTGGGCCGAGTCGGGTTGGTTTTCGGATCAGAATGACTGTCATTTATTGGGTCACTGGTTAGATCAGGTTGGGTTTCGGATCAACAAGTGTGGTTTTTTTATTGAGTCAGGACAGGTCGAGTAGAGTTGGGTTTCGGGTCGAGACGGGTAGTAACAAAGATGTGATTACATTACAGGTTGTGTTATCTATGTTATTTGATCATCTCATGCAAAACTCTTCCAGTCTTCTTTGTCACACTTCCAGCTTTTTTTCTATCCTTGAAAGGGACATGAGATAACAAAAGAAGTTTTTTTTCTTCTTTTTTTTATGTAATGACATACAATTACAGATTACAAAATTTAAGGTAAATGAAACAAATAAATATAGGGATCTACAAGTTACTAAACTAGCACACTTTTCATGCCAAATCCATTAGTACCTTGGCAATTCAGTTCAATGAAATCCTTTCCTATACTCATAACCGGCTTCTGTTGTTCCTCATTCTCTTCTAACCTTCTCACAATCTCCTTCAACACATTCTCCTCCTCCTTTCTCATTTCCTCTATCGCCTTCTCAAACTGCGCCAACATATCGGAATCGAACACGCATCCGCTGTCTTCTTTCTTTGCATTACTCACATCCCCTTCCTTTTGTACCGAAGAGCCGAATTTGGGTGTTACATATGAACCTGGAGAGAAAATCTGACCCCCCTTCAGTAGCCAATCTCTCAAGCTACTGCTCTTGGCAAATTCAAATACTGGTAATTCAAGTCGGGCAAGCTCTCTTGCTCTGGCTTTCCTCTTGGTACCGGTAGAATCGCTACTACTTCTCGTGTCGCCACTACTTGAACTATCTTCTGTTGCTGATTTGCTGCTGTCTTCACTCTCTGAGAAAGCTAAAATTATATTTAGATCCTCGACAGTACGAAAGCTTCTTGCTTTGCCAGTATCAGCGCCTTTACTATTGCCGTCACGTATCTCTTCAGCATTTCGCTCCGCGTCTTTCACTTCATGGCTATCATCTGTTCTCTCTTCATTTTCTTCTTCCAGTCCAGCTAACAACTCCCACGCATTGATGGTTTCGATCTCGGTCTGGCCAGGAGATTGAAATTGGTCCGGGTTTTCGCTGAATTGGGTGTGTTCTTGTCCGTTTGGTTCAGAATTTGGTTTAAGATTGGTGGTTGTATTGGTTGAACAAAGAAGAGCAAGGAACTGTTGATCGGCGTTGCTTCTCGAAGAACCCGAGTTTAGTAGTTCTTCCAATACATTGGATTTCCTTTGAAATGTTTGGCTGACAGTTTCCGAGAAACTTCCCGATTTTGTGAGTAATTTTGAAGATATACAACCCATCTTAGTTTATCTCTAGCTATATAGCCTGTACCAAGATAAAAGGAAAAACTTCGATCATCAAATCACAAAACTTGAAGCTGAAAATCTATGATTTGGTTTAAGAACTAAGCTAAACTATAAACAAGCTTATGAATCAGAAAAATAACATATAAAACACCTAATATCAAGAACATAGTCTAAATTCTAAATTGCATAATTTGATCCACCAGGACAGTGAAGAGGAGAAATCTAAGAAGGATAGCAAAACATACAAATAGAAACATCAAAGACATGAATGAATTAGGGAATTACCAGTAAAGGGAATTCACATCCAAATTGAACTTTTTTAGAGCTTTACTTCTCTCAAGTCTTCCTTCCAGAGTATGTAATGTACGTGTACCGGTGCGCGCGCTTTCTTTTGCTGGTAAATACAGATGGGAGGAATTGATTCTCAATTTTGAAACACAATATCTTCAACTCAACTGTGATTTGTAATAAAGAAAAGAAAGGGTACACACTATATTATATATCTTCAACCGAGGCAAGATCTAATCATACAAAATTAAATGATGCTAATTAATTAATTAACAATAATCAATGCATGGAACGAGAATTAGAATAAAAATTGGGTTCCTCGAATTGAGAATTCCCAAGCAATGAGACGCCTACAGATCGAGTCAACTTTCGTGATAAACAATATTTAGGTTACCTTTTTGGAATTCGGAGTAGGTACACACACCAACCGCACTTCAAATTTAAGTTTCAAATTTTTTTGTTTAAGACACTGTAATCTATAAAAATGTATTGGGTGATAATTAACTTGACATATATATATATGATTTTGTGCGCCTCCTACTATAAATGCCATCAAAATAAGACAAAAGGAACCTCAAATTTTGCTCCTCTCTTACAAAATTATATGTAGCATGGTCTGAACCTCAATCATTTGTTGTTATTATTATTATTATTATTAGTTAATTTAGGCCTCAATAATTTATAGCACTAGAGATTTAACTTTCTGCTAAGAAAGAAAATTGAAAATGGAGGAAATTAGGTTATACATTAATTAATTTGTATATCTTTTACAAATTCATAAAATGAACAGGAAATACAAAAATACCAACTTCATCCTCTATAGAAGTGAATTTTTTTCCCTCCAAATTAATAAGCAATTAATTAGGTGAACGGAATTAACAAGTTTGAAAGCAAATGCTCTGCCATTCAACAGAAATTATTTGAAGAAAAAAATGGAGCCCACGATGGAACAAATCTCGGCTGTAGGATTAGATTTGGATGGTTAAGATTTGCATACTTTGCTTAATATTACTCTCCGGTATCAAGACAAGACAAGTCAGATAATGGTGTCATCTTGGCCGACTATATTGACAAAACCAATCCAACCAACCGGTGCTTTTGAATTTCTGCATTTTTATTGACAGAACTTAATTGACGATTTCAAGAACCACATATTTATATATTGACAGACAATTAATACATGTATATTATGCCACACACTCTATAGAAATTGCTAAAATTCCAGTGGTATTTTTAAAAAAAAATAATAATAATAATGAGAGACTCCTTTTTAAGTTTCAGACTGTTAAGTTTTCAACTCATGATTAGAAATAGACTATTGTGAAAGCATTTGCACTCTGACTTGGAGTGCCAGCAGCTAAAACCATATCTTCTATGTTTGAAATTTTTATTTATGTTACACCATAATTATTATATTGGCCCCCATCTTTTTATCGGAAAAAAAAACAGTAATTATATCAAAATCCAACTATTTAAGTAAAACATTTTAAATTTATGGATTTGAAAGTGTTTAATTGGAAGTAAATTGTATTTAACTTATGAAGGAGATATGCACATGGTTGACATTCCATGCCACTATACTTAACTATATATGAAAGGTGCCGAACCAGAAGAAGTAACCAGATTCAATCAATAGCTTAATTAATTCTGTAATGGGAGAGACGTGCATTTTTATAATTGGTAATTAAGATCTGAAATTTGAGATTATAAAAATTTTATTTTGTGTACCAAGATTGATGGACATTTCTATATAGAACCTTCGAACTATATGTGTTTGTCGTCATATTAATTATCAAGCTTTGTATTACATGTTAAGTAAAGTAGCTAGAACTTAATGCCGAAAGAAAATTTTGACCATTAATTAAGATGTTAACATTATATATAATAGAACATATTAAATTATGTTTTGCATGTTAAGCAAAGTAGCAACAGTGTTCAAATCGATTAAAATTTGAAACTAAAATACATCAATGTACTTTCTCTTTCTCTTTTTTTTTTTTTTTTTTAAGAGTTCATAAGAATTGTTTAAAAAATTTTCAAATTGTCAAGATAGTGAAAAGATAAGCATTGTCAGTAGATCCTTCTCTAATTGTGTGGAAGTCCTCTAAGTTAGTTCATATTATGGTAATCTAATATTTGATCTTATGCATTAACTAATTAATTAATTATGACCTATTGATAATGCATATGAAAAGATGTATGAACGAAACCATATATGAAACAAACAACAGATAATCTTTTTTTTTTTTTTTTTTTGAAATCTTTGCAGTAGCTGCAAACTTGCGTAGGCAGGTATCAAACTCTCGACCTTTGGATAAACAACAGCCCTAAGACTTATCTCTTAGCCAACTGAGTTACCAGCCGTTTTCCAACAAACAACAGGTAATCACGAGAATCCCAAATGAAATTCTATTTTATTGACGCACCCTAGTTTGAATCTTGGCAGACTTTTATTGGACGAAAATATCCAAAAACCATCAGGCCCATGGGCTTTTTTGAGCTGGAATTTTTGTGAATGAAGTATAGTAGACTTTTTATATGAAAAGGAATAACTATGCCCATGGGCCTTCACGTTCAAACTTTTCTCTATTACAATGGGCTGCAATCTAATAACATTCGAATTTTAAATGCCACTAACGATTATTGTATTTCTTTCTGAAGGTAGGTTACATAAATTTTCTGGGGGACTCTTTTTTTTTTTTTTTTTTTCCTGGGGGACTCTGCAACACTACTAAAAAAATCCAAAATGGGATTTGATTCCATGGAATGAGTTTGACAAACTCTTAGAATTCTTATCGGTTTTGTATGTGTTTTCTGTTTATTAATTTTGAATCTTTAGTGGATAGTGTTTGTGTTTTATTATTATTAAAAAAAAAAAAAAAACTGAGGTAGTGAGGTGCATTTGGTATTTAGTGGTGGTGCCTGGAGGGATCCACCTTCTGTGAGTGGCATGGCAGCAATGTGTCCGTGTTTTGTTTTGTTTTATTTGCTCTATAATGCAAGGAAACATTAAAAGTGTCTACACAATGGACGTCCATATGTTAATGTTACTTTTTGTGAGCGTAATGGTTACAAATGGAGTTTATTGGATCCTATTTGTCAGTCTATTTATTATATTTATGAATATCTATTGTATGGACACTAGGTAGTACTCATGATGCAAATATGCAATTGATGGAAATCTGACTGGCTAGCTTTCTTGTAAGCGCCATTCATGTAGGTTTTTATTGGATAACCATTGAACATGAAACATGGCTTCCCAAAAAAATAAAAAATGAGAAATGAAGATCAGCTCGAGATATTTGGGACAATGCTATTGGTGTTACAAAAATGAATGCATCAGATTTGTTAGTACTTTCTTTTTTAATAAGAATTTAAAAAAAAATGTTTCAAATGGATTGGTATCGATCCAAAGTATGTGCTTTCAATCCGACGATTGATAAAGGGAAAAAAATCCTATGATCCAAATTGGAAATTTAGCTGACCTAATAGATATTTCTTTGAGAAATTTATTCGTTTTGAGTAACCCTTAATAATAACAATTTATTACAAATACTAATTTCGTTTTGAGTAACCCTTAAAAGAGATGCCATATAGTTTGACTTGGTCAAGCAAACTAATTATTCAATTTAACATACTAATAGTTAAACTTAATATGTTAATTATTCAACTTAACATACTAATTATAAGTTTGAATGGTTAGTATATTAAGTTGAATAATTAGTTTCTTTGATCAAATCAGGCTATATGGTATGAGTAACCCTTAAAAGGGATACATAATGGTGTCACTATATCTAGACTCTTTTATATTTATCTTACATCAATATTTTATATTTGCTTATTTTAAAAAAAAAAAAAAAAAAAAAAAAAAAAAAAAAAAACAGATAACACCAAAACAATCATAGCAAAAAGTGATCCTGACTTCCAAGGGGACAAGCATTAACTGCGGGTCACCATTTATCCCATTTACCAGTTACCACACGGTCTACTGATCTACTCTCTTTTCTGTTGATCATAAAATCCACTCTCTTTTCTGTTGATCATAACTATTTATGTTTTAGACATATATTCATTTTTTATATTTTAATTATTTATCTTATTTATATTACAATTTTTGTAATATTAATTATAATTAATAAAATAATTTCAGTTATTAAGTATATATATATATAGTAAAACTACTGTGCTCCTAAGAGCACGGAGACCTCCCCGTGCTCCTAACTCAAAAATCATACTAAACAATCTTGAAATTTCGATTTATGGGTTTCATTAAATTCTTTATATCAAAATATCATAGGATACAAAAATTTTCCATTTTTTGAGATTTTTAAGTACTTGTTTTGTATTTTTTAAAGATGACATAGTTTTATACATTATTTTATTATTATTTTGATGTCATTCTAAAAAATTCCAAAACATATACTTAAGAAACTCAAAAAATGAAAAATTTTTGTATCCTAAGAGATTTTGATATAAAGAATTTAATGAGAATGATAAATCAAAATTTCATGATGGTTTAGTATGATTCTTGAGTTAGGAGCACGGGAGGCATCCATACTCTTAGGAGCACACTAGTTTTACTCTCTCTCTATATATATACCATTACTCCTAATAAAAGCATATTGGATTTTTTGATATGAAAGGTCTATCTTCTCCAAAGAAAAAACCTCAGCCGTTGATTGTTTACTTAGATTAATCACCACCGTTGATGTACATTAATGTCCCCGCCCATTAAAATTTAAGGCTCATACTAATTTTTTTCATAAGGAATGAACTTTCGACCCTTTATTATAAGATATAATAATTTCAGTCTAAAGCAAAGCATGGGCTCTTTACTAGTAGAACAAAATAAATGGTGGACAATTTAATGAGCATGTCACGAATGGATTCTTACACGAGCTCAGTAAAAAGTTAGCTTAACAGTTAACAGGGTTGTTAATCTTGTAATTGCACATCTATATATTTTCTGGCTAAACATGAACTTTGGTGAGTCACGGTCGGATAAAAATCTGCTGCTTTTCTTCTCAGAAAAGCAGGGCCTGCTTTTCCAATCGGATGGTCGGGATCAGTTATTTCACCGATCTCAAAGTACTTCACCAACTTCAGTGTTTTCTGCACGGATCTCAAGATATTTCGGTGTTGCTCAACCGTCAGATCAAGAAAAGTAGGGTCTGCCAAGCAGATGATCCCGATCCGTCACAGTCAGAGAGACAAAAATGACAGTGCTACCACTTACCAGCCAGTTAGCACATGGGACAATGACGCCCAACTCAGACCGTTCGATTTGGAAGCATTGAAATCAAAATGTCGTTGCTATTGTTTGCAAGTGTTGCTTCGAGATCTGTGCAAACTTTAATCAATAGATAAATAGAAATCACAGAATCTCCTTCTCCTCGTATATATTTGCATAAAGTAATATATATAGTTGAAATGCCAATTATGAGAGCAGCATCAGCATGGAAAGTCCACTATGGCTAAATTGGCTTTGGCTATCCAGATTCCATCCTACCCTAACCTGCGACGAAGATAGACTCACTACTCGACCCACATTTGGGTCCCATGAATCTCTACAACGCTGCCAAAAAAAAAAAAAAAATCAAATGATCATCCTTTCCTTTTCTTTCGGCTATAATGCAGCACAACATGGAAAGATGCAAGTGAGACGAATGAAGAGGTGAAGATTAAATGGGGGGACTGGACCCCTGACCCCAAGCCAAGCCAATTAGCCAAGCCAAGCCTTTCTTTTGATGTAGCAGTTGGACTGGTCTAATGGTCTCCGGCTCTAAATTCCAAATCCCTGGATGCTGTCATGCTGCTCTGCTCAGTGCTCAGTGCCCACAACAGTGTGGAGATTGGAGATGTATAGCATCCTATCAAGTTTAGCATCACCCATCTTCTGCATTTCCTACTATATTATTGATAACAGTATAACACCACCCTCATATATTATTCAAAAAAAATAAATAAAATAACATCCTCATATTATTGATAAAAAAAATATATACATTATATGTAATTCATATTATTTTATAATTAACTTTAAGAATAAATAATTTGATTGACAAAGTACAAAGGACAAACAAATTAACTTTTACAAATTCGCTTAAATTATGTGTCAACTTTGTGTAAAATAATATGGCATACGGTAGCGGAGTTTGGGATGAGATTTAGGGCAGGGGCGGAGAGAAGGGGGGACTAGGGGGTGCTAAGACCCCTCATAATTTCTCAAATTACGTATTAACATTTAATTTGTCAGTGTATTTTTGTAAAAAAAATTTATTTGGCCCCTCCATGATTTTCATGCACTAGTATAAATCTTTATTGGCTCCCTAAATTACATGAAGAGGGATCAAATAATCATATTTTTGGTGACCGATCAGTGACCATAAAACTAAATTTTGAATAACTACATTTCGAAATCTTAATAAACAAAACTTTTGATAGTTGGTGTTAGATATATATATTATGTTTTATGTGTACACAAAAAATTATATCATTTTGATTTTATTCAAATGTGCATCAAGATTAATATAAATTAATGGTTGAAATTTTATAATTTTTTCTCACTTAATTACTATCGAAATGATGTTAATACTTTTATCATTTATTATTTATTTTGTATATGTTATTAAAATGATTTAGAATACATCTAACGGTTTACAATTGTTCACTTATATATAAATAATGAAATGACTACTATGGATATCAATGGCCATGGTTATTGAATCTCTCCTCAAATTACATATGGAGTTAGATATAGAATTATAAAAAAAAACTCCATTAAGTAAGGTCTTAAAATTAATTGAAAAGTTCATTGTTTTTCATAAATTCAATTATTATTGCTTTATTAATTACATAAAACTTGGCCATTTTCTTATTCATCTCTTCATCCCTCCCTTCTGCCCCCCCCCCCCCCCCCCCCCCCCAATGCCAGATTCCTGGCTCCGCCCCTGATTTAGGGGGTTGTTCAACACTTAAGTAGAGGAGCATAAACTCTTTGAAAACTTAGTAATAAAAAATGGGTCATTCAATTGAGTCTATAATATACAATTAGTAAGTTGTATTATTCACTAACCGTTAGATTAAATTGGGCTTACAACTGTATTGATACATTACAAAATGAGAACATATATATAGGAAGCTCTGCCTCTGAAAACATACACATTTATTCCTAAGTGATATGTATTAATGTAAATCAAATTTATTTGTATCGTTTTCATACTACTATAACATCACATTATTGTTTGACAATATTTTTTTTATAAAGTTTTGTCTCCACACCTCATTTATCTCATGTTCTATTAAACAAAATAATCCTTTTTTCCTAAAGCAATATCAGAGATTATCTTGTAATAAAATCCATAAAAGAGGTCAAAAACCAAGTTATTGGGACCATGGTGTACACTTCATGCGCAAGGATTATAATATCAATTAAGTTTGAACTTAAACTAGCTGCTGTCCCATAATCAAAGATCATAACCACAGATTAGACAAGAATCATGAATCATTTTGTCTCAACTCTCAAGTTTAACAGATCTCTACTTCCAATTAAATAACAAAAAAAGGATACAGTGTAAGGTGAAGTGATAACATCCCCCATTTTGGAGTAGAATGGAGAATTGGAGACGACAGAGACAGAGTTTCAGAAAGCCTCAGGAGTCGGGGTGGTGGTGGCCCCTTCACTCAGTTCACAGCAAACTTGAATACTTGATTGCTTGTCTTCATTTGACCCTCCAAATTTTATCCCCATTTTCAATCCCCCCTATACCACATTTTGTATGTCAATTTGCAAAGCAAGCTGCTGCAAGAGATGTTACATGATACCGGTAAAGAGCTCACGCGTTGCTTTGGACTGAAATTGTTATTTTTTATAATAAATTTTTAAGATAATGTGTAATGGATCTTATGTTGAGTAAATTGATATGGGCCTTAAATTTTACTAGTAATGGGTTGAGACATTAACGTCAACGGACATTAACGTAAATCAACAGTTCTGATCTATCCAAAAAAATGATCAACGGCTCAGATTTCTTATTTGGGGAAGATAGTCATTTCATGTCATTTTTTCCAATATGCTTTTATATATAGTAACTAGTAAGGATGAAGAGTAACCTAGCATCGGAGCATCCATAGAAAAAATGTCCATAACGTCCATATATTACATTTCATGATATATCTGTTATATTCTTTATACATTTATGGATGTCCTTACTGTTTTTCAATTTCTCTGATTCGCTACAAAAGAATGGTTCTTTTGGTGTCACAGGGAATCTCCAATACAAAATTTGAGAGAGTTATCTTCTCTTCTCGGGTTCCCTTGGCTTTTATTTTTTTAATCTTTATGAGTCTGGGAGAAACATTAATTAAGAGAGCTTAAGTTAAGTTAAACCAGACTGTTTATTAATCATAATTGCTATCACCATTCACCAAGAACAAGGCTTGGGAAATAGTAAAGTAATTAAGCTCGTTCTGATCAGCAGAGCTAAAATACGACAACCATTCAATTACAATTACAGAGGCATAGAAAAAAGTAACTGCGAGACATCTTAATTGTTCAGCTCAGCTCTGCCACCAAATTAATTGTTCCCGTCCTATCTATGTGTATGTACATTGTATAATGTATGGGCCAAGATCTATATTGCACAAAAGAGAGTTCAACATTTGGATTTTTCGTTTGTTCCCCAGAAATGAAATGTGCAGATGGGAGTTGGATGAGGTATCATTTAATTAGATTGGTTATTAGATTGGGAACAAAATATAGATACCAAATTTGATACAGATTGTGTTAATATTTATATTATATGGGTTTGTATTCGAAATAATTTGTATTCAAGTTACATGTATTATATATATAATCCACTATATAAAATAAGTAGCACATTAAAGTCATTGCTTCGAATAGATTAATTGAATGTTAATTCAAATGATATCAATTTTAGTATC
Organism: Cyperus esculentus; assembly: GCA_030179965.1. Taxonomy (NCBI): domain Eukaryota; kingdom Viridiplantae; phylum Streptophyta; class Magnoliopsida; order Poales; family Cyperaceae; genus Cyperus; species Cyperus esculentus. The sequence continues at coordinate 2,071,173 of JASGLE010000030.1, forward strand.
AAAGTAAACTTTGGTATCCTATAACATTTGTACGGCGGTCTGAAAAAGGCTTTTTTTGGGGGAAAAAAAAGAGCTTCCTTGATATTGTTTGTACACTTGTATTGTATATGGATTATAATTTCTAGCTGTGGAAAAAAGTTTCCTTGTTGAACATTTTTTACATTTCATGAAAAGAAAAAAAGTTTTGAACTTTTCAAGTTTGAACCGAATACATTTTTAATCAAATTTTAAAACAAGACCTTGTCAGTGACACCGACAGAGTCAAAGAGTTGCAACAATGGAACTATTTCAAGTTCTTAACTTTGAAAACAGCAAATAAATGAAATAATTAATGGTATTGATAATAGTTGTTAATTTGTTATAAAATAATTGATAAAGTTGGGCATATGTAAATGCCAGAGCAACAACAATATTCAATTCCAATAAATAATAAAGTATCAGATTCTCTCTCTCTTCCCCCCTTCCCTCTTGAGATGAGCACCTCCATTTGATCTCGGAGGAGAGAGAGGAGGAGAAATGCATGCACAGTCTCTCTCCCACAACCCAACTCCCCATGGTTCTCTTTCTCTGCACAAGAAAGAAGAAAGAAAAGCAGTGCACTTTTACATTCATGGTGTTTTGTATTCTCCAATCTCCATTGATGACTTGTTGTTGGTAGTCTTATTAGTCTAGCCTAAAGAGGTCTCATTGTTGAAACGAAGGTACAATAAATAGTCTTGTGCAATGTTTGTATGTATGTATGTGTTTATGTATGTACCTTTTCATGGCATGTTGTTCTTTATTTTTTTTTTTGCTCTATTGTTCAAGGTTCAAAGTTCAAACAAACAAACAAACAAAGACTGATTCACCCCCTCCTCCTTTTGGGTAAATCTCCCATCACTTCACCTCAAAAGCAACCAAATTTGAAGCATATATATCTTTTTTTTCTTTTATTTTTTTCAGTTTTGAGCTTCATATGGGCCTTCACATGCTTTTCCCCTTTTTTCCCTCTTGAACCCACCAAAAAAGTTCAAAAGGAGACCCAGCATGCTAATTGGATAAATAATGGATATTCATTCAGTTCCATTTTGATTTTCTTCCTATTTCCCTCCATTTCTGTACCAATCTTATTTATATCTTTTTTAAGATAAAATTTCTCTGTGCAGAGAGAGTTTCATTCAGTTCAGGAAATCCAGGATTGAAGCTTTGTCAATGGAGAAGAAACCATCAACTCCTTCAAGAGATGTAGAATCCATTGACATTGCTCCGATCTCGGAGGCGAAGCTACCGACCATCAAAGTAGCCACAAACCCTCTTTCAAGAGAAAATGAAGCCAACAAATCCAACCCAATATCTCCTTCAATCTCCATCTCACCTCACCTCTACTCCCCTTCGCCGCCTTCCTCGGCCTTCGTCTCTGCTCTCCAATCTCCTTACATTTCGCCGAGAGCCGTCGAGCCACCATTGCCAAATGAGCCCACGAAATCGACCCAGGACGCAGAAGCAGCAGCTGCTCGTGTTCCTACAGTCGCAACTGCCGTCCCTTCTCCGGCTTCCTACTCTGGTGGGTCCCACTCCGACGACGTGCCGAGCACATCTCACACTCCGTCAGAGAGGTATGATTACTCTGGGGATCAGATTGATCAGAAGCCGAAGATATCTGATGCCGGGCCCCGTGTGTCATTCTCTTTCCCTGTGCCACGTGTTTCTTTCGGGAGGGGTCCCGTCGGTACTGCTTCCTCCAACACAAAGTTGCGGTCTTGTGACGTGTACATAGGGTTTCATGGCCAGGGCTCGAATCTCTCTCGCTTTTGCAAATGGCTGAAGGCTGAGCTTGAGGTGGAAGGCATGGCATCCTTCATAGCAGATCGGGCGAAGTATTCGGACTCGCAAAGCCATGAAATAGCCGACCGGATTATCTGCTCGGCTGCGTATGGCTTTGTTGTTATAACTCCTTTGAGCTTTCTAAACCCGTTTAGCTTGGAGGAGATACGGTTTTTTGCTCAGAAGAAAAATTTGATCCCTCTGCTATATGACACGGAGATGTCAGAAATTATGAGCTTATTCGAAGGAAAATCAGAAGATAAAGAGTGTAAAGATGCTTACGATGGGTTTCTGAGATGCCATGAATACAAGCTTGAGACGAATGATACCAATTGGAGGAGTTGCATTTCGAAAGTTGTTGGCATATTGCAGTCAAAATTGGGTCGGAAGAGTATAGCTGAGAAGGAGAGAGAGATCAGAGAGGCATTGGAAGAGGAACTGCCATTCCCAAGAAACAGGTACTTTGTCGGTCGGGAGAAGGAACTGGGTGAGATCGAGACGGCCTTCTTTGGGTTCACGGACGTGCATGAAATCGAATCCAACAACAAGCCATTATACGGGTCGAGCGGCTTGTCAGATGATTTTGCAGATGAAGAAACCGATACTGTTTCTACTAAGGAGCGGTTTATTAACTTGGAAATGAAGAAGAATAAGGAGCCAACTCTGGAGGCATGGATTGAACCGCCCATTGTTGGCAGAAACGGCGTGCAGAAGCAAAGAAGCAGACCTAAGAAGTTCAGAGTTTCGGGGAATAGCAAAACTAGTTCGAGTGTTTACTGCGTAAATGGTTGTAGCGGGACTGGTAAATCTGAGCTAGCGCTTGAGTTTGCTTACCGGTATGCTCAAAGATACAAAATGGTATTGTGGCTTGGTGGTGAGATGAGGTACTTGAGACAAAATATTTTAAATTTGTCGATAAATTTGGGTGTGGATGTTAGTGCGGAGGCTGAGAAAGAAAGGGGCCGATTGCGAAGTTTTGAAGAGCAAGAGTTGGATGCATTTCAGAGGGTTAAAAGAGAATTGTTCCGAGATATTCCATATTTGGTAGTAATAGATAATCTCGAATCGGAAAGAGATTGGTGGGAGGGTAAAGATCTCCACGATTTCATCCCTAGAAACACTGGCGCCACTCATGTAATCATAACCACACGTCTTCCAAAGGTTATGAATTTCGAACTCATGCAACTCCCTCCTCTTTCCCTAGCCGATGCTTTAGTGTTGATTAAGGGTAGGAGAAAGAAAGACTACCCTGCAGATGAATCGGAAATACTAAGAAAGTTTGACGAGAGGTTAGGGAGGTTGAGCTTTGGTCTCTGGATGGTGGGGTCACTCCTGTCGGAGCTACTTATACCCCCGTCTGAATTGTTAGAGGCAGTGGAGCGGGTGTCAATCAATGACAGTGCATTGAATTCTGGCGGGAACGATGATGGTTTCTGGAGGAACAATTCATTCTTAATGAAGGTTTTCATATTTTGTTTCGCGTTGATGGATCGGGCTAACCGGGGCACTCTTGCCTCACGCATGGTTCTCTCTGGTTCGTGGCTTGCTCCTGCTCCAATTTCGTCGAGTCTGTTGGCTTCCGTGGCTAACAGGATCCCATCCAAGATGAACCCGTTTCAGTTGTGGAGCCGTTCCATCACCATGGCTGTCTGCTGTGGGTCAAATTTATGTCTCACGACCCAATCCCGAAAGACCGAGGCCGAGTCTGCCTTGCTATTAGTGAAGCTGGGTTTAGCAAAGAGAGCGACCAGACAACCTGGTTGTTGGGTTCAGTTACATCACATAACCCAATTATTCGGGAAGATTCGTGGAGGATTAGAGCCGGCAACCAGTGCAGTTCATGGCGTTGTTCGATCAGGTAACCCGGGATCGAATTCCGACCATCTCTGGGCCTCGGCTTTCCTTGTATTCGGTTTTAAATCTGACCCACCAATCGTCCAGCTCAAACCAGTTGAACTGGTACTCTTTATTAAGAAATCTGCATTGCCTCTTGCAATCCGGTCATTCATGACATTCTCCCGTTGTAGCTCGGCCCTCGAACTCTTGAAAGTTTGTACGAATGTCCTTGAGGAAGTCGAAAAGTCATTTGCCAGTCAAATCCAAGAGCTGAACCGAGGGTCATTTTGTTGGAGAAAGAAGAAAAAGGAGGTGCAACAGCCGAACCAAAAGGTCGATGAATACGTGTGGCAAGAGGTAACGCTTCTCAAAGCGACCTTGCTCGAAACCAGGGCCAAGTTGTTGCTCAGAGGCGGGTTATTTGACAGCGGAGAGGAGCTGTGCCGAACCTGCATTAGTATCCGAACTGTCATGCTTGGTCACAGCCATGAACAGACCTTGGCAGCTCAGGAGACGCTGGCGAAGATCGTGAGATCTCGAACAAAGATGTGACGACTGATGATCGGTCAGGGGATATTTGTAAAGGCTCTTTCTTTTCGAAATTTACAAAAATTTTCAGGGTTGTCGTTCCAATGCGGTTTTGTTTTCGTATTGGTACACAATTGGAGATTAGGTTAGAACTGAGAAGTAATCAATGGCTTAAACATTTTTCTGTTGCATCTGCAGATTTCATGGTCATGTAAATGTTTTCTGATACTCTAGCTAGGTATGCATTGGCAATTTGGCATTGCATCCGGATAGTAATTCTGGATATGATCTTCAGTCATTGCTTCTTACTTTTTTGGTCATAGATATCATCGTGACATGAAAATGAGTTTTTTATAAGCATAGAAATCTATATCATAACTGGTAAAATTATAGGACATTGCTTCCATGCTCACACCCTGATAATTTTATCGGATACAGTTGAATCTCAGGTAATACTCATTTATAATCATCAGATGGAAAAGAAAACTTTTTTTGTGGGAGTATTGGAGTAAAGTTCAAACTTATTTTGTATGCAGAAAATACTTGATAATTATTAATTTAGTGGTTTAATGATATGATCGGTATGTAACTCTAATAGAAGCAAATTCAAATGTCATTTTTAAGCCTTAGCCCATGAATAAGGCCCAAAATTGAGATTCCTTGAATTCATGTATTGATTTGATTTCTATGCATAATATTTTGCATTCAATGGGCCTCAAACTGTTTAATGCTCTACACTTTTTTTTTTTGATAATTTTGAAGAAAGGTCCAACAAAGGTTATCATGGGCTATCATTAATTTTGGTGTTAATACATCACAGAAAGAAAAGAAAAGAAAACTAATGAATGATGAAGGCATTGACTAATGAGAAAGCTAAGCTACTGCTTTCATAAAAGATCATTGTTCATTGACAGAACTTTGCCAATTGCCATCTAGAATTATAGATGCTGTCGGATTTTGATAATATCCTTACTAATAATAAAAGCATATTAGAAAAAAATGACATGAAAGGCTATCTTCACATCTAAGCCGTTGATCATTTTTTTCGATAGATCAGAACCGTTGATGTACGTTAATGTCCGTTGACCTTCTCAACCTAATAAAATTAAAGGCTCATATAAATTATCTCAATTTAAGGCCCATTACATATTATATTAAAAATTTATTATAAAAAATAACAATTTTGATCAAAGCAAGGTGTAGACTTTTCACTAGTATATAATAACAGAGTGTATCTTTTAATTATTTTTTGTCCTACTCCCACCTAAAAGTACCAAAGTGACAATACCATGCCCTTCAAGTTGATTCAACTCACATTCAAATTTGGTATCGGATCCAAACCCGGTATTGACTAGTTTGTTTTGTTTTTTTCTTTGTTTTATTGAGGAAATGCATGCCTGAGGCCACGAACACACTTACACACATTCCCTCCGTTTGGCAAACATAGTAAGTTAAAGCGGAGTAAAACACTAAATCAACTTAAAGCAGCTAGTAGTGTTTGCTAGTATTGAAGTAAATAGATGAAGTAAAGTGGGTAGAATGTATAAAAGATGTGAAATGTTGGTGATTTAGATTACTATACCTATATAGCTGCGTTAATTTATTACTACAAGTCACTTCCGTTTGTTGACTTAAATCACTTTAAATCAACTTACTACACTTTTACTAAGCTACTAAACGGGGACTGTTTTCAGATCCCAGCTAGCCACATTATATCAGTTTTTTTTTTTTTTTTTTTTTTTTTTTTGAGTGAACATTATATCAGCTTCACGAGGGTGGCATAAGGTCCAACCTTGTCATTGTCAAACTTTTGACTTTTCAAACCCATCACATATATTACTGGATGCTTCCTTATCCCACTATAATTTTTTTGTACCAATATATACTTGTAATAATACAACATCGGCAGCATCCTACTGGATGCACACTTGCACAAACCATCATTATTTCAATCTCAACTCACAGGTGACAGACAGGTTCCCTGTTTGCAAAAACCGTAGTGCAAATTAATTAATTAATTATAAACTTAATTAGTATATAATACTATAATATATAATACTATATACTGGATCGATTGATGTCCCAGATTGAATGAAGCCCAATAATTCTCCTAATATCATCCAAGTACCACACAAATTCATTCAATCTCAATCACACTTAGCTACTAAACTAAACTACAAATCCCCATTTTTTTTTTTTTTTTTAATTTGATTTCTGGATCCCAATGTCTTGCCGACGTTTGAGAATGAACCATGTGTAGGAGTAGGATATATAGCACAGTAACCAGCAGTAGACTGGACGCCCCAGCCCCACTAGTCTAGGTATGAATTTTTTATTTTTTATTTTTTCTGTCTATGCTTACAATGGAAACAAATTTGAGAGCTATGCCTGTTCCAATACAAATTGCGGGAATGCCTATTTTTAAATGTCGGCTGGTGGTTCTCAACTGAAGTAGAGCGAGCACCGGTACAAAGAGTAATCCTTAAACCTGAAATTAGTTTAAAACCCTATACAAGTGTCTAACCTATTAGCCAATATCTAACCCCTAACCCTAAAGTCTGGGATCGCTTATATAGTCCAAAGATCTTACCAAGTCCTTTGTCCACATCCATTTCTTAGTCAAAGTACATTAAGTGGATGAGTTAAGATCTTTTGTGCGTGCTCCGGTGTGACCATAACTGTGTGTGCTGATGTTTGTGGGCCGGCACAAATCCCGACCTTGGTCCGGCATGGCCTAACATAGGCCCCCATAGGAGGTTGGGACTTGGGACCTATCACTAGCAGTCAAGCAGTTACACTAAATACCAACGTTCAGAGATAGATGTAATCCTGGAACTTGTAATTTTCTGTGAAAACCATGCTCGAAAGCCAGTTCAAATGCTAGAGTTTAAATGTGCATTTCGAATTCCGGAGTTTGAACTCGATTTGAACGTTGACGTTTAGTGTGACTGCTTGACCGTTGGCATTTAAAAATAAGCATACTTCCGTCATTTGTATTGGAGTAGGCATAGCGCTTAAATTTGTTTGTTTTTAAGACATAGACAGAAAAAAAAAATTGTGCAAGTATAGTATACTAATTAAGGTGTGAAAGAAAGGGTGTTTGTCTGGCTCTCTCTCGGCAGCGCACGTTTCCCACTCGGTCCCCCATCTGGCCATCTCCCCCATTGCCTTGCCACACTGCATCCTTCTGTACCCGTGCAACTCTATGTACATGTAAAATATGCCCCTGTTGGTTTGAAAGGTTTTTTTTTTTTTAGATAAAAGATGAGGTCAAACCACTCAAATTTAAATGTCTATAAAAGATTTTCTATCCGGGTCAAGATAAATATCTGCTGCAGGTCTGTTTTTCCCGATCGGATGGTCGGGATCGGTTGTTGCACCGATCTCAACGTCCTTCGGTATTTTCTGCACCGATCTCGATGTACTTCGGTGTTTCTCAACCGTCGGATCAAGAAAAGCAGGTGATACCGATCCTCCGGGTCAAGCTACTCAAATTTAAATATCTATAAAAGACCCTCCATATGAGTTTCGAACCCGGCCACGACCTCCCACACAGAGAGTGTTGCCCTTAACCACTTGACCAAAAGCTAATTCTTCTGTTGGTTTGAATAGTTCTCTCGTCTCGTCTCCTTTCATTCTATCCCAATTCTGTGATCATGATGTTGCTTGCTTGTATTAGAAATGCTGCTTATTATATAGTTTGAACTTTAGACCAAAACAATTTTCTTTTCGATCTAACGATTATAAATGAATATTATCCATTATGAAATTCATCTATAACTGATAAAATTATTTGGGTGTGATTGGAGTGGAGTGGAAAACACCAGATTAAATATGGTAACGATTTATTTGCTTGCTATGCCATGACTTGCGAATAATTATTAATTAAGTACTCTTAGTACTAATTATTATTGTTATTGGATAGTTATTATTTTTTTATATTTTTTTGACTGATTTATTTTCATTAATTTTAAATCCTGATAGTACCAAAATTTGCTCCCCATTCGACAAATTAATTTCAAATCACTAATTAATTTGTACAGCTTCAGAGATAATACGCAACAGCTCAACTGGAGCCTCAATTTGTTCTTCAAAGACGACAGTGATATTTAAAATTTTAAATACTTCACGTACGGTCTTTATTTAGCCTAAATTGTTAATTATGACATTTTCTGGGTACACCAACGTTATCCCAAGTTTTTATTTTTATTTTTTTCCCTATTTTGTCTTTTAGGGCCAACTGGAACCAGTTAGGCAAATAAATATACTCAAGCACTAGGCTTTTGTTTATCTTAATTAAAAGAATTAAGGCACTAACATACAATTAGCACTTTGTCACTTTGCCACTTTTTTCAACTTTCTCATGATTTCCAAATTCCCACAAATAATAGTAATAAACCTGAAGTCATCTGGTCCCTCCTAGTTGCCTGCAATTTCAACGATCAACTTTTTTTTTTTTTTTTTACTGTACAGCAATTCTCAGGAACACTATCAATTTTTAATGTTAAAATTATACACAAGCTGATTGTGGATATAATTAACTGTATTATGAAACTAAGAAATATGTAAATGTGTACAATAATATAATATGCATAATAACATAAAATTCTTTAATTTATATATTGATGATATTTAACTACTAATTAATGCGTTGAATTATGTTGCTTTGGTATTTGGTTTTAGTTGGGAAGGGATGAGATACATGTTAACAATTTATGTTTGTTTATCTTCATTTTTTGTTACGCAATTTCTGAAAATAAATGCAAGACCATATATACAATACATTTGCCTTCTTTAATAAAAAAAGAAAAAGAAAAACCAAAAGATTGTTAAATGTAATTATGCATAGTGACTGACATAATATATATATTTGTATGCAGGGACATTTCATTTGTAATGCAAACCGGTAAACATGCTGGTATCAATATCCTTCTCACATGCATGTATTAATTGGAATGCACTGTTGAATGAATCCTCCCTCAGCATGCTGAGTGTCTGCTGATTTACTATTGAATCATTGATGCAAATTGCTTGCTGATCCTCACTTTCTTCAGAATTCCTGGTAGCAATCTGAGCATGCAGCAATCAAGTGGCACATCTCTCACTCTCTTCTTCCTTTTTCCTATATTTCATTTTATTTATTTATTCATTTATTATTATTATTATTTTTAAATTTTTTTGGAGGAAATCTGTCTAATTTTCTGCTGGCAATAAAAGTTAGGAAAAGAGCAAGGCATCATCAGATGTACATGTACGGCAGGCAGCAACGGCTACAATTCATGTGAGCAGTAATCAGTACCATCCCAATTGAAAATAATGTTCCAACCACTACTGTCCATCAGTTTATAGCCCTAATGCGCCAAATTGTATCTTTCAATACATGTATACAAGTTCTGGTTCCACAGTAAAATGACAGTAACCTACAGACAGACTGAGTACATTAAATTGTAGTATTGATTTAACCTATCAAACACCATGCTTTGCTCAGTCATGAGTATATATTTATATGAACCAACCAAATTCCAATTTACAGGTAGTCATGTTACTGCAAATTTAAACATGATTACCTGTTCAACGTGCTGAAAATACATTAATTGCATTGCTAATTTGTATGAAAAAATCACTGAGCATTGAAGCACAAGTGATTTATTGCAAAATATTGTTTATGATATAATAGAGTAAAGTTATAGACATTTGCTCAAGTTACGTTCAACTGTGATAAAATGTTGCAACGTAACATTTGGAATTCTTGAAATGAAATTAATATTATAGCTGCTGCTATAATATTTGAGAAGATATTATACATGTATTGTTAAGAGATTATAGCTGCTGCTATAATATTATAGCTGCTGCTATAATATGAATTAATATTATAGCTGCTGTTATAGACATTTGCTCAAGCTACGCACTGAAGTTGCATTATTACAATTTGGAAAGAAATGAAATTTGAGGTGCGTTACAAAGTGACTACATAAATATTTGTTAATATACTGTGCTTCTCTACAGAGTAACAGAATGAGTGAGGATTCAAGTTTCATAAAAGGAAAATTAAAATAGATATCAGAACTAACAAATTCCTTTATAAAGAAATAAAGGAAAAAAAAAAAGACCTTTAAAATAGATATCTAAAAATTGACATTTAGTTTGTGTGCAATAATGCAAATAAGCTGCGTAATTAAAAGGATTATTCAATAACTCGTATAGTAACAAAAAAACATTCAGTTATATAAAAGGAAAACATTCGGTAATCCCCTCATTTATCATAATAAACGCAATTAAAACCGGCTCCAAAGAAAAGCTACAATCTAACACTTGTATGTCATAATCCTGAATTCCTGATCTATTATTCCAAATGTTGTGAACAGCAAGCAAGGGGTAGGCCAAAGAGTGAAGCAAAGAAGAAAGAGCATAACTTATGTTAACATGTGATTATGTGGAGGAAGGGGAAATGGCATTGAAGTTGCACACAAGATAGAAGATTAGAATGAACTTCACAAATGATATACAGAAACCATGATGATCTCAACTAGTACGATGAACAAAGTACAACCTTGATCACCACAAAATGCACACTAGTGCAACAGGCATAACACGGGTTCGTATCTGCTACCGTTAAAATGTATGGTAGGAGCCTGCCATTAAATCACAATGGCCGTGGGATTGATTTTAACGGTTGAGATTCAGCATAGCGGGATGCTTTTGTTTTGTGGGTCCCAGCTATCATTGACAATGGCGGCTCCCTACCATAAATTTTCATGGTAGCAGATACAATTCCGGAACAACAAACCTGGGTCTTTTAACTTAACAGACAAGTGAGCAGAAACCATAAAAAAAAAAAAAGGAAAAGGCAGTAAATTCTTTTGGGTTATTTTCAATAAATCGAAGATATGAAAAGAAAACAAAAACAAACGGTAACGCCAATGAACTGCTATTGGGTATTATAACAAGAAGAAATAAGATTTCAAGACCAAAGTATAGATCATTGCTCATTAGCGATATGTGGTTAATATGGTTTTCTGGATGCAAGTGCATAAGAGTTCAAATAAAAAAAAAAAAAAAAAAAAACATATGTGTCATCACTGGAGAAAAGTCAAGTTCTTAAATTATTGAGAGATTTTACATTCACGCAGCATACTAATAAATTAAGCATATCAAGTAAAACTTTGTAGAGTGTTTTTCTGTAAATAAAAAGCCAACCTATTTTAAAAAGTGAGCTCCTGCATGGCACTGAACAGTCAGACCCTTCGCATGCATTTAGCCGGGCCTCAGTACAGTACCTTCTTAGTATAGCTATTCTATACTCCACACGCCATCTCATCACACCACCGGCATCAGTATGATCAGAAAAGTTACCGCATGGTATGAGTGTAATACAATGGATTACTGACATGGCTGGATGAAGGCCGATAAGCAAAAGAACCTTGCACATACGATCCCAGCTCGTGAGAACCAGGAGGGGCCACTTGTTGTGTGATGTAACCGGGACCAACCCTTGGATACAAAACTGGTCCTGTCGAACCTGCCTGATTATGTTGCGGGAAACAGAAAAATGGACTTGGTTGCATCACAGGTGCACCCAGAATTGCGATATTTTGGGGCACAGGATTTCCAGGTCCCACAATGCTCGCACCTTGCAATTGCATCGGAACCGGTAGAGGGACCAGCATGTTGTCTATTTTGGGAGGATTGTCAATTACAATCACCTCACTTGGCACATACGATGAAGAAGAAACTGGCCTTTGCCTTTCTGATACGAGGAATGGTTGATACAGGTTAGCTGCTGGCTGAGATTGGGTAAGAACTGAGCTGAAATTCTGGTGGGGATAATTTGGATCTGCACCGCAATTTGGAGGCTTAAAAGCAGGAGGACAGTGGGAACTTGGAGTCGGGGGCTGCATTGCAACTTCCTCATGATTCACTACTAACAAATTCTTACCCATGAGTCGTAGTACTGGGTTAGGAGATGGTGGCACCAGGCTTTGAGACAATGTTGAGAAAGATTGGCTTGGTGATTCAAATCCACTACTCACAATAGGATCAGGTCGAGAAAAGCTTCGGTACGCATTAAACGGGCCAGTTTCTCTTGGACCTATGTATAGTGGAGGTAATTGTTTCTCTTTTGTTACAATTGGGGCTGCTTTCTTGCACTCCTCGGAAGGGCTCTCCCTGCAGGAGCAAACATAGGGCTTGTCCATAATTTCTTCTCCCTTGGGCCTCTCTGCAGCTTGTGGTACTAAATCTGGACATGGAGGTTGAGCATAAGAACCGGGTTCCTTGTGACAGTTTTCATTCAAGGTGGAAAACGACATAGTGGATGCAGTGGAAGGAGACCCAGATTGTTCCTGAAAGTTAGCCAAGCTTCTCTCAAGGTTCATTTCATCCTCCCCATCAGAGGTCAATGACGAATCATCCTGGGGTGTGTCGCAGCTGGTTTCGTCTGAACTCTCATCTGCAAAATCATCCTCAACACCCTCAACATCATCAACACCATCACCGACATTAACATCATTGTTACCTTCGTTATTGTCCTCATCATCAAGGGCATCATTATTGTCATCATCATAATCACTCGTGCCTGCACCGGCATACTCTTCTTGGAGCCAGCTAGCATTTTCCAAGTTGATAGGCTCACCATTTGGAGAATTTACATGTTCAATAAAGTGGTGATTTGATGTTGGGGCCTCGATATCCAATTCAGTATCATCCACGGGTGATGTTCCATCTCGAACCTCAGTATTTTCTCGGGTTTCTTCTAGCTCTGGAGAAAACACTTCATGAAGTTCATCATCCAGGGTTAATTTCAGACGCTTGTTTCCATGAATGTTTTCTCTGGCTGGAACTTCAGTTGATTCACCGAACAACCCATAAGAGCGAGGAGCTAGTCGCCCTTTTTTAGCAGATTTTAAAATTGACTGTTGCTTCTGAAACTTCCTAGAAAGAGATGGAGTGCTTCGTGGTCCTGCTGAAGGGCCACCCGAAAAGCGGATACTTGTGGAAACATTCTCAGAAAGTGCTTCACCGCAAATTCCTACCAGCGGTTTAGGCATCTTCGGTTGAAGAGTAGAATGGGCAAATTTTGAATTTGAATATTTGGTAATCTGGCTGCTGGTGGAAGGAGAGTCTTCTAAAATGGATGCAAGGCATTGGATGATTTTGTCAGGGCTTTTATTCTTCCGTTTCATCCGGATGCCTCTTCTAGCACAGACCCACTTGCCTAGAGGAGAAGCAATGCTTTTCCAAATGATCGGATCTTTTGATTTTTCCAATAATCGATCCAGATGTGTGCTTGCTCCTTCCATTTCATTTTCATTCACCTTTCTACTTCCATCTTCATCTGCTGTCAACTGTTGCACATGATTTTGTAAAAAAAAAAAAAAAAATTAGAACATTAGAACTTATTTAGATGGATTTACACAGTAAACCACAAAACTATCATTTTTTTATACCACAAAAAGGAAAAAAGAAATAGTGCAGTTATCTCAGAAGCTCAAACTGACCATGTGGGATAACATATGATGTAAAATTCATTAATACTCATAAAGAGGAGATAGGTTTGGATAACTTTTCTTAAGCCTAAAAACATAAGGACAAAGACTTGCAACTGCATGCAACCATAATTAAGTAATTTTATATTATCAACTATTTATTCCAGGCATAGAAACTACTCATTATTTTCAACGCATAAACTTTAATTAATAGATAATATGACTCTATTTTTGAAGTGCCAAATAAAAGAGACACCATCAATTCATCAATTACCTTCCCGTAATTAGTTTACTGATATCATTGACCAGAAAAGGCATTTCAAGTCAAACAAACAAATATGACAGCAAGAAAACTAGAATGGAGGGTTCATACAATAAAGACAAAGGTCTAACAAATATTCAACTCATAGAATGAAAATTTTAGACAGATGATTGCATGTATCCATAACAAACTTGGTAGAGGAAAACCAAAGTGCAACATACCTGTGTTTTCGAAATCTTAAACTTCTTAAGTTTTTTCCTTTCAAGCACCAATTTCTTTTTCTCCATGTTTCTAGTTTCAATGCCTTTCTGTTTTCCAAACCGAACCTTCCCTTTCTTCTTGTCCTCCCTTGAAACCATAACTGAAGATGATGGAACATCATTGGGTTCAGATAGAATACGTATCTTTATGCCATTCGAATCCACGTAAACTGCACCTTCTCTATCTTTTTCTCTAGTCTCAACCACCAATTTTCTTGTATTCTCATGCTCCTTTGGCTTCATAGATTTAACCAACACTTCACTAGGATCCACCGCAACAGCAGTGGCAGCCCAATTGGTCCCGTTCCTTCGATCAAGATCTTCGAGCGTGTACTCCAAAGCTGTAGAATATATCTCAACCATCAATTTCTTCTTTCTTGGCTTAATTCTGGGCTTTAATACATCCGATTCAAACTGTTTAGTGCCCGAATCATTTGATAGGCACTGATCGATATGTGCATTCAGAGTGGTGTTAGAAGAAGATGAGAATGTTTTACACACTGGGCAGATTTTAGAAGTCATCTGATCTATTGCAGCACTGTTGTTGGATGCCAATTCTTCAGCTCGACCGGTAACTGGTACCGAGGAACTCAATTTGACAACTAATTTGCACTTGCTCTCTGGCAACTCACCAGGACCTTTAACCTTTCTAACGCCCTGTTTTCTCTTCTTTTTATCCTTTATGATCACTGATTGCAAATTCTTGGTAACTTTATCGATATCTTTGCCAGAACTCAACTCCCTCTTTTCATGCAAAGCATCAGTTACTGTCGAGTCTGGTTGTGGTGTGACAGAAATAGGACAGTTCGTTATTAGGTTGGGCGGTTCGAACGGCGGCAGCAGTTCTTTGACACCACTTTTGAGACAAAGCTGCAGGAATTTCGGTTTAAAGGGCCAGCAAGCACCTATCTTGTTGCTTCTTGATTTACATACATAATCTCTGAAAAAAAAAGGCACATAGTTAGTATCAATAAATTTCTAAATGGGTGCAGCGTTTACACGTATTTATAGAGTTCACACTTTGAAGAGCTGAATGTACTAATCTTATGCTTAATAGTGCATGATTACCTTAGACATGACCAACTATATCACATGTTATCCAAAGTATAGAGCCATCACACTTATAGAAAAATAAAGTAGGACGTTTTGAATAAAATGTTCAGTGATAATTAAAATATAATTATCCTAAGTTAATATCTAGTCTTACAAATCTGGCTATAAGTGTATGCACTATACAGAAACATACTATATATGGGAACAAGAATATATTTTTTTTAAAAAAGCAAAATAATATTGCAAGACGGGTCAATAAATGAGAAGTTTTAACTCTGAACTTAAAATAGAAAACAATAATTAACTTTCACCTCCTTACTCCATTATCAAATTAATAACAAGCTCATGAAAATCCAAATCAAGTACAAAGTACAAACATATAAATGGCCCACATCAAGAAATATTCTGAGAGATTGAAGTGTCCGAGCAAAATTTACTGTACAGAAGAGAGAACAAATTTTGCAGCCAAGCTAGCTACCATATATGCATGGAATTATTCTCAAAAAAAATAAATAATACAAAATTGTATACACCAAAAACAATTAATCGCCACTAACGTGTTACCTTATTGAGAAATTGGGGGTAGGTGTTGACGCAACGAAGTCTATTGTATCTAGCTGCTGAGAGCCGATCCTTTCGGCACTACTTCTCCCATCAGATTTAGCTCTAATTTGATTTAGGGAAGAACTCGGGGGATCTATAAGTCCGTCAGCGGATAACATCTGAAATGCGCACAACCTTCACCCGTCCCACCAGTTCTAGCGGATGCACTTATCGCAAGCAATTGTATCTGCCCAACAGCTCTACTGCAACTGGGCTTGCTCTTCTTATCCTTGGAGTCCAGCATAGAAAGAACTCAATGCTCCAGTACTATATATATATCTCTTCTTTTGATTTAACAACACTGCAAGGTAGCAAAGAGGAGAACAAGAAATAGTGTGATTAGACATAATTTTAAGTGTCCATTAAGGTTTCTAGCAGCATTATTTCATGCAATGATGTGAGGAAAGGGAGGTCAGATCAAAGGAGATAGCCATGGTGGAACTTTTGGGAACTGTCATTTTATGTGGCCAATAGGGACAGATCCATTTCAGTGACTCGTGCTTGTGAAACCAAAGTAATTAATATGTAAAACTGTACACTGATAGGTGCGAAGACAGGTAAAAAGAGAGGTGAAAAGAAAAAAGGAAGAGCTAGGCGTTTTCCCCTAATTCCCGATTCTTAGAAATTCGTACATGAAATACTATTTCTGAACAAAAGGGCAGGAGATCTGAACAAGGGGTTAGTGTGTAGATAAAAGGGAAAGAAATTGTAGGGGAATTAAAAGTGCCATTAAAATCTCACAAACTAAAGTCTCTCGATTAGTTTCTACTCCAAAAACTAACTCCCGAGCCGATTCATGTGTAAGGAAGACAAAAAGGGGGTAGCATCCCTGAAAGGGTTTTGCAAGGAGAGAACCAAATCAGGGAAGAAATCAATCTCACAAAGCAAGAAATTAGAACTTGATTAAGATCGGGTTAATTTGTGTAATTAGCTAGTGAGGAGCTGGTTGTACAAAATACACCACACAAACAAAAGGATAAGCATGCAAGAGTTGAGTAGAGATACTTCCAGAGACATGAACAGTACTCGCTGCTGTCAGACTTGAAAAATGAAAATACAAGATATACAAATACAGTACGAAAATGAAACTAAAAAGTACATGTAATTATAATTATGTACGCAAAATCTAACTGTTCGTACCTCAAGGGCCTCACAACCGACAGATCGGAGCTTTGCCAAGGAAGATCGATCGGGGTAGAAGACAGATCTATTTTCACGCAACAATTAGAACCGATCGGCCGGATTCAATTCGCTGAGCTAGGCACGCAATAGGGAAAGGAAAGGAAAGGAAAGTGTTAGCTCTTCTTTTTTTTGGTTAACTACTGGAGGTGAGCTTAAGAGGGAGGGATGGAGGGATAATAAGGAAAGAAAGAAAGAGGGGAAGAAGAAGAAGCACCCACTGACTCACACATCAAAGAGGCATCTGGTTCCTTACCAAAAGCAAGCCTTTGTGTACCATTAACAACACAACATAGAGAAAGAGAGAGGGAGAGTGAGAAAACGAAGCAAGAGAGGGGAGGGACTGACTGTAGACAGAAAGAGAGAGGAAAATGAAATGAAGAAATGAAGGATTTTTCTTTCTTCAGAGAGCTGTCCTATCCTGTACCTACTCTATTATCTTTTTCCTTCTTTCCCCCCTCCCCCCCCCCTCCTTCCCTACCTGCTTATTATATTTCCTTACTGCTTTTTAATTTTAATTACCATGAATGAATGAATGGATGAATGGATGACTTCGTGCTGCTGCTGCTGCTGCTGATATTATCAAGATGATGGGAGAGGAAAAGAGTTCACCCCTGGGTTTACCACCAAATTACAAGACTTACCAGTTACCAACACTTGCAAAAGTTGAAACTCCCATGTCTTCGTTCAAAGCACCTACTACTATCCTTTTCTCTCTCTTTTTTACTTTTTTATTTTTTGTTCTTACTCGTGGGCTTTACTTTTTAGTTTTTACAGTTTCAACTTTCAAACAAGCACCGAGTCCATTCGTTCGGTAATCCACACTTCTTGTAGCAGTTTGGACCGTTCGCCGTGAATGGACCCTGGTTCATGGTCCATGGTCCATGACAGTAGAGGTGGCAAAATCCGACCCGACCCGAAAAATCTGTCCAACCCGATCCAATATTTTCAGAAAAATCAAACTCACCTGACCCGACCTGACCCGACTCAAACCCGATCCGAACCGAGATCAAACAACATGCAATCCAACTCAAACCAACATACTATAAAAAAAACTGATATTAAAATTGACTCGACCCGACCTGTCCAGATTTGAGATCTTCTAAAAAGTCAAACTGATCCGACCCGTCCGATCCGAACCTGAACCCGACCCGCCCGCCCGCCCGATTTGTCATCTCTATCCGTGAGTCATGGTTCATTTCGCTCTCAAGGCTCGACCTCAAGACAATAGACATGTAAACTTGTCCACTGATTTGATGTTCCCTTGTTGTCGTTGTTTGGACTTGGGACTCCACTCACTCCAGTGCTGCAGTAACTGCAGACGTCCGGGCCCAGGCGGCCTCAACTGGACAGGAGCTAAGCTAAGATATTCTGTGCAACATTCTCTTGTGACGCTTTGAATTTGGTTCCCAAGCTCCAACTTTTTTTTTTCTCAATTCAGATCCTCTCGTGTAAACATTGTAAACCAAAATTAAAGGAAAAATATAAAATGATCCAGTCGTGTGAAACGATATAATATGAGCTTAGAAAAAGACTCGTTTATACCAGGCAAAATGGAATAGCTAGTAGCATACAAGAGTAGAACTATTGTAAAAACATTTACATTTCGCTCCAAAATAGTAACAATTTAAATTATGCATTGTCATGTCTAAAATTTTGATTTATGGTTCTTATTAAATTGATCATATAAAAATACTAGAGGATACAAAAATTTTCCATTGTTAGAATTTTTAAGTATTTATTCCGGATTTTTTAAAATTCATGTACAAACAAGCACTTTTTATTAATATTTTATAGTTATTTTGAAAAATCCAAAACAAATACTTAAAAAATCCAAAAATGAAAATTTTTTGTATCCCCTAATATTTTCATATGATAAATTTAATGGAAACCATAAATCGAAATTTCGGACTTGACAAAATATAATTTATACCGTTCACATTTCAGAGCGAAATCAAAACGTTCTCATATTAGTCCAGCTCAGCGTACAATATATATAACACGTATGGCTTTTAATATATATAACACGTATGGCTTTTACGGTTCATGAATCTTTTCTACGAATGGATAAGCACGAAATAGTGAAATGTGCTGTGGCATCTGTAAATATTGATTTCTCTGCAGCTTTGGTATTAAGCAATACGTGCGGTGGCAAAATATATGCGAGTTTTTTTAAACACCTGCCGCTTAAGTAATAAATAAAATGAATGGATAACCTTACTCTTTCCATTTAATTATTCATATATATACCGATATTCAATTTAAATTTTGGAGTCTCAGTACTGTTATATATTTTGCTTCCGAAATCCCAACTTTTTGTTGGGCTGCCTGCAAACTGGAGGTATATAAATTTATAAATTAAGAAGGGACGGCTGCTGGAAATATATATATTTAATTGAATGAACAAGAACAAACAGGAATTCTTATCCTCTGAGTTAATGGAAATTGCATTGAGAGATAAAAAAAAAAAGAAAAAAAGATGAGTGAATGAAAACCAAAACCCCTCAAAAAGTTCACAGTCTTTTGTCTGTTTGTGCAATGTACTTATTATTAAGGTGTATTAAGTCAGAGATGAGGACGCGAGAGAACAGTGACAGTACCTCAATAATCGTTCCGTAAAATCCTGTCAAGCAAGAGCATATTAAAAGGGTATCAAAAAACTAATTAATGACCGTTAATTTTACCCATTTATCCTTAAATTAACTATATTATATATATATATATATATATATATATATATATATGAGGAGGGATCCATTGACAATGCTTAAAATGACATTTTTGACAATCAAGATTTTAAAAAATTTGTAAAAATAGTTAAAAATTCTTAAAAATAGAAAAAAGTTTATAGAGATATTGTTTAACTTATAGATTGATTATGTATCAAATTATATTCAATTTAAGTGACGTTTGATAGCTCTTTAAAGCTCGTTAAATTTCAACCGTTAAAAAATGTATAAAATTTTGATAAACTATCAAACGATGTTCAAATTGATTGAAATTTAAAACACTATTAATCTATAAGTTAAAGAATGCATCCATAAAAGTTTTTTCATTTTTAAGATTTTTTATGAATTATTACAAAATTTTTAAAATCTTGATTGTCAAGATTATTATTATAAGCATTGTCAATGGATCCCTCCTCTATATATATATATATATATATATCAGTATGTAATTGCACTATACTTCCAAAATGCTGGGATGATATATTAATTTGCATGTAACATTGCAGGTAATTGCATGCGAATGCACTGCACCTACCTAATTAACCAAGTACTAATCAGGATTTGTTAAATTAATTAAATGAAATGAACTAATTAACACAATTAAGGAGGGGTCTGCATCTGCATGCACTTGAATTGCCTGGGAAGAGGCAGGAAATTAATTAAAGAAACAACAGAACACGCATTACCAAGAAAATGCATACGCATATGCATGCACCCGCCGCGTATGAAAGGAGCGTTCACATATAATATAAAGAAATGTATTGTATATTGTATTGTACTGCATCGATCGAGTACATTAATCTGGAGGACGCCCGTTTTACAATACTGATTAATTATGCTGCGTACAATTTCATTTGCTTAATTTGAGTCCTGGTCAAAGGGTCTGTTCCAGAAGGGAGGAGGGGAGGGGAGGACTAACCAAGTTTGAAGTTACCTGCCTAAAGTCATGTTATTGACTCCACAACTATAATTACTAGAGAGAGAGGAGAGTAACAAGACACAAATTGTAATTATAGAGCAACTAACATGAGCTTGGACAGGTAACTCCAAACTTGATCAGCCCTCTCCTCCCTTGCCCTCCCCCTTTTGAAGCAGACCCTTACTATCCTTACTATATGTAAAAACATATTAGAAAAAATGACATGAAAGGGCTATCTTCCCCAAATAAGAAACCTGAGTCATTGATCATTTTCTTAGATAGATCAGAATCGATGATTTACGTTAATGCCCATTGACGTTAATGTCTCAGCCCATTAAAATTTAAGGTCCATATCAATTTCCTCAATATAAGGCCCATTACATATTATTTTAAAATTTTATTATAAGAAATAACAATTTCAGCCAAAAGCAACACGTGGGCTCTTTATAGATGCAACTTCATCTAGGACAACTTAGAATGCATTGTTATTATTTTATTCTTTTCTAAAACACCGCTAAGTTTATTCAAATTATAAGTAATCAAATCAAACTAATGAATTATATAATTAAGAATTTTGTTTTGCTTGCTTTATAGATTCATTTAGCTTTAATCCTTTCAGGTGTGTAACATTTAAAAATCATGTATAAATATAATTAAGTTATAACCATTCAAGGTGTTTGAATGCTCAGGTAATTGAACATTATTTAAAGTTCGTTTGGAGTATCGCCGATTGAATTTGTCTATCACTTTCCCTGTTTACCAACAAAAAGCATAAAGGAAGTCAATAGCTGCTAAAATAAATAACATCATATATAGAGTCTGAAAGAAATTAATTCATCAAGGAAAATGTTGTAGGATTCCAAGGTTGATACCAGAAATGATACTGGCTAGATCACTGATTTTTTTTTTTTTTTCATTTTTAGAATTTTCTAACTATTTTTAAAAAAATTTAAAGTTGTATGGAAAATGCACCAAAAATTGTACATAATTAAAAGGGTCATTTTTTAAAAAAATACAAAAAATTAGTTAGAAAACTCTGAAAATGGAAAAATTTGTTATGCAACTAGATTTCAACATTAAGATTATGGTGAGCAACTTGGATTGGTCATTCGAGCCATGGTTTAGGAGATGTGAGGCTGAAGTGCACCAATCATTGCATTTTGCAAAGCGCAATAGCCTCACTCGATAACTTGAATATACTAAATAAGTTAATATAAATATAAACTCATATACTATGAATAACAGTCAGGTATCACTTTTAATATCTATGTATCAGATCCCGAAAATTTGACGGGTTATATATTAAATTTTAAAATTCATCATCATCAGGCGTTTGCCTTTTTATATTTTTGTTTTCTCATTCAAGGAGGCATTAGTTAGATCATAGATGAAAATGTCTTTCTCCTTTTATAATTCCTATATATGTTTCAAACCGTACAGTAAAATATCATTCTTGATGTACGAATTATATATAAATAGTTTTTATTACAAAAATGCAAGAATGGTGCTCGGAACAAAAACATATATATCACATATTAATGAAAACTTGAATTCAATTAAGCATGATTAATATGCCTTCTATTTATTATTTTTAATATGGTTCATGGCTTTTTGCTTCATAGTTAAGAGTATATTTATTTATTAATAATCTATTGGCATATTTTTTCTATCTACTATATTTATTTATGTTGACTGTTGACCTTTGCAGCAAAATGCACGAAAATTCCCGTATCAAATTTAGGAAAATATATATTTTTTTTGTTTATTTGATATTGGAATTTTTACGGTAACATATGTTTTAAATGTACATATGTAAGAAAAATAAAATTGTAAAACAAAAATTTTAAGAAATCTGGATCCAGTTGATAGTTGATTAATATATGCACGAGCTAGCTAGAGATATGATATATTTTGTGGATTAATATAATTTATTTGAAAACGTTTGTATAGTTTAATTCATTCTTCATACAAAATTAAGTGTGTAATTAATAAATAATTATTTGTTGAGCTTTCATGTACAGATTTTGTTTTGTTCCTTGGCTTAGCTGTTACTAAGAATAGAAATAATTTACTTGAGACTTGAGAGGACAAATTTCTTAGATCTGATAGAAAAAAAAAAGAAAAAGAAAAATCTTTTTAGATTACATAAAAATTGCGACCCGACTTTTGTGAGCACGATTATTGTAAATTTAAGAAATATTTAAGTTTTTTTATCCACGATTTCTTTTTAAAAAAAATCACAAATAAATACTTGGGACAATAATATTATCACGAAGTTGATTTGTGATTTTTTTTTTTTTTTTTTTTTTGAGAATGAATGCCCGTGGGCTTATTTGTGACTTTTTATATTGCAAGTCTTTTTATATTCATCATCAGTCGAGTGCGTATCTGCTGCGATCCAAACCGGATCTCAGGATTCCGAGATCCTGATCCGACAGATGTGACTTTTAAGGAGGTTTTTCAAAATAATCTGCATTCTGCATCTCAAGATCCTGTAATCCTGATTTCAGCGCATCATCAGTCATCGCATATATAGAAGAGAAATGAAACACCACCAACAAAAAAAAATGAAAAAAAAAAAACGAAGTCGAAAAATAATGAAAGGGAAAAAAAAAGATGCAAAAAATATATCATCGAATGCATGTTAATTAATTATTGGAGCGGGCATAATAGCTGATGATCATCCGGCCCCATGCCACTAACGTTATAATGCTTTCATAGGACAATATTCATGGTTGCTAAGTCAAAAATAGTGGGGAGACGAATGGGACCCCATACATGATGTTGATATTCAATAAGTAACTAAGGATATTATTAAGACTTGTTATATATCTTTACTGTATATAAAAGCATATTAGAAAAAATGACACGAAAGGGTTATCTTCCCCAAATAAAAAATCTGAGCCGTTGACTATTTTCTTGGATAGATTAATGCCCGTTGACGTTAATATCTCAGCCCATTAAAATTTAAGGCTCATATCAATTTTTTTTTCAATATAGGGCCATTACGTATTATCTTAAAAATTTTATTATAAAAATAACAATTTCAGCCCAAAGCAACATGTGGTCTCTTTACTAGTGTGTATATATATATGTGTGTATATATATTTTTGAGAAACATGTTGAGTCCATTGAGAATGCATCCATATGTACATAGCACAGTCAGAATGTAACAAATATACATCCGATTTTGTAACCTATGGACAGATATTCTATGGACGCTAGATATTACTGTGTGTTTTTGAAGTAATGAATTCATTGTTAATTTAATTACCACTGGGAATCTGATATTCTCTCTTCCACTAATTAATGCAATCCTAAAAGAGATATATATATATATATATATATATATATATATATATATCGTCAAACAATATATAATAATGCATGCACTTATGCACCTAATTGTGGGCCAGAGTATTTAATGGTGGCTTTAAATTAAACCTAGCCATGCTGAGACCACATCTAGCTAGGCGGCCAAGCCTAATGTATATATGGATGTACCGATTGGAAGTTTTGGCCCAATAATAATAAATCTAACATTAGTTTCCTAAACCCACTATTAATGTGATATAATAAACTGTTATAATTATAAACATGTTTGCAGTTTGTAGTTTTGAAAAACTTTATTCAGTAATCAGTATACTAAATATTAAGAGGAGGGATCCAATGATACACAAAATTTTGACACAAATGTTACACTAAATTATATAAATTTATAAAAAATCTTAAAAATAGAAAATCTCTTATAAACATGTTCTTTTACTTGAAGATCGATTGTGTTTCAAATTTCATTTAATTTGAGTATCATTTGATACTCCATCAACGACCATCAAGTTTATATAGTAATCAGATTGGTCTAAATCTAATGATTCTTGATGGAGTATCAAAAGATACTAAAATTGAATAAATTTGAAACACAATCAATCTATAAGTAAATGAATATGTTTAAAAGATTTTTTATAAATTTATATAATTTAGTGTAACATTTGTGTTAAAATATTGTTTTGTCATTTAATCCCTTCTCATATATTAATAGTATGGATCGTCTGATACTATAGGTCCATATTATCGATTTTAAAATTTGAATAATTGATCCAAACCGCTTTGCATAATCCCCAATGTAAATGTTCTTGACCAAACTTTTCCTTTTGGAATTTTTGACTATCTTATAGATAGATATAAGTCATATTCATTAATGGTACCGTAATATTTATATTGAGTAGTTTTTGTACCGTAATATTTATATTGTGTCACTTTTTAATTATCTATAAGAAATAGTAAAAAAAAAAAATATCAAAAATTATAAACTTTGGTTTACAGTGATACTTACATATATATATATGGAGATCATATTGAACAGTTTTAATTAACAATTCATATTTTAAAAAATAATAATATAAAGGTACCGATCGATTTGTATTATAAATAGTAGATAGTGAAGGTTCACTCATATACGTGTCACTTTGTCACTATATTGCACATTTTGCAAAATGGCATACTCTAAATTGGATAAATATATAGGCTGCTCTTATCACATGACAATTATTTTTTATCACATTTTAATTATGTCCTTCATGTTTAAATAGATCAGTAGTCATTTCGATTTGTATACATATATCTTGTTCAAATTAATTATTCTCATGTATTAATTTCCGTCATCTCTTTATTTAAAATTTTGTATGTTCTGTTTAATTAAGACTTTAAGATGTTATGTAACTTTTCAAAATGATATTACTCTTATGTATTCCCATGTAAAACATCTTCTTTTGCTAATTGTATTGTCCTTAATTATATACACATACTAATACTAATACATAAAAAAAAGAGAATATTTTTTAATGCTAATTTTTGCTTGAGAATTACTTTAGTTTTAAATTGTATTTTCTTTTATAACAAGTGAGTCGTAGTACATCTTACAAATAATACTCTAAAAGAGTTTAGCAACATCAATAAACATGAACTTTTTGAGCTGCATGATCAATGAAAAGAAATATAAAATATTTTGCAACACCAACTTTTATCAAAATCATGCCACTTAGTTGTACTTTCTTTTATCCATATACTACTTTAATTGTCATTTTTCTTTTTCAAAGGTTTACTTCACTTGTCACACGAATTTTGATGTATAATATACAAGATCAACAAAAAGTTTCTCCGAACCCCCTTTTTTTGCAAATAAAATTTGGCCTAATATAACAAAATTCTAAAAAAAAACTAAAATTCAGTTTAAAACTCTAGATGTTATTGCTTTTAATTACTTCCGATATCGTGACAAAGCGATTGTCAAAAAAATTTCTTTTATAATTCCGGATCAAATTTCAGATAATCTGTCCATATTTTCATAAGATAATATATATCTCTGACGTACTAGTAATAGTGACTCATGCTGTCTCATATTAGCTACCCAAAAAAAGTCCGAATTAATTTAGGACTAATGAAAACGCAAATTCGGACACTAATTCTATGGAATTAATAATTGTACTCAAAATCTATTGTTTTTTTTTGAGGTGGCAGATAAAACTTACTCAAAATCTATTGCTATAAATTCAATGTTTTATATTTCATTCTTTATTTGTTTTGTGCTTAGATTTTCGTGCTTAGATTTTCTCTTTCCGTGCTAAATTCATAACAAGTTGGCCCACAAAAATTATATATTTAATTTGAGGTTTTAAATGTACTAGTATATTGTCCGTGCGTTGCAACGGATTTTATTTAATAAAAATTTTTTGATATGAATATTTTCAATATTGTTATAACTAAATAAAATTATCCGTAACTAAAATGTTAAGATTTGGAGTCGTTTTGTTAATTAGTTTTTTAATAAGTTTCAATTTATGGATAATGTTTAATGAGAAGAAACAAAAAAATATATATATATATACAACGTCAAAATGATATTATAATATTTGAGACCTTTAATATATTGTATTTTATCTTATTTTTCTGAATTAAGTAATTTAGTAACAAAATTTAATGAGATTTGCGCTATTTTTAAAACTTATATAATTTTGATATATGTTATATGTATAATGGGGCACCTAAAAATGTTATTTCATAATCAAACGTCTAAGTGAATAATTATTCTTGAATCCTGATTCCCAAATAATATAATTTTCTAATTATAAGTTTTTTATTTTAATTAAAACTAACAGGTAAATAAAAAAAAAATTAAAACTACCAGCATAGGATGCGTTGTTTGCTAGAGTAACCAATTTAATTCAACTGCGGCTTTATTAGTCCAGTATCATGTATCTCCATCTGGCCATCCCATGTCCCGACTCCCAATACGGTTTTTCATTTCTTTTTTGAAAAAGGACAACACATTAATTAACTGAAGATTGAATCACTAAAAGATGATCAAATGGTAAAGATTAAAACAGGTTGATATATCCAACGGCCCAAAATCAGTATGGGATAAATAGCTATTTGGGTTTCCAAATCAACTCCTCCTTTTATTATTAGTAGGGATATAGAATACCAAAAGGTAGGTTGAATTTTTGAGAAGTTTTCATCTGAAATAATTAATTAGTTCAGTAAAATCCTATAGCTAATAAATGTTTTCCTATTTTATACGAAAAATATATGTGCCTTTTGAAATTATAATCAATTAAAGAGCAATAAGAAATTGAAGTTATACATTCAAAGAAGTGATTATTTGTATTTTGGCAAGTATAATTTATTGTAATTAACTCGAGATATTGATGACAAACTCGTATATATCTCTCCGGTATATGATTGAGCATAAAAATATGTTCCATAGAGAATACGGTGAGTTTAAGCTCACAGAGGTATTCCATGAGTTTAGGTTCAATATCATAACAAATCACTTCTAAATTTGAGTCTGTGACTCATTATATTCTTTACATTAAAATCTTGTGGGATACAATTCATTTTTGAAAATCTCTAAGTATTTATTCTGAATTTTTAAGAAATAACGATACAATATTTAATAAAATTTTTCAATGTTTTGTATATCACTTTTACACAATCCAAAACTAAACACTAAAATTTTTTGTATTCCACGAGATTTTGATATAAAGAATATAACGAGCCATATAAACTCAAATTTAAAACTGATTTGATATTATTAATTTTGAGTTTAAGCCCACCGTGTATTTGCTCAGGTTGCATATGTAGATGCCAGTTTTATCTTTTTTCTTAGTCTATGAATGTGCTCAAACGGAGGAAAGGTGATCTCAAGGTATTTTCGGTCTCTCCGTTTCTAATTCGTCCTACTTGAGATCCTGTGTTGAGTTCTATTATTACTGGGCCAGAAATTAAACGGGGCCCAATAAATCATATCCAACTAGCTTTCAAACAAGTTTACCTTCTCGAAATAAAGTGCAGTCTTCTGATGTCACTAGGACTGTCAATGCAACAAAATTTTGCTTTATTTCATCTCGTTTCATCCAAATGAAACGATTTACAGCTTTGTTAAACGAAACGAAACAATCTATTTTATTTCGTTTTTCATTTTCATAAAATAATACTACTACAAAAGCGATTATTTTTGTTCTTCCGTTTCGTTTCGTTTTGACGAAACGACAAACGAAAACGATTTACGGTTTCATTAAACAAAAATGAAACAACTCATTTTCGTGATCGTTTCGTTGCGTTGACAGCCGTAGATGTCACAGCTAGGCTAGTATTTATTTACTTAGATGTTAGTATTTTCTCCTTCCAGCATCATCATCATCAAAAGAACTCAAAATTGGTGTTATCTTTGGAAAGAAACATTCACTTTTAGACCATTATTTTGGTCATAACCGTCATATTTGGTACATAGTTGTCCAGATTTTGCAAAACGAGGTAAGAAAATAGTGGCTAAGCAGCTGTTTAAGAGATGGGTTTTATTCAGGTCCAAAGCTTTTGTTGGCATTAATTTATGAAACTATTGTTGGATCAGAACACTGACAGGAATCCTTGCATTCTTGCTGCCAAATTCACAAGAAACATTGCTTGTTTGATTAGGTGTTGAGAACAAATCTATGCCAAAGGCCAATGAGGCACATGATAGATTAATTCATGAATGAAATTCACTGATCAGAATACCAGATCATCTGGTAGATATAAGATACATTGCTGGTTCTAGTATTTCTTCTCTTCTTCTTTTTCCAAAAACTCAGCTCCAAGATAACTAAACCCCAAATTAAGGACTGAACAAAAAATTAACAACAATTGCCCTATTAAATAGGAAGATTATGTTATATCACAGGCACTACATGCATCAGGCATCATCAAATTAATTAGGCGAGTAATCTTTTCTGTTATTGCCCTTCCATCAGGGGAGGAGTTTGTGGGTTTTACTGATAATTCATAATTGTACATATAATTCGACGAATTTCAACATGTGCATTCTGAATTGATGATTCCATATCCTCTGTAGCGCTGCCCAGTGTAGCGCAGAACATTGGCAGTTAGATCAACTCGAGATCTGTGCCAGCACTAATCCTGAGATGATCTAACGGTCCACGTACTGCACTACACTTTGCAGCGCTACAGAGGATGAGCACTCTGAATTGATGTACAGATTGTCCTCTAACATCGTACTCTTGCACTTGTGTCGGTGAAAGGTCTCTAAATTGAGCCACTTAGTATCTTATAGAGAGAAGATAATTTGTTTAGGTAGGTTAACAATTATAAAAAATGCAACTGGTATAAGATGAGGGGTACTGATCTAGGAAAACAGACGAATTGCTATGGTTGTAGCAGGATATTTGAACATATGTAGCTCGATACACTTTCCCTGTATCATGGAAGCTGCTTCATGTGAACCCAATTTTGTTACTTTTCTTGCTTATTGACCTCAGTATGTCTAAAAGGAAGTTGAGCCTTATTATCTCCTTGGTTGTCTGACAAAAATGAGAGATATAATGCTAAATCTGGCATCATTTTGTTTATAGACAGTAGAAGTGATCATTACAAATTTACAATATCAATTGGGACCAGTATCATTTCATGAATTTACGTTCTGATCTACAAAGATTGCACATTTACAATGAGAAATATAAAATATCATTTTTCCTTGTCGTGCCGGTAACAGGAGGCAGCATTAAAAAAACAAGGTAGAGAGCATATGAAAACAGAATCAATTGAGTGATTATATCCAATTTTTCATTGAACAACCATTTTGCAAACATTATAAATGACAACATCATGTTACTGATTACCAGCTTTAATTTTAAGTAGGCTACAATATCTGCATTATTCTCCTGTTGACAGATGAACTGGCAGCTGTGTCTATATGATAATTAAGTTTCACATAGCTGAACCAATTGAGATTTTTTTTTTTTTTTTTGTGTAAGTAAAACTATGCATAATAAGAAAGAACTTCAGTATTAAGGAGCATTTCCAATGTTATTACTCCAACTTAAGAGCCCCTCTTTATTCCTTAGTTAGGTACTGAATACTGGTACCAGTATTACCCTTACCAGTTACCTCATCTACACCCCGCAGGGGCAAATCCGATCCTCATTCCTGCCACATCGTAAACCACCTTAAAAGTCTGTTGTTGGGTATTTCCAATAATCGACACCCGTGTTGCCGGTGCGAAAGCCAAACACGTCTGTTTATCATCATCTACACTGATCAAAATATTTTGGGGTCGCAATTTCATCGTGGCCCCTCCATCAAACACCAATGCCACCACTGGCACTGCTGTGCTTGAGATTTTCCCTTCGAAACATGTGTCGAGGATTGAATACGCTTTGGCTCTTTTGTGAGCCTTCATGGCCGCAAGGAAAGCCTTGCTCAATGCGGTGTAAACATCAGATTGCAACCGAGTAATGACCGTCCCTGAGTCCATGATTGTCGGTATGCTCCCATAAGCAGAAGCTGGCACCGAAATCGGCTTTCCAGCCACTGAAATGTAGGCTAACTTAAGGAAGTACAATGCATCATCAAGAGGGTTAGATACTAGTGGTGTGTAACTTAAACCCGCAGGATTGTATGATCCGATTGACAAGGATCCGGTCGACTTGCTTGTCGGAAGGCAGTACGAAAATGCATTACCTAATTTAGGCGCCAATTGTGACAAAAGAGAGAGTTTGTTGCGTGCAAGGCCGATAAGTCCTGCAGACTTTCCGAAGAGTCCTTCGTTGTCTTGACCGCAACCATAAGTGAAATTAGGAAAGGCAAAGCGAGAGCCGAGAGAGATGGTGTCTTTGCTCAGGAAACCGACAGAGAAAGAACTATCGCCGTAGCTCGCTTGGTAAATGCACTTATTAGAGGTGCATGCCGAAGGGTTCAGAGTGGCGGATTGGAGCGATGTGCACTCGGTGGCGGCACAGGCGATACCGTGGTATGTTGAAGATGACTTTGGATTGAAGACTGCACCAACCTAATTACAAAATAAAATTACTCATTAATTAATTATGAGATGATTCTTAAGTGACATGTAAATTGTAATTAAAATTTGACATTGAAGATAATTAAGACAAAAATTTTGTACATGTATATTGCATACTATTAGAGAGAATTTTTCATTGATGCCAAGACGGCATCTATGATTCTATGTCTGGTAATATAAAAGACCAAATACCTGCTCATGGCATGAGACGGCACAAGGGCGACACTGCATCCAGGAGAGCGACGACCCCGTGTCAACTACCATGACATACGAAGTGGCCGGTGTGCCAACTCCAACTTGAGTGACATAATTGCCGAGGCCAACTGACCCACCGGGAGTGAGTGGATCCGACACAGACTTCGTGTCAGAGCGGCGATCAAGGGAAGTTGGACGTGAAGATGGGACTTTAGAGAGGCGATGTTCGAAAGACCGGACACGACCCTCGTCGTGTGATAGAATGGTGGAGATCGGTACATCTGAGGTAGAAGCAGGCGACCGCGGATTTCGCGGGTGAAACAGAGCCAGATGCAAGCCTGAGCTGTCCAAATTGCTTTTAGCTGAAATATTCAGTGAATTGAAATTAGTCCATTACATGATTTCTGTAACAAAAAACAGTATGAAAAAAAAAAATGAACTGTTAGTTTGTTTTGAAGATCAATTTTCTAACTCATGTGCTTAACAGTTGTAGAAAAAATTTACAACTCTAATACATTATTATTAAATGATAAATGATATTCGTAATTGCTTGATGTTTAACAGGTTGTCTTGTTAATTAGAAACCCAAAAAAATATACCAACATTAAATTGATTCATAAATTAATCAAAAGTTGTTAAAATGTCATTATCTGTTATACTATTCCTTTCCTAAAAAGCAAAAAATTGGGATAATTTTTTTGTAATAATGCTACTGGGGCTATAACATTTGAGCTGTACCTATATAAGATGAGAACAAAATTGTAAAATGTGAACTGCCATAAATTCTTAGGAGATAACAGTTAGGGGAGTGGACTAGTAGTGAATAGGATTTGACATGTATAAACGTAATAATAATAGTAAAGTTAGGTAGACGGCGGCTGGCGTGGAGCCAACCTAATTCTGTGATAAAGTGCCCCATATTGCTCTCCAAAAAGGCTTAATTATAATGCACCATTATTAACGCATAATAGAGTTAGAGTACCAATTTTCTTTGAGTCTAGAAAGTTAGTCCCTTTCCAAGATCATGTAAACACTCGTTGTATATATCTTGAGGAAACAGCTAAGCAATTGAGTGGAAATTGGCATGCATGAGGCCTAATAAATGCTATCAATTTTTTTTACTGTTTTAAGTAAATATTGATTGCATAATAAATTATTAATTAATTAATTAATTATATGTTAATTACAAAAGGAGGTGTTTTTAAATCATATATCTGAGAAGATTATATGTTAATTACATATAATTAATTAATTAATTATATTGCTATCAATTTTTTTGATCATCTTGCTATGTTAATTACAAAAGGTGAGATTAATTTTGTGTCCTCCTCCTTTTATTTTGTTAATCTATGATTTCAACTGATAATCATAATAGACTTAACACATTTTTGAGTTTGATAAGTAATAGTGGCTACTTAATTTGGTAAGTTTTTATGCAGTGTTCAACTCTCAACTCCATTCTGATTTTGCCTGATAGAACAGCAACTGCACAATTGCTCTTTGTAGATCATATTTCTTCACTGAGAAGCTGTGTAATGGAGTAGAATTATGATACACTGGTAACTGATAATGTATAGTTTTACCCAAAAAGAACTGTTACTAGCCTGATCAAAAAGCTGGGTATCAATGATAAACTACTTGCTTGGCATCACAAGCATTCAAATTGAAATTCACATTAGTGATAAATAGAGAATTAAGAGCTAGTTCTGCATAAACAAATGTTGAAAAATATACGCAATTCGCTAAGAAAAAAGGAATTCTATAAAAAATATCATCGATCGCAGAGTTCAACAGTTTGATCAATTATGAAATACAACACATGGAAATTGCAGACAACAAGAGGAATTAAGTTATATATATAGTAAGTTTTACCAAAATCATGCCAGAGAACATAAGAGAAACAAAAACGATGATATAAATAGAAAAAGAATTAACATACTGTTGAATTCGGAAGAATGGAGAGCGTTCAAACTGTTTTCGGCGAAGGCAACGGATGCCAAGTTGAGAAGAACGGAGAGAGCAAAGAAGAGAGGCAACATACCCATCTCCATGGAAATCCTTGAGACAATTAGCTAGTTTGTTAATATGTATATATATCCTATTTATACAAAGAGATGAGAAGGGAGAATATATGCTTGCATTGTGAGAGCAAGGGTGTGGTGGGGTATCATGCTATCATTCACGGATACCTTTTGATATAGAGTAATATTTAGTGTCCATAGAAAAACTATCTATAGCGTCCATAAGTTACATTTCATGATGTATCTGTTACATTATTTGTACGTCTTTGGACGTATGGACGGTTTTTCAATGGACGCAAGATGTTTCTCTTTGATATATTTGAACTATAAATGTTTCATCGGTGGAGCCAGGCATAAGAATGTGATTATGGTAAAGGACTAAAGGGAAAAGTGCTTGTTAAGGGAATGGAATGAAGAAAAGAAAGAAGGAAAGGAATAATTAAAATTTAAAGCAGCGGTTGTACTAAATTACTGGCAATTAATTAGCAGACAAGTACACATGTTTGTCCTGTACTGTACCTGTACTGGTACACTCTGTCGTAGATTGGTACGTGACTGTATATATGTGTATGTGTGTATATGTGCACGAACCGACGATATGAAGGACAAATTTAACAGGATCAATGCAACATGCATTGCATTGCAGCTCCACTTAATTTATTGCTATTTAGTTAATAGCTGGTAGCTCAAGTGGTAGCTAACTGGGATGACTTCTAAGAGGTCATGGATTCAATCCTCTATGGACACAAATATCTCCTAAAAAGAAATAGGAGATGGTGGAAAATATTCACTTAAATCTAAAAAAAAGTAATTACTTAATACTTGATGTGCAAATGGCCTAGTAGCTAACTAGGATGACTTCCAAAAGGTCATGGATTCAATTCTCCATGGGTGTAAAATAAAAAATTTCAATAAAACTAGTGGAATGTTCCACTTTCTTCAAAAAAAAAAGAAAAAACTTGATACTTGATGTGAAAAAAAAATAACAGATAAAGGAAAATGCTATGTAATGTAACTCTGCTGATTTTCTCAAGGGAAACACTGTTTAGAGATCGAATTAGGAATTAAGCACTGTTTAAGTTGCTTGTCCATATGTTGATCGTCCTGTTGTAGTCTTGTAGACAGATCAGATCATATGCTGCTAATTACGTTTGCTAAGGCCCACGTTATCTTGGGAATTTTTGGGGCATGAAAACCAAAGTACACAGATTAAGATAAGAGAATTATAATGTACACATAATTGGCTGTTTCTGGGTTATTAAAAAAAAAAAAAGGAAGGAAAATGCTAAGTAAATATTAGCAAAAGAAAAGAAAAATTGTGTAAAAACTAAAAACAACATCTGGATCGACGTGAACTAAACCGGTAGCTAATGTAAAATGATCAACAAAATACTTTATATACTTGGGCTCTGGCCCAACAATGTTTTCTTTCCTTTGTGCAGCAATTCTTTCAAGTCTATTTAAACCCGGCCTGCTCCTTCCACAACCATTCTCCTTTCAAAGTTCAAACCAAACAAGTACAAATTTGAAATTTCAGTTACAAACTTACAAATCACAATGCATAGTTTTCATACAAACCTGAACCGAAGTTCCAAATAAAAGTTCGTATTATCAGCTGAAATCAGCTACAAATATTTGCCAAAAAAGTCATGGTAAATATCACAAGTGCAGATGGATTATTACCAAGCTCCCACAATTTTAGTTTATTTCTTGTAAGATGAAAGAGTAAATTTAATTGACTACATGCCTTTAGTTAAAAAAAAAAAAACAAAACAAAACAAAAGAACTTTTCAGTTGAACACTCGGTTTAACTTTAATGTGCATTTATATGAACGAATTGTCGTTTCTCCGAAATTTGGACTACAGACGTAATTGTGTGAAAGATATTTGAGTAATAAAAAAAATTTATAGAGATATCATGAGTGATACCAAAATCAATATTAAGATATATTATACAAATAAGTTGAATACTTTAATGAGTTAATTGAAACATCAGTATACCAGTCAATATCAATTATATTATTTTTTTATATTTTATATATCAGTTCTCTTGAGAAATGATGACACTGGGTTTAAAACTAATTTCTAAGGAAGCTCAAATTACGGACAACACGATCGATCAGACCGGTGCGTTGGACTTTTTTTTTTTTTTTTTCCTCCTGAACAAAGCCCGTAGGCACCCCCAATTATCCCCTGCTCTCCCTGCTGGGACTTGATCTTAGGGGTATGCTCCAGAAAGGGGAGAGGAGGGAAGGGGAGGGGAGAGCTAATCAAGTTTGGAGTTATCTGCTCAAGGTTATGTTAGTTACTCCATAATTACAATTTGTGTCTTGTTATTCTCCTCTCCTCTCTAGTAATTGTAATTGTGTAGTAAGTAACATGACTTTAGACAAGTAAATCAAAAATTCGTCAGTCATCCCCTCCCTTCCCCTCCCCTCCTCTTCTCCTTTCTGGAGCATACCTAAGGTCTCTACAGTGGGAGCACATATCACTACCACTAGGCCGTAGTCTCGGTGACAAAGAAGGTACGTTGGATTTAATTCGACTCTCGATGATTCCGTTTTTCGGACAACAGCGGACAGAGAAAATACAATTTAAAGGGCGCGAGTTCAAGTGGTGCCCTTGAGAAGGTCGTTGGTGTAGATATGTTTGGCCCAAGCTGTTGATGAAGTTAAGTTTAGGCGTTGACCATTTACGAAAATTGTCCCGATTCTGACGATCGCTTTGCCGCAGCCCGAAGGCAGCGAGCCTGCAGCACTGAGTCAGTCAGTCAGTCAGCGAACCATACGGTTCGCGCCGATTTTGTTGCTCCCTCCACGGCTCCACTCCACAGTTCCCCAGTTCGTTCGTTCGTTCCGGAACGCCGACAGTTGACTCCCATTTCCGCTCGTCCTTCTCCTAATCTCCTGTCTCTGTTTCTGTTGGCCCATTTTAAAATTCCCTCACCATGTTCGCGGCAACAACAACAACAACAGCAACGACCATCGTATACGTATACGTATTATTCCCACTCCCGCAGAGATCTCCCAAGTCAAATTCCCCCCCTCCCACATTCATTCCATGCATCCACAATCATAATCAAATCTTCAAGTTAAACTCTCTTACTTACGCAGCGCACTCCCTCTTTCCATGTCGGGTTCGGATCTGCTGCTCCAAGAAGACGACCGCAGATCGCTCCTCAGATCCGATCCGCTTTCCTCCTCCGCCTCCGCCTCCGCCTCCGCCTCCCCCTCCACTCCTCCCCTCCTCACGCCGCGCGGCCTGCTCTCGCGGGCCCAGACCTCGCCGGAGCCAGCCGGGGTCTCCGAGTCCAATGCTGGCACTCCGCGGGCCGCGCTCCGACTGTCCTCGGCTGGACTCACGCGGCGCAGTCTCCACGGGGAATCGCCCCGCGTGGCGGCCAGTGTCGCCGCGGAGTCCCCGCGTGGGGAGGTGAGGGATGAGCTAGCGGACGGGGCGCCGCCGGAGTGGGCGCTGCTGCTCATCGGATGCCTCCTTGGCCTCGCCACTGGAGTCTGCGTCGCTGCCTTCAACCGTGGGGTTAGAATCTTGCTGCTCTTAAGAATTTTGCATTAGTTTCATGTCTGGATCTATTGCTTATACTTAATAACTGCGGTGTGAGCTTACGCACTCGCGTTGACTTCTGCTGTGTAACGGAAATTATGAATTCTCAGCTGAAATTAAGTAGTGACAGACTACTTTTGTTGCCTAATTGATCGTTCTATATTGATTTTCTTATTTCCTTTTTTTCTTTTTTATAGGTTTTGCAGTGAATTTATTTCTCTTTGTTTGGCTTTGTTATTGTTGTAAGAGTTTAGGACATCCCAGGTGGATGTATACCATGAATTAACGCACATTGCTTCATTAGAAGGAAATATTTGCACTTCCTATATTTATTTGGCAATTAAACAATTATCTGTTGAGTATGGAGACTAGAATGAAAATTTGAATGGGCGGAGTTAAAGAAATTTTGCTTCTTTGGTATGGCCAGAACTCAAAATTTGTAATTTGTTTCTCACGATGTCAAATTTCTCACACTCATAGAAGATCATCTACTTATAACTGCAACAAGTCATTGACGTATAGAAAGGAATTACTTGTTGGTATTATAGCCTTTTTTTATTTCAATGATCTATTAGTGTTTGAAGAACACCATTTTGTAATTCATGACTTTCCGAAAATAAATCAGAGCTCTCGTTTTCTTCTTCTAAATAGGTACATGTCATACATGAATGGGCTTGGGCTGGAACGCCAAACGAAGGAGCGGCCTGGCTCCGTCTCCAGCGACTCGCAGACACCTGGCATCGCATCCTACTTGTTCCTGTCACGGGTGGGGTCATAGTTGGCATGATGCATGGCCTCCTTGAGGTCTTTGAGCAATTAAGACAGATGAGAAACTCTCAGAGGAAAACCCTTGATCTTCTCGCAGCAGTATTTCCTACAATAAAAGCAGTCCAAGCAGCAGTTACTCTAGGAACCGGTTGTTCACTTGGGCCGGAGGGGCCCAGTGTCGATATTGGCAAATCATGCGCAAATGGTTGCTCTGAAATGATGGAGAATAATAGAGAGAGAAGGATTGCTCTGCTTGCTGCTGGTGCAGCTGCTGGGATTGCTTCAGGTACTGTTGCTGCTGAGAAGTTCGATACAATGTAATTCATTATTCAAGCATTTTTCAATTAAGACTCTGGATTGTCTATAGATCATTAAATAGGTCCTGTCTTTCCGTTATCTATAAGCAAATTAGATGTCTGCTCTGCATATTACTACTATAAGATGAGTCTTCCAAACAGCACACCTTGTTTTTACCTATAATTGTATTAATTTAAAACTTTAAAAATTGGATTCCAAAACATCTTAGATTGATGACATATAAGTTCATAGGAACAGGAAGCCAGTTTCATGTTACATATTTGTAATGCAGGGGGTTCTTTTAAATTTCACCACTAACTTGTTCAAGTTGTATACAATTTTATTAGGTTTTAATGCGGCTGTTGCTGGATGCTTCTTTGCAATAGAGACGGTGTTGAGGCCACTTCGAGCAGAGAATTCACCGCCATTTACAACAGCTATGATTATCTTGGCATCCGTTATTTCATCTACTGTATCGAATGTACTGTTAGGCGAGAAGCCAGCATTCATTGTCCCGACGTATGAACTCAAATCTGCAGCTGGTATTTTATCTCATTCTGGCACACTTTTGTATATTGAGGCAGCCATTAGCATTTGGATATAATTTTCGATAAGTTGGGCCTTTGCGGATTAAAGATTTAGAACTCACAATATGAATTTACTGCTCATTTTTATTTATACCACCAAAAGTATGGTTTTGCAGTGCTTCACAGTACCTGACATAAATCTAGGGAAAATATAGAAGTAAAATTTAATCAACAGTTCACATGTCAGGAAAAGTTGATTAAAAAGAGGAGAAAAAATGATCAGTTAAAAACTGTTAATTTTGCAAAAAGAAGAAACACAGACAGTATATTATTTTTTATTTATTCTCACTTGTTATGCTGAGTTTACTTTTGCTTCTCGCTGAATCCCTCATTTTTACCTTGCAGAATTACCCCTTTATCTCATCCTAGGCATGTTATGTGGGGCTGTAAGTGTAATCTTTACCCGGCTAGTTGTCTGGTTCACGAAATTCTTTGATCACATAAAGAAAAAATTCAATCTACCAGCTGTGGTGTGCCCGGCTCTTGGTGGTCTAGGTGCTGGTTTAATAGCCTTAAAGTACCCAGGTGTGCTATACTGGGGTTTCACCAATGTAGAAGAAATTTTACATACTGGAAAAAGTGCTTCTGCTCCTGGGATTTGGCTTGTAGCTCAACTTGCAGCAGCTAAAGTTGTCGCGACTGCACTTTGCAAGGGTTCGGGGCTGGTTGGTGGTCTTTATGCTCCCAGTTTAATGATTGGAGCTGCTATTGGGGCAGTTTTTGGTGGCTCTGCTGCACACATTATTAACACGGCTATTCCTGGTAACAGTGCTGTCGCCCAGCCACAAGCTTATGCACTCGTAAGTTGGTAAAAATGTAGAAGTCCTTAAGCATCATCCATGAATATGTTGTTCAACTTTGATCCCCATTCTAATATACGTTTAGGTCACTATTGAGAAAAAAAATCACCATGCTACCCTCATTTATATTTATTTGCATTCAATTAGTGCTATAACCAAAACCAAATGTTGTTTACTTCCTAACTGATGGAAGTATGCATAGTACTTGAATACGCTATATGAACTTATTTGACAACCATAACAATTGGCAATCAGGTGTACAAAATGAATAAAAAGTTATATTACAGATACGCATCTTTATAGTATAGATAAATTGTGTATATGGTGCAATTTGAAAATCATTTTTGTTATCAATAAGAGATTCACAAAATGCACCAAATAATTATACATAGCTTATCTTAAACTAGGAAGAACCGATCTACAACTTTACTCTTTTTTAGGTAGTCATCTTGTCGGCTATTTAAATTGTCAAAAAAGAAAACAAAAGAAAAAAAATGTTGTCCATGTATTTTATTTTCCCCATTATTTACAGCCAAGCTTATTTGAGAACCGTAAGCACTTACATCCAACCTTATCAGAGTTAAATAGAAGTCATTTGACAACCCTATGCTTCCGCACAACTCAAATTGCTGTTTCGTCGCTTTTCCAACTACTGCTTATTTTCCGTACTCCCATCATACTCTTTCAATCATCACCATCTGGCATGATCTTTAAATTTCTAACAAATATAGCCATGTGTTTTAAATGTGATTATCATTTTTAGATAATTATGTATTATCGACCAAAAACTGACAAACTTTAATCTCTAAATTTTCAAATCATTTGATTTGTGACCAATTTGTTTTCTAATTGAATCACATTTATTCACTGCCTAGCTAACACAGAGTATGTACCTACAATTATTGTAATATTTTAGATGTTGATAACCATTGAGCCACTAGCTAAAATTTCCAAACAGATTTGCAACCTGAACTGTTAGTATAATGCAGTTTTATATTAATCCAGCATGAGACTCTAAAAATTCAAGTTATGCAGCTGTAATAACTAAAATTATCAAAATTTACCATATCTATTGCACCAACTCATACAGGTGGGTATGGCAGCAACTTTGGCTTCTGTTTGTTCAGTTCCTTTAACCTCAGTATTGCTTCTCTTCGAGCTCACCAAGGACTACCGTATCCTACTTCCCTTGATGGTAACATCGCATTATATATGTCATATTCAAAAGTTGATCGCAGTATTCTTTGTTGTTTCTTGTATTATTGCTTACTACCATTTATCTGTGCACTTGTCGTTATAGGGAGCAGTTGGTTTAGCAATCTGGGTCCCATCTGTGACAAACTGGCACAAGGGTGGGAAATTATTTGATGCAGGTCCCTCCAGACACGGTTATTCTTCTCTTCTATCTGAAGATAAAGGCGGAGCTTTGTTTAAAGTTAATGGTGGAGGAGATAATCTCGAACTTGTCATTGTACAATCAGACATTATGGATTATGAGGCTGATGACGAAGAACAGCTACTGGATGATCTTAAGGTGAGATAAGAAATTCCAACATCCTTAAAAAACAAGATGCAAGTTTACATTGCTAAAAGGGTCTGCATCTCTTGCATTTTTATCAGGTGTCTCAGGCAATGTCGAAGATATATGTAAAAGTTAAACCAAATATTTTTGTAAAGGAGGCAGTGAAATTAATGCAAGAAAAACATCAGAGCTGTGTTCTTGTTGTGGATGGTGAAGACTATCTTGAAGGGATTGTTACATTTGGTGACATTCGTCGACATGGGGTTTTCTCCTCTAGCGAGGCTCCTACTTCTGGGGTAGAACCAACCCCCATAACAGATGTAACTACCTTGTTTTTCACTATGTTATTTTGTGTACTCTTTGATTCTGGGTGGATAGGTGGGAGTGGGGCTTCAACTCATTTACTTACATATTAAGGCCTTTGTATAACAATATTCTGCATCCCACACTTCAGTGCAGGCATTTGTATAATGCCCAAGAATTTCTTTATCTGTTGATAATAAAGTTGTACCAGTATTATCAACGCAATTTAGCCATGTCATCTGAAAATTTCTGTTTTAGGACTAAGCACCAAAGAGTTTCGCTGCTCGAATACTATATTTTCTTGTGGATAACATCAGCAGCAGTGGATTTGAGTTGTTAAGAAATTAAGAAAAAGAAAATCAGGAACAACCTAGTCAATGTATTTGTTTAACCCATAGTTCAACAGTGAAGTTCAGTTTTCAGTTGGTGATTCTGGTGGGTATAAACTGTAATGTGGGGTGCTATTTTCCAGAAAATGTTGCAATGTTATTGCATACATTGGGAACATGACAGGTTTTTGTTATTAGTTGAGCATGCTACTATCCTAATAGATAAGAGAGATCTTTCTTGTTGTAACAATGGTCTTTCTTTGCTCATTTTGTATAACCAATTAGCTATGAATGCAGGGTAATTCTTTAATATCATCATGCCTTACTA
The DNA here is from genome assembly GCA_030179965.1 of Cyperus esculentus. Lineage (NCBI taxonomy): Eukaryota > Viridiplantae > Streptophyta > Magnoliopsida > Poales > Cyperaceae > Cyperus > Cyperus esculentus. The sequence continues at coordinate 2,112,895 of JASGLE010000030.1, forward strand.
GAGGGTTTCAATACCGAGGAAGTGAGCGTGGATTATTAACATGTTTTCAAGACACTGATTTGACTACTGCAAAAGAGTTGATGGAGGCAAAAGGGATAAAGCAACTTCCTGTGGTGAAGCGTGGGAAGAACCGGGGGAAGGATGGCAAGCGCCGTCTTATAGGCCTTCTCTATTATGATTCTATCGGTCGATGCCTACGGTTAGTAACTATAATATTTTAAAAGAAGATATGGTCAAATTAACTATAATATTTGCTGTGAAATGGACATGAAAACTTATGGTTTTGTGAGTAGTTTGCTGTGCGGCACTTTTGACCTTGTAGGTTCTGTTATGTATACCATACAGTTGATTTTAACTAGAACTTCTTCCTCCCTAGATTTTCAATCTTCTTATCTACTTTCTAAAGTATTTCTTGAACTTCTAAATCCTGAAATACTCTTGTTGTATAGAGACGAAGTGGAGCGCTGGAAGGCAATATATCAGAGGGAACAAGAATTTCTTCATATAGCTACCAACTCAGACTGAACGGAGGAGAAACCAATTAAGTTAAGGCCAAATCTCGTTCAAACGGGTCCTCAGGAGTCCCCCTACTAGCTTCATTGCCTACAAAACACTCAATCGTACATAGAAGTATTTATCCAGCTTCGGTTTCCATTCTTCCAATTTTGAGTCACTTCAACAGAACATTGATCCGCTCGAGCTTCTCATTCCAATTGTCCATATATCATTCTTTACAGAACCATAGGAGAAGCTGATTTTTTTTTTTTTTTTTTGGCGGGTATGTATAATTTTAACAAGGTTGCTCGAATGGTTATTGTTTCTGATCATGTAAAATGCGTTACGGGTTAGTTACTATTGTAGTTTTTTATTCTTTTTTTTTTCTGGGGAAGCTTATTCTTATGTAATGCCCACATTTAGCTATGTGTGCATGCACTACAATTTACAAGTGGCCCCATTTTCACATTCTAGAACTTAATATTATTTTACACAAGTTATTTCTTATGTGGAGACTTCGCCAAACAGAGAATCAAGTTCTCAAATGGTTGGAAAAGAAAAATATTATCCGTGGTCCATAATTTTCTTTTATCAGGTAGCATCTTTTGTTATTGTGATGATTAAATTCATATCAATTTCAAGCAGGCATCAAATATTACCAAAACGGGCCCAACTTCTCTTTCTTTGCTTCTTCAGTAACAACTCCTGCATCAACTAGTGTCAATGGATTTCCCTATTTCTCTAAGTACACCCACATGCAGCCATGTGCTTGTCACAGTTGTATAAATGTTCACTAAAAATTATAATATATCTATTTATTAGAAAATGATATACGTTGATCGGAAAGTTATAAATGTTCACTAAAAATGATATTTGTTCGTTACAATTACGGTGGACCGGTGGATAGATAAAAGGCTGATCACTAGCTATTACTCAACAAATTGTGTTAAATGGATCTTTCTTCAGCATACTGATGAAAACAAAATAAAATTCTGGCACTGTAAAACAGACTGATACTGATAGCAACCTTTTTCTTTTTCTTTTCCGGTGCAGGCTAAGTACACATATTCTGCTGCACTTCTTCTATTAAAAGGATATAAATAACAAGAAAAGAACCAAACACCTCTCCCTCTTCCTCTCTTACAATTGCCAAAAAAAAGAAATAAAAAGTTAACCAAACAGATCAGCATTCTTTAATTAATTAAACAAGCATCATCATCCTATCATCATTTTCTCTATTTATTTACATCTGAGGCCCCATGTGCATCCTGTTCATCATCTGTTGATAAATTACAGAAGAAGCGGAACCGCCGTTGAAGGCTCGAAACCCGCTATCAGTAGTAATGTTCTCTTCCTTCATCTCACCTTTCGGCATCATAAACCTTGCCTCCATTCCTTGCCCATTCTGCCCAAAGTATGAATTGGCCATGTTGGGCGGAAGCATTGGCATCCCCGCCATTTTAGGAGGTCCAGATGCAAAAGGTCCCGAATTTGGCATCCGAAAACCTGTTAAGCCTGGTTGGCTCATGTGAAACGAGAAGTTTCCACCTGGGCCAAGCTGGCTCAACTGACTCAACTGATCTCTGGGAGGGAGACCATACGGACCAAGAGGAAGGCTGGTTGGGTTAAACCGGCCTAGACTGTCTGTACCTAAATCTGGCCGCCGGCCAAACGTATTAGATTGGTGCGGCATGGAGGCAGCAGGTGCAGCTGTTGCAGTGCTGTTATGACCCCCGGTATTCCTGGCAGCCGGGACCTCATGATTATGTCGACCTTCGTAGGTCGTGATGACAGATTTGAGATCATGAGATGCCCTCTCCACATGCTTTCGTACGGAGCAGCCCGGATTCGTGCACTTGTAATAACTCCTGAATTGTCATGTTCAAACCATGTTAAATGTAACTGCTCGGCCAAATTATCAGGCAACATAGTGATTAAATTTAATCGGTACAATGTTAGGGAACCTTGTATTTTTCAATTGCAAAACTGTACCTTGGATTTGGGTTGCCTTTGACGACCTTCTGGCCATACTTGCGCCAGCGATACCCATCGTCGAGTATGTCGACTTCACTGGTGGTTTGAACCACCACTCTCGGTTCCCTCACTGCCCTTGATGCTGCATTTATCTCAACTGCACATGCCTCCAACTTCCTGCATATCAGATAAATTATCAAGTTGAAATTTGTTCATGCCAACAGTCTGAACTGCAAATAAATACTAAAAATAAAACGCAATTGGAAAACTCTTCAGCTTCGTTTCTGCCACAGAAAACAGACACAGTATGCATCTTAATACAATCATTGGAACATTATCCTGGAGCAAATACAACAAGTCCTTACTAAAGAGTGATCATCATTTATATCACTGTTAAAAACTTCCCCTGGACCCAACACCTATTGTTGACCAAGAAAATCAACCTCAGTCTCATCCTGAAACTAACCTCTGCATCAACCTGGACCCTCAGTTCCAATATTGTTAACCATTGTTCCATTTTCTGAACCCAAGATGTAAGAGGCCAATATCAGATGAGATGTATAATAAACTTGGGTGAATTGCCAGGCTTTACGATCAGTTAAATCAGAAGAAACATAAGAATAAAAAATAAAAATAAAAATTAAGCTAGATTATTATTGATATTTGTTGTGTACCATGCATGTATCAAATATGGTTCAATATGTATCATAAAAAACTTTACTGGTCGAGCATGCATACATAATAGTATTACAAAGTTCTTTTAAAGAAAACCAATAATATAAGAAAGTTCTATTAAAATATACAATGAATGATTACTGCATTATTGGCTTTTAAAATTGTCCCTTTCTGTGTCTACGTGTTTCCTTCTTTTCACCAGTTTTCTTTTATTACAGAATTTCAGTAAAAAGTTTTACTTTTAAGGAACATTTTATTTTGGCCATCTACCCTTCCATTTCCTAACAATACTGCAAAGAGGCATTATATGCAATCAACATGTCAGCACCTTCTTTGTGTGGAAACATATGATGTAGAAGGAAATATAATTATTAAGGTAGTATATTGTTCTTCTAGCTTGGGTTTTTTGTAGGGTAAATTCCTTTTGTTTATCAATTCGAAATTTCTTTTTTAATAAATACTATGAATTCCTATGACTGCCATGTGAAAGAGGTTCACATGATCACAGCATATCACATTCAATGTCTCAAATATCAATAAATAATTTTTAAAAATTGACAAAGGAGACAAACCTTCTTTTTGAATCAGTCTCTTGCCCGTCATCTTCCTCAGCCTCATAATCAAACGAAGCAGCATGAGTCACTTGATCCTCCTCATTAGAAGCACTTGATGGCACATCCACCACACCTGCATTCTGCCCCTCTGAGCGGCCCCCATTTCCACCCGGTATCACCTGATTGGTTGGATCACCTAGATCTGGCATCGCAGGAATAGATGCTGGATCAGCTCGGTTTAGTTCCTGCACTCCTTCACCATGCACCTCTTGGAAGGTACCATTTTGCCCATTGCACCAAACAGATTGGTTCGGGTCTTGGCTTGGTTGAATATTAGAGTTTTCAGACCCATCAGAGAAAGGCAGGCCTGGTCTGCGGCTCGGTGATGGCTTCTGATGGTTGTGGGTTCCCTTGTAGATAATCTCCGTCACTTGCCCATCATGTGCCCTCTCAACCTTCTTTTTTACTGGACAATTCGGGTGGGTACATTTGTAATAACTGCGCGGGAATTCACTGGTTTTGACTTGTTTCTGACCATACTTTCTCCAGTTGTAACCATCCTCAGCAGGTGTACCACCCAGGTTGTCACCTTTCGAGTCAGATTCAAAATCTTGCGGATCATCAGGTGTTGGCGAATTGTCAGCATTGTCTGCCGATGAAGCAGGACCAACTTGAGTCTGTTTACTGTCTGTTAACCCGGTATTAAAGTTAAACTCTCTGTTGCTTAAAATGTTGTTGCCGTCCTGATTTATGTTGGTAGTGGTCGAAGTTTTGTTCTCAGGTTGAACAAGTAATGAAGTTGAAGGTTCCTGTTTGTTCCAAAAGGAAAATTATAAATCGACGGGTGCATTTGAATTAAGAGGCAACTATAATTTGAAACTGATAGCATAAAATCTGATATACTGACAATGGTGAGTGATGAGCTAAGATAAGGCTGGTTATATATCTATGCTTTCATTCCTTTTGGTTGTGAAAAAATGGCATTAAACCATCCAAGTTATTGAAATTTCAACATTTTTATCTATAGAGAACAAAATAGATCTCAATTCATAGTCATAACAACAAAGAAAGATTTGAGGTTTGAATAACAGATAGGTTCATAAATATTAAAAAGGGGTACCTTATTTTCTGAGATAGAAGATGATGGTGGTCTTAAATCAAGGGAAGGCTTGAAGGAAAATGACTCCGATGCATTTCCAAATTGGTTAGCACTGCTATTACTCTGCAAAAATGGCAACTTCCCGGTAGTCGGAGAAGCTTGCACCTGCATGCAAAAAATAAAAAAATAAGTAACCTAAATTTACCAATCTCAGTCATTCCAATTATAATTAATCAAAAAAAAAAAAAAAAAAACTACTTGCCTTGCATTGTTTATGATCTTTTCTAAATACAAGTGAATAATTTCTGTTTGAATCATTCTCTTGTCTAATTACAAACATCTCTTCATCAAAAATCTAAAGAGTAATACCTAGCGTCCATAGAAAAACCGTCCATAGCGTCCATAGATTACATTTCGAGATGTATCTGTAGAATGTATCTGTTACATTCTTTATACGTCTAAAGACGTACAGACAGCTTTTAAATTGACACAAGATGTTTCTCATATCTAAACATACAGAAGAGATGTTACTTTTAGACCTGAAATTTGTGCCCAATGTTAAAGGTAAACATTACTCAAAACCATACATATGTTACTTAAATTTTACAATATGTATTTTCAAAAAATAATGGCTGAAGTAAGAAGATGCAAATGAGATGCACAATTATCACTCTCCACAAACAAATATATACAAAAAGACCCTAATCATCAAGAATTGATAATATTAAATCAAAAAGAGTAAAGATGATAATATGAGTACCATGTTAGAAAGAAAAACCGGCGATTCCAAGAGTGTGGTCGGGCTAAGGCCGGGTGGTATCGTCAGGTAAGGCGACCGGGCCTCCGTTGATGACCCGACCATACTTGCCACCGGGTTAACTCGGCTCGTATTGAGCTTGGGCACATTAAACCCGGCCCTGGCTGCCATTCTTTCAGCCAAACCGCCATTCGAGTTCGACTGTCTCGGCCCCGGTGCGAGCGTGTGCGGTCGCAGGGAGAACTCTTGCGACAATTTCACCTCCTTCGACTGAGCATCCTCTTCCGACGAAGCGGGCCCTTCGCCCGTGTTCACGTCCATTCCATTCTCTGCCCGGGTTTGCGGTGACGGGTCATCGGCTAAAGCTCTCAGGCTGAAATCATCGTTCAAGAAGGTTGCAATGAGGGTTCTCGGGCTCGGGTTCGGGTTCGGTTGCATCCATTCATCCAGCATCATCGGCCGGCTATTCATGCCGAATTTCGGGGATAATTTTGAGCTCAATTTGCAGAATTAAACCAAATTTTCAGCTCAAACCTGTTAAACAATTAAACAAATATGATCATCAAAACAATAAACAATTAAATGATAACGCATGAACAATTGAATGAGCTATTAATGTCTGATCAGTCAAAACTCAAAAATCAAAATTGTTCCCTTTTTTTTTTGGGGTCTCTGTCGCTTGTCAAAAAAATCCGGAAAGTTATTAAAATAAGGAAAAGGAGAGGAATTTGCCGAATTGGAATATCCCAAAATCATCATAATTACCATTTACCATTTTAATTTTACTCACTCTGCTCAGAAGCAGCTCAATCGCCAGAAGGAGAAAAATCAGAAAGAAAACACATTCGAGTTCAAAACATTGAGAAAGAAAAGGACAATGATAAGAAATAAATGATGAGCAGGACACCTGGAAATTGGAATTGCCAGATTAAAACTAACAATTGTCCGTCTCCAATTAATCCAACCAAATCCAGGTAGCACCAACCCCAGATATGAGAGACCAAGTTAGAATTCAGACAGACAGAAAGAGGAGAACTTGAACCAAACAATCAATCCAAGAAAGACAAAAAAAAAAAAAAAGATGGATAGATAGATAGATAGAGGAAAGAAAGAGACCCAGAACTGGAGAATGCGGCCATTGATTGATTGATTAATTAATTGGGAAATAACCTCAAAAGGTGAAGCCATAAAATAACAACAAACAAAAATGTAAAAAGATAAAAAAAGAAAGAAGAGAAGAGAAGAGGAGGAAGATACAGAAACAGTTTACAAACCTGGCAAGGGAAGGCAATGATTGGTGTTCTTTCTCTTTCACTGACCCGAGTTGGAAACCCCAGGAGCAGAAAGAGCAGAGAAGGAAGGGAGGAAGGGAGAGGCAGCAGCAGCAGCAATCAGATTGATACGCTCCCTCTGGCTGAACAGAGAGAGAGAGAGAGAGAGGAGGGGACAGGAATGATGATGATGAGTCTGGCTCTGGCTCTGGCTCTATCGGGAAAAGAGAACTAACAAAATTCTCTCTTCTTCCTACTTGTTCTACTGCTTGTTCTGTTTCTAAGGAAGGCCCTCTCTTCTCTTCTTTTCTTTTCTTTTCTTTCTTTTTTGTTCTCTGAGGGAGAGAGAGGAGAGAGAGAGGAAGGGAGAGAAGCGGTTTGACCGAGAAGGCGAGAAATAGGAAGGATTCGTTTCTGCATTGATGGCACTGGCAAAGCTGCCTGTTCTCTTCTCTCCCTCTCTCTCCTTTGCCTTTTTTATGTTGTGCACCCTCCTCTTTTTCAAATTTTGCGAGAGAGAGTTCTTTTTGGTGGGAAATTTGCCGAATTGGGGGGGTTCATCTCGTTTATTATTTTTATTGGGTCCGTTTCACAAATCAAAGAGTAGAGCTAGAATAGTGTCATTGGATTAGTAAAAGTGAAAGAGTGATTGTTAGAAGAGTAGAAAGAATAGTGATATTTTGAGCTATTCGGAAGAGTAAAAATGTTGTTTGACAAAATTGAGAGCTATTTCAAAAGTTATACGAGAATACTAATTCGCTATTCCATCATATAGTAGTTATAGTAGAATATTATAATTCAAATACTACTATTTTGCGTTTGGCACCCATTTTGTTGGACAGTGATTTACTTTTACTATTCCAAAATAGATGTGTTTGGCACCTAATTTTGTTGGATAGTGACTTACTTTTACTATTCCAAAATAAAATAGAGGTGCCAAACAATCCGATTGTGTATTTTGTATTTTTTTTTTGCGTGTGAAATTTGTATTTTACGTGATTTTTATATTTGCTCATGAAAATTTTGGACTTTCAAACGAAAATGACATGTAATTATGTATAGATGTAAGTTATCGGTTGCTGGTGATTTGTAATGTGTTACCAGTACATTGTGTGGATTTATTCGATTCACCGAATATCATTTGTTAGCTTCTGTATACATATTTTCTTTTAAATATTGGACTTTTTTACCGGAATTTATTGGATGAAAAATGTACTGACTTTATTGTTTTTATGATAAGAAATGTACTGACTTTATTGCCGTAATGTACATTAATGTTGTATATAATTCTATTTTGGAGTACATTAATATTGTACATGATTCTATTTTGGAGTAAAAATACCGTGAGCTTACTTTTCTGTGAATGTACTTTCAAAAATATATCAAATCGTCTATGAATTTCAATATACATGCCTCAATTAATTCTTTATACTAAAATCTTATGGTATAGAAAAACTTTCATTTTTTAAAGTTTTTCATTTTTAATAAAATTTAAGTATTTGTTTGAGATTTTTTTTTAAAGTGACTATATAATATTAATAAAATAATCAGCGTTCTTATATATCGTTTTAAAAAATCTCAAACAACTACTTAAAATTTTTGTATCCCATAAAAATTTTTATATAAATAATTATTTTGAGTCATATAAATCGAAATTTTAAAATGATTTGATATATTTTTTGAGATACACTCACGTAAAGGCTCCGCTAGCTTAAACTCACGGTATTTTTACTCTTTTATTTTTATTTTGTATAAATTCATTTGGTTCTGTATTATATTGTATTCTCCTTTTATACACGTTTTACAAGAACTAGAACCCAAGCATAGGTTTTAGAACACTAATTAAATATCAAAGGTCCTAACTCCTAATGCAAACTTCCATACACATGTACAAATTATCAACAGTGACCATATATAATACTACATGTTTACATGCACCTTCTTACCCTAATCAAGTATATGTATTTAACTAACAATTACCTTCCTGAGGAAGATTGTCTGGGAGAAGAACACTATTACAGAACCTTTGAAAATCCCAATTCAGTGTATCAGTATTCAGTAAAGTTTCCAACTTGCCCCAAGGACACTGTTTTTTTGGACCTATTCCCTCTTCCTTCGGTTCTTAAAAACAATTACTTCATGTTCCCACAGTGCACCGTTTATTTACGGGGACAACCTACCGTTCATATAGATTTTTATCCACATAGTTTGACAATATTCACTGACAAGTGGACCACATGGAACCCAATTGTAACAACATGTGAGTGTGGATGTGTCAATTCTATGGACGCAACATGTTTCCCTTTATTTATAGAGGAGGGATCCATTGACAATTCTTAACTTGACAATCTTGACAATTTGATATTTCAAAAATTTGTAAAAAACCATATAAATTATCAAATATAGAAAAAAGTTCACGGAATTATTTCTTGACTTGTAGATTAATTATGTTTCCGATTATATTCAATTTAAGTTATATTTGATAGCCCTTCAAAGATTCGTTAAATTACAACTGTTAAAAAAATACACAAAATTTTGATAAGCTATCAAACGATGTTCAAATTGATTGAAATTTGGAATACTTTCTATCTACAAGTTAATTTAATGCATCCATAAGTTTTTTTTCAATTTTAAGATTTTTTATGAATTTTTATAAATTTTTAAAATGTTTCATTGTTAAGATCGTCAAAGTTAGCATTGTCAAGAGATCCCTCCTCTTATTTATAAAGTCCTCTGCTTTATTCGGAAACAGCCCTTAGATAATATATATACTCTATTAAGAAAAAAAAAAAACACAATTAATCATATTTGATATGATTTGTACGAATAGCCAAGTTTTTTTTTTTTTTTTGGAGAAAAAACCCGTAGGTGAATAGCCAAGTTATTAAATTAATCTCACAGGACAACACTACACGAACAAATAAATAAATAAAAATTGCATCATTTTTAAAAAAAGAATATTCCAATTTTACTACATTTGAATTATGGGATGTCATAAACTAAAAATCCGTAAAATAATACAACTCATGTATCACCCGGGGTGCATTGCATACACGACACGCCAAGCAATAATCTTATTATTATTATTATTATCTGTTATTTGGCCAAATATTAAATGGACGGCTAGCTGTACCTGAACTAGAGATGGGTCCATGTAGAGCCGCCACGCGTACGGTCCGATTTGCCCGCGCTTCCCAGGTGCGTCGGAGGCCGTTGAGAACCGAATCGCGGAACGGACGGTCACGCGGAGTTCTGGGTACGTGGACGGCTCTGGATGCTCCAATTTGTTGCTGGAGGTAGTAGTGTGCTGCACCTGCCTTTTGTTTGCTTTCACATTCATTTTTAAATTTTAATCCTTCTTTTTTTGTGTTTTCGGTTTGGCTCTATCGTGGCAGAGGTTTTGTATGGACTTGTGTATAAAGACGTTTAAATGTTTAATTGTTTTCTTAAATGGGTTAATTTCGAACCAACGAACTGATTGAGTTGTTTAGTTTTGTTGAGAGCAGACATTTTTAAATCACATATTATGTATCTGTTGAAAGGATTGGATAAATGTAATATATGTTTAGGAGAAATTGAGATGTGCAATAAGTTCACAAAAAATTTAAAATGAAGATCAACAACTCTATGAGAGAGATGGTGGCGTGCAACAAGCTTTTTATTATTATTTTTTGTGTTATTTCAGACGGAGATATCACTTTTCTTTAAAAAAAAATAGAGAGAGATTGGGAAGGACCGGGACTCTCCCTATTAACTTGATAATATTAAAGAATAATCACAATTTTTTATTAACATGTGATCTCAAAATTTACTCAGTTCACTAAACAAATTAATTTTTTTTTTTTTTGAAGTGGTTGGTAAATTGGAATTAAAATTAACCATTCTCTTTTAAACACAGATTCGTATGCATATATTTATGTCCAAATTAAAAATCCAACTTCAGTCTCCCTTATTGGAATCGATCGTGTACTACAATTAAGTAGTAAATTCAATGACAATTCAAACATAATAGCGACGTTCATTCCACTATATGTGTTCCAGACTAGAGAAATAATAAAGAGGCACACAACAAACATGAAACATATAGAGTAATACCTAGCATCCACAAAAAAACCGTTCATATTGTCTACAAGTTACATTCTGGAATATACTTGTTACATTTCGGAACATATCCGTTACATTCTATACACGTCTATGGACGTATTGACGGTTTTTCAATGGACGCAAGATGTTTCTCAAACATATATACATAGGCGTTATCTGCTTTGACTGCATTCTTATTCTTGCTTACTCTGTTACTTACTAGGGGTGCATAACGTATTAACGTTTATAATGATCACGAAAATGAGCTGTTTCGTTTTCGTTTTCATTTCGTTTCATTTAATGAAACAAAAAATCATTTCGTTTGGGACGAAACGAAACGAAAAAACGAAAATAATCGTTTAGCAGTAGTATTTTTTCTGTCAAAATAGAACCCTAAAATGGAAAGAGTCGTTTCGTGAATCATTTTGTTTCGTTTAACAAAACAAAAAATCGTTTTGTTTTTGTTTCGTTTAGGACGAAACGAGAGGAAATAACAGAAAACGGTGTTGCGTTTGCACCCCTACTTACTCCAGTCTATACTATAGTGCAAGATTTCCTGAGTCTGGCGGTCAACAGATGTTTCAATGCTTGAATTCCCATGATTCCTTTTCGTTTTCTCCAGTCAAGATGAACAAATAACAGTGACGTTATACATGGAGTCAAGAGTCAAGACAAGGACGAGATTTAATTCCATGACGGACGGGACGCCAATGTTAATTGCTGCATGCATCGCACATTCGCAGGCGTTCTGGTGGAACGTCGTCAAACACACTGACTTTGTCCGATTGAACGCCCAAGCGTCAAGTGTCAGGGATCGGTATCGGCTGCTTTTCTGAGAAGAAAAGTACATCCTGTTTTTCTAATCGGATGATCAGAATCGGTTACTACACGGATCTCAAAGTATTTTGGTGTTTTCTAACCGTCGGATTTTAGAAAAGCAGGTGTACTTTTCTTTTTAGAAAAGCAGCGGATACCGATCCGTCTAAGGTTGATCTCAATCGTAATGGATGGATCACAACTGTAATGGACGGATACCGATCCGTCCAAGGTTGATCACAAATTCACAATTGTAATGGATGGATGGACTCGACATCCGACAAAGAGCATAAACACTTTTAAGAGGGATCATTCACAATGCCTATCGTGACAACTCTGATGATGATATGTTTGGGAAACTTTTAACATTTATATAAATCTTAAAAATAAAAAAATTGATTGGTGTATTATTTATTTATTTCACTTGTAGATAGATTTGGGATACAGTGTTTCTGATTTTAATTAATTTGAACTTAGTTTGATGGCTTTTTAAAAATTTTATGCATTTTTAATGGTCATCATTTAACATGTCCCTAAAGAATTAGCGAGTGTCACTTAAATTTAATATAATAAAAAAAAAAACATAATCAGTTTATGAGTTAAATAAAATTTTCGCAATTTTTTTTCATTTTTGATAATTTTTAAGGGTCTTTTTCAAAATTTTAAAAAATCTCATTGTCATGATAATCAAGATAAGCATTATCAATGGATCCCTCAAATTTTAAACGTCTGGTTTTTTTGTTTTAAATTAAGATTTGAAAAAAATAATAAATGCCATTTTTCAGCACTTAATCTGCATAAATCTTTCGGTCTTGATAATTTCTTTGTCGTATGGGCTATAAAGCTTGGCCACCTTTACAATTACATTCTATTTTTTTGGGTTAATTGCCGGTATGTCCATCAAAAGTTTCGAACTTTCCAATTTTTTCATCTAAAATTGAAATATCCAATACCCATTAAAATATAAATAAATTGCTCATATCCGCATTGTTTCATTTTATGTATCATTTGGTTCTTAATAAAAATTAATTGACCGTCTTGCCTTCTATTTTAATTAGAGACTATATTAATCAAGTTTCCTTCATGGCTTTATCGCAAGAGAGTACAATATGATAGGTGAAGAGTTTTTTCCTAAAAATACTCCGACAAGTGAGGTTTTTGTAAGTAACAAGTTGAATGCATATTTTTTTGTATTAAAATAAAGTATTAATGGGAATAACGACAATCAAATGAAGTATTGATGGATGCCTACGGGCTTTGTGAGTTCAAAAAAAAAAAGTATTGATGGAGAATTTGGATATTTTCAGGTTTAGATGCAGAAGTCGGAAAGTTTGAAACTTTTGATAAGCACACCAGCAATTAACCCTATTTTTTTTTGTCGCTAGCATCTATTCTCATTTAGCATATTGTTATTAGAGTGATCACAGGAATGGTAGATGAAGTATATTTTTTTTTTTTTCAATAACTGGGTCCATTCAATTTGGAAAGTACCAATTTGATTCTAAAGTATTATCTATCACTATTTAGGTCCTAAAAATTTAGAGTGGCCCATAGCCCATGATACTAGTTCATAAAGTTTTGTTTTCAAAAAAATAAACAAACAAATAGAAATTTTTAAGACGGTGATTTTAAATTACCAGACCACTAAATCGACATATTTAATATCAAATTATTATTTTAGCAGTTATATAATGAGATCAAAAATTAATGGTTGACATTAAATTTATCATATAAAAGTACTGGAGATATAAAAATTTTTCATTTTTGAAGGTTTTTAAGTACTTATTTAAGATTTTTTTAAAAGCTACGTACAAATAAGTATTTATTTATTAATATTTTAGAGTCACGTTGAAAAATCCAAAACAAATACATAAAAGCTCAAAAAAAAATTTTGTATTTCTTAGTATTTTCGTATAATGAATTTAATGGGAACTATAAATCGAAATTTCAAACCTTAAAAATTATAATTTAGATTTTTAGTATTTTAGTATTTTGAAGCAAAATGAAAACGTTTTCGTATTAGTCTAGCTTAGCTCGTCAGATCAATGGATGATACGGAGAAGTTTGTTTTGTCCTGTGTCATGTCGACTCCATGACTGCCGAGACCTGGAGCAAAGAGCAACCAAACTTTCCTCTCTTTTTGCACAGACAGGGGAACAGTTTCTCTTGTGAGTTGTGACATAATTGGGTAAGGGTGCTCATCCTCTGTAGCGCTGCATTGTGTAGCGCAGGATTTGAACCGTTAGATCATCTCGAGATTCGATCCAGCACAGATCACGAGATGATCTAACGGTTCACATCCTGCGCTACAGAGGATATGAAATCCATAATTGGTAGGGATATATTGTTACCTGCGAAACACAGTCAATTGGTGGGGAACTGGGGATAGGAGGGATTTTTTTTTTTTTTTTTTTTTGAGAAAAACACCCGTAGGTGGATAGGAGGGATTCTCCACATCCTGATTGGTACAGTACAGTACTACAGTGCGAACCACTGTTAGAGCTTATCTGCTTGTCAGTGTCAGACAGACTGCTTTCAGGTACCTTTTTTTTTTTTTTTGATAGAACTTTCAGGTACCTTCTCTTCTCTTCTCTTCACAGAGAGATGGATCGTCTGTGCCTTAAAGAATGCATAGTTCATACCGGACGAAATTTTTTTTTCTATCCCTAAAAAAAAAAAAAAAAATTTTTAATATTATCCTTCTTTTCAAACAAATCTCCAAATTATCCCTATTTTACCGGCGGCCACGGTCACAAGTCAACGTGACCGCAGCGGTCAGCTGGGAATAATTTGTGTAAAAATTGGTTAGACGTCTGTCTGACCGCTACATTTTGCCGATGCTTCTGACCGCTGAGGTCACTTTGAATTGTGACCGTGACAGCAGGTAAAATAGGATAGTTTCAAGATATGTTTCTAGAGAGAGATAGTATTAAAATTTGTTTTTTAGGGATAGACACAAAATTTTTTCCATACCGGACAATCGTTTATTTTCTCAATTAGGTAATTGGCGAGGTATTAAACTAATTACTAGCACTAGAGCTATAACTCGGGCTTCGCCCCGAAAAGTAATATCAAATAAATGACTAAAAATTTTATAAAATTTTAAATATTTATATTAAAAAAACTTTAAAAAAAAATTGTGTTTTATATAAGTAAATATAACAATAACAATAATAATAATAATAATAATAATAATAATAATACAATAATTTATAAATAAGAACATATATAAATGTTGAACCATTTTAAGGGTTAAAATTTGTTCTAGACATGTCACATTTATCTTATTTAATGAGAAGAGAGAAAAAAATACAAGTCATTGGATCAAAGTAGATAAAAAGTTTTAAATAAAATCAATGGTTGATAATAGTGATGATGTGGTATAGTTGAGGTGCTTGAAAATCTATCCTCTTTATGGAGTATAGATTCTGCTTATGATTATGCCTCGTTGGCTCTAGCATTTTCGTGAAAAAAAAAAAAAGTGGATGTGGGGCATGTCTTATCAGTTATCAGCACGATGAAATAGTGCCCCGATTATTATTAATCTAAAAGAATTTCGATTATTATTCTGGGAAAAAAGAAGTTGGTGGTCCAATTCTCTGATTTAAAAAAAAAAAAAAATAAGAATTAGACTTTTCATTGATGATTATAGTCTAATATCATCTTAAGCTTCATCCATCAAATAATGAAAGACTCATATCTCATCTATTTCATATTGTATTCCTCTACATTTCTGCTTCAGTACAAAATCGAAGTGACGAATTGTCTGACTGACATTTTAAAGCATTGACGGCTGAAGTTACAAACCCATTTTTTCTCCTCTTCGATTCTTTCACCATATTTAGCTTGAACGAAAATTAAAATTGCCCGCAACAGTATGCGGGTACGCTTCTAGTATTCAAGAATAATTAAATGAATTTCTCAAAAAAATAAAGAATGATTAAATGAATTTCTCAAAAAAAAAAAGAATGATTAAATGAATTTCTCAAAAAAAACAGAGAGAATGATTAAATGAAACGTAGGAAAAGAGGTTGAGACTTGAGATAGAAATCAGCTAGACATTTTTCGTCGGTTATACATTTATGATCTATGCTGCTTGATTTGGAGGGTTAATTGCAATGGTATGACTAAGGCATCATATTTAGCGAAAGGAAAATGCTATGGGATACCGCAAAAGATATAACGTTGGGATACCATTAAATATTGACTGCCAATAAAAAATGTGATAAGTTGAATATTTAATTAGGAGGTTAAGGTGAATATTTAGGAGGATAAGTTGAATAGTTATGAAATGTAATGCTGCAAATTAAAATTAAGAATAGTTTTTATCGGCTGTAAAGCAAAATGTGTCAAGTGTAATGCTGCAATTAGGTTTTTATTATGTGAAGTTTTTATTGGTTGTCAAGCAAAATGTGTTAGGTTGAATATTTAGGAGGTTAAGGTGAATATTTAGATTTAGTTGAATTGGTCAAAGATCATGGTATCCCCGATGGTATCCCTAGTGATGTCCGAATATCTGGACTGTTACGGAAAAGTCTACAAACTTTCAGTTGGATTTTCAAATACTTGATTAAGATTTTAATCCTTTGATTTCAAGGTATCATTTAAATTTTTGGCGTGTTCAAGTTGTACCCAAGAAGATGATCGCTTGGCAGTAGTTATTTTGATGATTTATAACAATAGAAAATCGACTAGTTTCCAGAAAAAAAATCTTAAAAAGATAGGATAATTTTACATACAAATATACAGTATATAAACTTATAGATATTCACATAATTTCGAGCTAGACTATTATACTAACGTTAGCATTTCGGACTAAAATGTTAACGCCTCAAATTTTATGTTATCGTGTCCGAAATCACGATTTATGGTGCTCAATAAATTCTTTATATGAAAATATAGGGGAATACAAAAATTTTTCCTTTTTAGAGTTTTCTAAGTATTTCTTTTGAATTTTAGAAAAGATGTCATAAATATTAATAAAATATTGATGTTTGTATATGCTATTTTCAAAAATGCAAAATAGATACTTAGAAAACTCTAAAAATGAAAATTTTAAAGGCTACAAAAATTCTATACAATTGGCACATTTCCAATTTGATGGTATGCTGATAAATCTCAACTTTATAGAAGCAAATTATAGGTCCCTGGAAGATGGAGATAAATTTGCCATTTTGGATTCAAGTAGGAAAACAAAAGAAAAATGAAAAATCTAACGATGTAACGAGGAATAGTAAAATTCTGTTTTAGATAGGAAAACAAGCCATATTCATAAATCATAATGCTTTGACAAAGAAATTTTTCAAAAAAAAAAAAAGTTGAAAGTTTGGTACGTACAATTAATAAATTTAACCCAAAATTATAAAAAATAAAAAAGTGTTGATATGGTCACTTAATTCAAATTGTATTTGAGTTCTTTACCTGGGTCAATGCCTGACTGGCACGTTTAGGGCTGTTTTTAACACTAAAGTTGAAAAATATTTAAGAAACTGTAATAATAGAAAAAAAAAGAAGAAGTTCATACAAATGCTCATAAACAATAAAAAGGATATATCAAAATTGACATTAGTTTTACTTAAATTATTCTTTTGGAATCAAATTTGAAGTCGAATAATCAAATATGAGTGCTTAATAGTTAATACTTAATACCAACCAAACGATCAAATAAAGTAATCCTAGATTCTCGTGCAAGAGTTCTTAAATCTTAATAAATAAAATGTCACCGATTTATGTCATGTTTAAGCTACAATATCCCTGCCGGTTGGTGCGTTGAGATTAATTAATTAAATTAACAAAAAGGTTAGTGGGAAATTAAAAGCCGGATACTTGGGAACCAAAAGTGCCTGGATTTGCTAAACCGGCATTTAATCATGATTTGAAGTTTCTTCTGCGCATGTGGGGCTGCCTGTTTGTTTATTAATCTGCCATTAATCAATCAATAACCAGATGATGATGCTGTGGGATCTACGCTACTTGTAATTAAAAAAAAATAATTATGAAGTTTTGTTATGAGTCGTACCCACCGTCTATATATGGATAATCTATAGAAGTTACAAAGTTGTATGACGAATAGGACTTATGTGAACTACAGTGTAACAACTTATGTCACACATGTGACTCTATGGACAGTCTATGTATGGACGGAAGATGTTTTCGTTTTGTTATCATGGGGCCTCAGAGAAGGATGTTTCGCTGAATAGTTTGTCTCGAAACACCACGATTAAAAGAAAGTAATATCAAACTTATCAAGGATATTACAAGTTTAGATTGTTAATTAAAAACGTGTAATCAATGTAAAAAATGTATTGGACTTGCTTTGTGCTTTGAGCACGAACTCGAAGGTAAGCGGCCCATGATTACTGATGAATAAACATTAAACTCTGTTAGAGTAAATTAAAAACGATGGATAAACATCTGATATGATAATTACTTACATGATTTAGATCATAATTATTGACTTATCCTTCATTGTTGTAAATTAAACAAAATTTATACTAAATTAAAATTACAAAACTAATTAGAGGTAAGAACCGGAGTCATGAAAAATGACAGAGCCAGCAATGCAAAATTTTAGAATGTGAACAACTTTTACAGTTATATTAGATATGATTTGGTGAATTCTTATATGGATTGAAAGAAATATGGACCATTCATATTTTTGAATCGGATGATCACAATATATTTTTAAAACACAAGTAAAGAGAGATACTTAATCTGTAAAAATTGAGCAGCTTTTAGTATGTTTAAAAATATTTTTCATTATTTAGAAATAAAAAATGCAAAAGGACTAATTTCAAATTCCTTGTACATAGCTAACAGTAACAGCAACACCATTATCCATGGAATAATTTCAAATTTTCTAATCATTAAATACGAGAGGAACTTTAAAACATGCAAGAGGACTATTTAGAACACAACAATTAATTGAGACAATATTCACCCAAAATTGATTTTCTAAAGCAATATGATACTATGATTTCAACAGTCCTCCATTTCAAATTACTAGACGATTAACACTTAACAGTTTATCCTTCTCAAAAAAAATAAAATAAAATAAAAAGGAAAAGAAAAAAAAAGTACTTAACAGTTTGTTTGTCAAAAAAAAAAAAAAAACATTTAACAGTTTTTTTTTTTTTTTTTAAAAGTAGAGGTGGCAAATTTTGACCCGACCCGAGTTTCAGGGGAAGTCAGGCTGACCCGAACCCGACCCGACCAGACCTGGGACTATAGGTGCAAAATTTGACAAAACCCGAAAAACCCTCCCGACCCGAAAAATGCCGACAAATGTCAACCCGATACCCGACCTGAACTTGACCCGACCCGACCCGAAAAAATGTCGGCAACCGTCAACCCGATACGGCGATACCCGACCCGACCTGACATTCTGCCACCTCTAAAAAAAAAAAGTGGGCCCACCACGTCCTACCGATTCTATTACAGAAGTTTAAATAGTAAAACACTTAACAGTTAACAGTGATTCGTACGTACTCAGTTATTACATCTTAGTCTTAGAAGAGCTGAAATCGAAGCAGCTGATTATTATATTATAAAAATTGATTTGTATATGTGCATATTTGAACTGGTAAGGTACT
This sequence comes from Cyperus esculentus, assembly GCA_030179965.1. Classification (NCBI taxonomy): domain Eukaryota; kingdom Viridiplantae; phylum Streptophyta; class Magnoliopsida; order Poales; family Cyperaceae; genus Cyperus; species Cyperus esculentus. Next base: position 2,132,211 of record JASGLE010000030.1, read on the forward strand.
AAGGTTTCAATGTTTCATTCAAAAAAATAAAAATATATTGATACTGGTACAGTGGTACGTCAGCTTCATACTCTTCTTGAAAGTCAGTCACGTGTCGTCCACATGGGTTCACGTGCTTAGAAAATGCGAAACAAGGCACCGGTCTGGTCTACTAATACAGACAAAAGAAAAGAAAACACGGTTGGTTGTTCATAATATCTGTTCAAGTGATCAAGTCCTTCCTTTCCTTTCCTTTCCTTCCGTGACGACGAAACTAAAATAAAATGATCATTAGAAAAATAATGGAGAAGTAAAATATGCAGCCGAATTAAGTCATCTAATTGTCCTTATTCTTAGGATATATTATCAGGCTATCAGCTGCTGATTAAGCAGTATCTGATGCTGCTTTATTTTTTTGGGATAATGTCATGGTATGATATGATATGACATGACCGAGTTTATGCACACAGCACGCTGCAGGATAATTGTTAATCATGTTATCATTTGATTCAAATTGTGATTTGTAAGGATAATAACCTGGTGATAAAGTGAAAAAAACTTTTATCATCATTCACACATCCTTACTCCTAATAAAAGCATATTAGTTTTTTTAACATGAAAGCTCTATCTTCTATAAGGAATAAATCTTAACCGTTGATTGTTTAATTAGATTGATAACCACCATTGACGTACTTCAATGTCTCAACCCATTAAAACTTAAGGCCCATATCAATTTTCTCAATTTAAAGTCTACTACACATTGTCTTAAAAACTTATAAAATTTATTATAAAAAATAATAATTTCGGTCCGAAGCAAGGCGGTAAGCTCTTTACTAGTGTCATAAAATGATCTCAATTTTATTTTTAATTTATCCCTCAAACAGACAAACAAACGTGACCCTGAATTTAGGGGCGAACGCATTTTACTTGATCTTAAAAAATTAACAAAGGCAATTGGGGCACTCTAACATCACCTGTTCTGGTAATTTACTTGAACATGTACCAGTGTTATTTTTTAATTAGCAATATATTAAAAGTCAAGATTTGAAAAAAGTTTGTCAAGATCTGAACTTATATTAAGAATGCGATATGTATAATTGAAAATAAATTGTTCATATATAAATTTATAATGCATACAGATGTATTAAAGAAATCTTAAGAGAGAAACAAAGTCTGACTATATTTTTCTTGAAAAAGGATACAAAGGTAAATTCCCCCAATCACAAACAGGAAAAAAAATGAACATGAGAAATATAAAATGGACGTTGCTTCCATGCTCACACCCAAATAAATTTATCCGATATAGATGAATATCATAATGGGTAATATTCGTTTCTAATTATAATCGTTAAATCGAAATGAAATTGTTTTTGGTGGAAGTATTAGAGTAAAATTCATATAAAATTACAACCTTTCGTATAGAAGTTTCGTTGGCCTCTAAGATTCACGTTCATGAGGGTTCTTCATATGACAATTAAAGGCCTCAAATAAAGTTACAATTATCAATAATTATAATTGGGGGTGGATAGTTATTACCGTGTTTTTTTTTTTTTTTTTTCAATTTCTTTCATTTAATTTGTACCGTTGTGAAGCATATTGTGAAGACTATTTTTTTTTTTTTTGAGATAAAGATGAGGGTCAAGCCACTCAAATTTAAATAACTATAAAAGATCCCTCTTCATGTTTCGAACCTGCGACCTCTCACACGGAGAGTGTTGCCTTTAGCCACTAGACCAAAGGCCGGTTCTTAATTTATTGTGAAGACTAATAAGTAATAACTAATAAGCGAGCTAAAATTGTTTGCACTGCTGTACAATATACAGGTACCAAGTTAAAGTGTGTTCGTGTGGTGCACCCAGCACTAATATAATGCTCTAATAGCCTATTAATTAATGTACTCGATACCTACGATAATCTAATAATTTGGGTTTAAGCATAAATGGCTTTATATGATAGCTTCCACTACCACACCCATCGTTGTGTAGTACTCTTTAAACGACACATCACTGCTATACATCACCTTTAGTCATCAGTTTAGTCTAGTGGCTAAGGGCAACACTCTCCGTATGGAAGGTTGCGGATTCAAAATTTGGATGGAAAGCCTTTTATAGACATTTAAAATTTGAATGACTTGACTCTTATCTTTATCTAAAAAAAAAAATGGTCATCAGGCTTCAAACGAGAACATTTTTAAAATTTCTTCCTCAAAGCCTAACTTCTACTACCTCTGTCCCATTTTAGATGGATTTTTTGTAGTTCAAATGAACTACAAAAAATCCATCTATTTTGGGACAGAGGTAGTAGAATATAATGAATTGTGATCTTTAATACGTTTCAAAAGTAGGATACGAAATAAATGTTTTTAAGAAGAATAAAAAGAAAAGAGGGTTATCTTAGGCTGAAAATTGAATAGAAAATGCTAATTTAATCTATCACAGTGTTATATATGCTCACTCTGAAAGTTTATTTAAGAAGGACATATGTCACCTGGTGGGGTGCATTACAGTTTACAAGACGTGCAGTGCAGATTGGAGCTGCATTCGTCAAGATTCTCACCAACGGTTGAGATTTAAAACAGCTACCTGATAATGATAAATAATAAAAGAGTAAGAGCTGGTGTCCACCCTTTTTACTTATCTACCGATCTATTATGTTTTCAATCAACAAATATCATTTTTTCAGTAAATATTTATATCTTTCCAATCAATAGATATCGCTTTCAGTAAACGGATACACTACGGTTTTCAGTAAACATTTATGCGATTGTAGTAAGCACATAGGTATACGTGGTGTTAGAACTGTGAGAGGGATTGATGAGTGACCTACTTTATAGGGTAGACTCTACGTGTTTTTCATAATAAAATCCATAAAATTATAATGAATTCCAGTTGTACTACGAGTCGTGCTGCACGTTTACAGCGGAAGACCGGCACGCAAGATCAGAGGCCGATTTTCTATATGCATAATAATAATATTTCTATTTCACTCAAACTCAACGCTTGTGAGTTTGGCAAGGGGCATAACATAATCTGCTTTCTTTCTTCATGGGATGAACTGATGAAGGGACCACAAAACAACTCTTGAAAGTATGTTATGTGCAGTGCATACATGCATGGTATACATACAAGCAAGCCGTCGAATCGAATATTAATTGAACCATCCGACGAGTTTGATCCCAAAAATAACCGCCTAAATTTAATCTTAATTATATATAAGTTCAATTTTAATTCACTACAACGGATATACATTTTTTTTTAGATAAAAGTGAGGATTAAGTCACTCAAATTTAGATGTCTGTAAAAGATTCTTATCTAGATTTCTAAGCCGAGACCTCCTACACTGCTTTTAGCCACTAGACCAAACATTCACGGAGCCAAGGGGGGTTTTGGAGGGGACATGAACCCCCCTTGATCTACCCCAAACATTATAGATGCATCATTTATAATTTTTTTGGTCTTTCAAATTTCAAATTTTATGTTTAGTTTAGATCAATTCACAAACATTAGAGTTCATAAGTTGTAATTTATATTAAATGTTTTGTTTTTATTCAATTTGGACCATATATAATTAAAAAATAATAAACCATGAGATTGTATAAAATTAACTATACTATGCATGCATATGATCATTGTTAAGAATACATTTCAATACAAAAAAAAATATGTTGCATTTAAATGTAAATTAAGTTTCATAATAGAATATACTTATATATTAAATGAATGTAACCGTAAAATTTTCCCCTCCATTAATTGTCTCCTGGCTTCGTCACTGAGACCAAAGGCCGGTTCTTACGACGGATATACATTGGCTATGTAATTTGGAAAATATTAAATATAACGCTGTAGTGTGCTTTCTTCGGGCAATGCAATTGAATTTCTATTTTGTATAAGGACACTGATACAATGTCTCATGTTTTGCCCCCCGATCTCCGCCGCTTTCACTGACACGTGGGTCCCGCGAAGTGAACCTCTTACTGATAAAGTCATTGCGGCACTTGGGGGGGCAAACATGGAGCATATAATATTTTTCCTTTGTCTAATTACGAAAGCTCTATCTAAATTATGTGTTCACATAATCACAATTTCCTAAGCAATTATGCTTATCAAAGAGGTTGGGCTATTTATCTTTATTTCCTTAAAGTAGACCATCCATCTAAATAATAACATACTAGTATTTTTAAAATAAATGGTGTCCTTATTAGTTGTTATGGAATATTGCATTGAATTATATGATGTAATCTTGAATTGAAAACTTTTTCCGGTTATATTTATAGGCAATTGTTTTCTTATTATTTAACTATTAATATAACTAGTTACACTTCATGTATGGTATTACGGTTAACAAAGTACTTTGTAAGAAATTATGAATTGAATTAAAGAGAATAAATTAAAATACACCAAGAAAAGATAGCTAAGAAACCAAGCAAAAAATTACAAGCAAAATATTCTCTGATACCCTAAAGAAGAAATAAAGGAAAAAGAAAAGACTGAATATCTGGATCACTCTCTCAGTCTCGAGCCATGACATGACCTTCATATCGGACTGTTACTGGGCCCGGATCTTGAGTTTTGGGCTTGGCCTAACCATGAAGCAGATTATGCTCTGCTCAATTTCTCTTTTTCCTTTTCCTTTTATTCCCTTTTTTCCAGGATAATGCATAATCAATCTATCTATCTATCTATCTATCTATCTATCTATCTATCTATCATCATAGGAATAAAGATGGTATTGTCTTATCATGGCCAATTACCAATGGACCGCCTCAAAAGGCACAAGTACACTCACTAAACTAAACAGTGCAGCAGCAGCAGCAGCAGCAATTTTTCAGGAACCAAAATCATGACAAAGTAGTAGTATAGTACCATGAACTAATGCAGTTATTATTGCTTGGGGAATATTGGTACGATCGAACCATATGCACTCAATCGCACTCGGTCACTTTGTCATAAATATAGAGAGATTCGTATATAAAACCAAAGAAGAATAAAAACACCAGATATTCGATTAAAAACAAAGATGTTTGTGAGGTGTTTGTCCCATCAACGTCCTTGCAAACATGTACTCTTATTCATCATGCATCTGGTTCTCTTATTAATTTGCAATACGAATAAACGATTGCAATATAGTTTTCTGCCTGTTGTGTCATTTGCTACAATAAAACTGGCTCACTGTATGTATCAGTGTAGGCAAATTCTTTTATGAATTGGAAAAGATATTAACTTTTTATTTGTCTCAATCGGATGGTTATGATATATTCTTAGAGCACAAGTAAAGAGAGATACCTGATCTGCGAAATTTGAATCACTCGATTAGAAATTAACGGTTGTCCACAGAAGAACAACTCTTCAGTGTACTGTGCTTTTGTTGTGGCTTCAAACTACATGATTTTGCTTACAGAAGCTAGATTAACAATCATATAATACAAATTGAAGATACCAACTCCATCAAAAGTTCAAAAGTAATGATCAAGATCAAGATGGTAACCCAAATTCCAGGTACCAATTTAGAAATTCTCAGGGCTATCATCCAGTTGCTTCTCATCCTCAATCTCCACCTCCAGGATTTCCTAGCAAAACAACCATCATCTCAATCTCAACCAATTCTGAATCAAACATGAAAATAAACTCTAATATGAAACATTGATGATAGAAAACAGAAGTTCACTTACCGGAATGCGGTTTTTCAGGTAATTACCGACACGCGCTACGACAGTGGCGCGGGTGTGCCAGAATCTGCCCGAAAGCCTCAATTTCACATAGGGGCCATCCAGTTCGGCTAGTTCAACCACTCCTGTGCATGATTTTATTATGATCAATTAATCAGTATTCTGATAAATATTTCAATTCAATATGTAAATGTTTATAACTGATATGTACCAGTCATCCCAACTGAGGTATCAAAGATCTGAGCTAGCTGAAATTAACAAGAAAAAAAGGAAAAAGTAAAAAAGAAAATCAGTTCTGGTAATGCTACAATAATGTAACAATGTATATACACAGAACAAAGCAAAAAATTGCAAGGAAACAGAGTTTGGCAACCTCAGTTCTGGCATCAACCAGGACCTGACAGATGTTCTCCTCGGTCAGATCAAGTGCCGGCAGAGACGCCACCACAGTCCTCCTAACAAACCTGCTCCTCCTCTGCCGCACAATACCGGCTCTCAAACTCTGAAATCCACAATCCCTCAGCTGAGAATTAACGAACGCAGCCGGCAAGGCACACTGTGGAGCTGACAGAACCGGCCGTGGATGTACGCCGCAATTCAAGGCCGCGATGACTGACGCCGCCATGCCGGAAGCTGGATGTCGTCGTTCTGAGGCGGGAACGCGAAGGCCATCACTGAGATAAGATAGTGATGATAGAACTAATCTGTTCAGGCAATCCATATCCTCTACTAGCGTTACAGCCGTTGGATATGCTTTAGATTCGTGCATGTAATCTCAAGAAAAAGCCCCTATAATTCACATCGTTGATTCTCCGACTTCCGATCTCTATGTAAACACACTAAAAACCGTTGGATATGCTTTAAGATTCGTGCTAGTAATAATCTCAAGAAAAAGCACCTATAATCTACATCGTTGATTCTCCGACTTCCGATCTCTATGCAATCACACTCGCACCGTGCAGTGCATCAGCATCACTGACAGGACAGGCCCACCGATCCTATCATTAAACTTATAAGGTGCGTAACATCTCGGCCCATAATGAATTTTGGGCCGTTTTGGGCCGGGGAAGTATAACTGGGCCTGGTTGACAGTGGGCAGCAGCACAGCAGTGTGGTGGTGCTCGACTGCTTGGAGAGGGGAGCTACACGGAGATCGGCGATGTGGAAACCGAGCAGCCTTCCGTTTCTTCTCTCGCTTCTTGTCGTCGTCTTCGTACGCTGCTGCTCTTGCTTCGCTGCTGCCAGTCTTTCAGGCTCCATTTGGGGGTAAAGTCGTGTGCCACTCACCTGAAATCTCAAACCCTGACTTGTTCTCTTTGAGAGGAAAGTCAAAACCGAGTCCTGATTTGATTCAAGGATCTGGCATCTGGGTTGGTTTGTTATCTCTATTTTTTTCTTTTGATTTTGATTTGAAGTGAATGTAGTTGTTACTTGTTCATATAATTTGACATTCTGGTACAAATTCTTTCTTAATTTATTCATTTGTGTAATGCAATTTCTAGGTTTGGTTTGTTCCAATGATGTATCTAGATTGATTGGGTTGCAAGGGTGTTGGGCGCCAAGACTATGCTTTCCGTTAGAACAGTTCGGAGAATCTGTGCCGCAATTGATGCTGTTGCTATTACTTGCATTGCCGCTGGTATTACCAAATCAGTGAGAAAGAGAGATATTGCGAGCTACGCGCACTCCGCAAACCACCACCCGGAGAACTTCCCCACGATTGCCTCGTGCAGAGCCACACTCTTGAAGAAGGGTGAGATTCCGCCCCCAAAACCTGAAGCTGGCGATGATTTGGGTCCCCAGGATAACACCAATGAGCCCACGATCATGCGAATGAAGAAAGAAAGAGACCCAGAAAAACTTTTTCATCTGTTCCAATCGAATGCCCAGAACCGAATCGTGGTAGAAAACCGCTTTGTATTTGAGGATATGGTATCTCGCCTAGCTGGTTCCCAACGGTTTGACCTAATTGAGCAGATTTTGGAGCAACAGAAAGCTTTGCCCCAAGGTCGAAGAGAGGGTTTTGTGATCAGGATCATTTTACTCTATGGACGAGCTAACATGGTGGACCATGCTGTCAAAACCTTTCAGGAGATGCATCTGCTTGGTTGTAAGAGAACTGCGAAATCTTTCAATGCCACACTAAAGGTTCTCTCCCAGGCTCGTCGATTTCAGGAGTTGTGCCAACTGTTTGATGAGGCCCCTGAGATATATGGAATTCAATTGGATGAGATATCTTATAATACACTTATCAAGGTAATGTGCGAGATGGGCAATTTGGTATCCGCTTGTAGGGTCATGTCGGAAATGGGTAAATTGGGAGTCAAACCAGATGTCATAACTTACACTACTTTGATTTCGGCTTTCTATAAGGAGAACTTGCGAAAGATTGGTGATGGCTTATGGAATTTAATGAGGCTCAGAGGTTGTGACCCTACTCTCACCACATATAATGTTAGAATACAATATCTGATTAATCAACATAGAGCTTATGATGCAAATAATATGGTGCGCCACATGTATAAATCAGAGATCAAGCCAGATGAGGTGACATTTAATCTCATCATAAAGGGATTTTTCATGATTGGTGAAGTTCAAATGGCTAAAGACGTATTTTATTCATTAAGTAGAAGAGGGTTTGAACCAAATAGAAAGATTTATCAGACCACGGTACATTACCTTTGCAAAGAGAAAGATTTTGGTCTGGCTCGTAGAATTTGTAGGAGGGGTATGGAGAGGAATTATTTTCCCAGTGTGGATACTATAAAGAAGCTGCTAAAGGGACTAATGGCCACCTCACAAGATAGAAATGCAGGCGAAATAATGAGATTGGTTTTGAGAAAAATTCCTCCGTATTCATCTGAAGAAATTAGGTCCTTTGAAGAGATAATGTCCCATAAAGAAATTACAAGAGATTGATGATAGTTTCACAATTTCTCTAAAAAAAAAGAAACATATCGGTTCTATTTGTTTTCCATACTGGCTAAAGCTTCAAATTGTCACCCTATCTAAAGTTGAAGTTCGGAATTTTTTCCTTTGAAGTGTAAATAAAGAGCCAGAACTTTGTTACAGAAATTCTTTCATTTCTCTATGTCAAAACAAAAGGTAGTCTTGGGATTTTAGAAGGGCACTTTTGTGCCGATAGTTGTAGATTTAGAAAATTCTTGGGAGAAACTAGTAGGCGCATTTCCCTTTTCTTAGAAAGATTTTGTGTAATTGATTCGGAACCTGTAGATGGATGTGTAAGCTGTAAGCTGTAAGATTCTTCACTTGCAATAAAATTTTGGTAAGTATAAGGTTTGATCTTTGAATTCATGAGCTTCAGATTACAGGGACAATGTAATTCCATTCAATATGTAAATAACACTGTAGTTACATAACTATGACTGTTCGCCAAATGTGATGTTAACTATTCTCTCTTGTGGAAGTATTCTGGCAAGAAACTCATATTTATTGAAGTTGTACTTTTCTTGCAGAATTGCTCAGTGGCTTGAACAACTTGATAGATTGTACAGCATTTTTAGGCAAGGGAAGCAGATAAAATTATCTTGTATAGCTGCATAAGTGCATATAGTCATTGCCTGCTCTGCCGGTTCCAAGTCAAATGCAGCCGAAGTGAGCATGACGTAAATCCAATATCCATGCTTGCACATTCTGTATTTTGTTTTTAAGAATGTTGTGTTAGACTTAGTTAGAGATTAAACGCAGTGAATCAACATAGCATACTCAAAATTTGTATTTTAAAAATATCATTAGTTATCATTTATGACACCAATTAGGGACGAAAAACAACACCTTTATATCAGTATATCACTATGTCAGACCCATTTTTTTTTTTTTTTGACAAAATTATCAATATTCTCATATCTGTTCTCCATCAATTTGAGAAGATCAGAGATTTATTCGTCAAACAAGTGTTTTATTTTTTCATATTTTCCCGTAAAAAAATTGATTTAGACTAACCATCTCAAATAGATTCAAACTAATTAAAAAAAAAAAGACCATTTTACCCTAATGGGCCGCCAATTGGGCCTTTTTCTTCAGCAAACATCCGGCCCAAAATTACCTGATCCATTTCTCATCAGATATTTCATGATCTCATCTGAAAACCGAATTATCCCTCCCCCCGATAATATATCATCTGTAGCGCTGCAAAGTGCAGCGCATAACATGGGCCGTTAGATCATCTCGAGATCTGTGCCAGCACGAATGCCGAGATGATCTAACGGCCTGTGTTCTGCTCTATACTTTGCAGCGCTACAGAGGATGAGCACTCGATAATAAATATCACTTTCTTCACGTTACAGCCCTCTTTTTTCTTCGGCCTCTTCTTCTCCAGTTCCCCTTCGCACCGATAGGAACGCAAATGGAGAAGAAGGCGCGCGTCGTGGTCGGCGTCGGAGGCGATGCGGGTGGAGCGCCAGCGGAGAGGCTCCCGGAGGCGCTCCTCGTGGACATACTCTCGAGGCTGGATCTCTACTCTATCTGCTCCGCCGCGCCTGTTTGCCGCGCTCTCAATGCCTCTGCCTCCCTGGCGCTGTCTTCCCTCTCCTCCCTCGACCTCTCTGTTAGTTCCTCGCTCTTTAAGCCTTTTTTAGCCCCGAACTGGCAATTTGATTTGATGTTTATTGTTTGATCTGTTGCTCTCTCAAAAGCAAAGCACCGGCTTTCAATCCGAACTGTTATTAATTTCACTACAGAAATTTTATTCAGGTTATTAATTTCACTACAGAAATTTCATTTAGGGTATGTTCGGTAGTCACCGGTCCTACAATAATTTTTTTCTATAAGAACATGATTTCAGTCTTTCATATTGCATTTCAGTCCATCATTGATAGGAAAAAAAATAATCCAGTCTGACTGAATTAATATTTTCTCTAAAAACAAGTATTTTAGAGGAATAAATTCCTATTAGGAATTGCTAGTATAGTCTGCCGATCATTTGCTATAGACTCTCAATTCCTATAAAAACCTACCATATTCGAGTATGCCGAATATGAGGAATTAGGGTGGTGGAATTTTCCAGATATTTACTGCTCTTGGTTTTGTTTTCTCTACAAAACCAATTAGTTTTATCAATCTTAAAGAAAAATGCATTATTTGTGTTTTTTCTGATTATTAAAGCAAAATGTTGCAGGAGTTTTCCCCTACAGGTCCGATTCTGAGCCAGATCCTCAACGGGAACAATGTCATTCAGAAGCTCTCCCTTGATTGCAGCCAATTGGACGATGCCTCGGTTAATGATTTCGCAAAGGAGCACCTGATTGAACTCTCCTTGCTCAAGTGTTCTGAATTTTCCTCTTCCATTTTCGCAGCCATTGGCGAAAGATGTACCAATCTAAGGTAGGAGTCTTGAAGCAATGTATGTGCTCTGCCACTGCTTTATGAGTGCTTTGTCAATTGTTTTCTTATTTAACATTGTTAATCAGAGTTCAGATTGGTTGAAAGTATATGCTTTGACCTTTCCAGACATTTCTCTTTGGATATGGTGTCACATGTAAAAAGGAGGGATGCAGCTGCAGCTGTCAACAATGCCGTTATACAGATGTTGCGGAGCTGCTCACAGTTGGAGGTGATTCTTATAAAATTTCCCTTTTTTCCTATTTTGTCTGGTCACTTATTTGGTTTCTACAATAATCTGGCAGTTCTGTTTCATATCTTGACTGGAAAATGTGTTTGAGCCATATATTATGAGGTGGATAGTATTACTTTGGAAGTACCTTTTTATGATTGACATATATTGCCAGAAATAAGGTAAAAACTAAGCCATAAGTGGTGAATTTATATATATATATTTTGACTTGCAAGCCAATATGACAAATTGACCAGGCTAGTATTATGCTAAATCAGCTGACTATGTTAAAACAATTGAATATATAATTTATTTCAATAATATGATTTCGAATACCCCTTTTTTGCAGTCTTTGTCTTTGAAGTTCCAACTCCAGTATCCCGGGACAGTTTTTCTCAACTCATTTTGGTTTGCTTTGCCAAAAACAATCACCGCTTTAATTCTTCAGCCTGTATCCAATAGGCAAGCAAGAATCCCTGTTTCAGGAAATGCTCATAATGCCCCGAATTATGTTGGTCTGCGTTCGCTATCCCTTGTGTTGGATATCATTAGCGATGAACTAATTTTATCTCTCACCTCGAATCTCCCCAACTTAACAGAACTATGCCTTGAGGATAACCCTCGAAAACAACCTACATTGCATGAAGATTTAACCAATAACGGGCTGCAGTTCCTTAGCTTTTGTCACAATTTAATACATCTCTATTTGACACGTGACAAACAATGGACCTTCCACAGAGTAAATGATGTGGGTCTACTTCTACTGGCTGAGGGGTGTAGAAAGCTTGAGTCGGTGAGACTTGGCGGCTTCTCTAAGGTAACTGACGCTGGTTATGCTTCAGTTATCCATTCGTGCAAGAATTTGAAGAGATTTGAGGTACTGCATGGTCAGAACTTGTCTGACCTAACATTTCATGATTTACATAGTTCAGCTAGTTCATTAGCTGAAGTCAGGCTGGTGTCATGCAACCTTTTGACAAGTGAGGCTGCAGTTTCTCTCTCTTTTTGTAAAAGATTGGGGGCTCTGGACCTATCAGTATGCCGCAGCATTGCTGACCATGGGTTGGCGTCTATTAGAAATCTTCAAAATCTGACTACTTTGGATTTGGCCGGGTCCGACATAACCGATGCTGGTTTATATGCACTTGCTGATACTACTTCTCCTATTTCTTATCTATGCTTAAGGGGTTGCAAAAGAATCACTGATCACGGCATATGCCAAATGTTTCATGCAAGTACCAAAATAAGTTCAAGCATATTAACACTTGATTTAGGTCATTTGCCCCGAGTAACAGATAGAACCGTAAAGGCAATTTCAGAGAATTGCAAGAGAATTACCAGGCTATGTCTCAGGAGCTGTTTTTTTATCACTAACACTTCAATAATTAGACTTGGTTCAGTTGATCGGTTTGCCAGTGGTGCATGTCTGATAAGGATGCTAGATTTGACACATTGTAATGGCTTTTCAGCTGATGCAATAAGGCTGTTTGATCGTCCATATTTCCGTGGATTACATTGGCTTGGTATTGGTGGTACAAGGATGATTCCTCGTGGAAATGGAAGAATTTTGAAACTCTCGGTTGAGCGACCTGGGTTGAAAATATGTACTAATAATTGTGAAATGGGTTGTAGGAATGATTGGCAGTATCATTCATAACAAAATAATATGAATGGTTTTCTCATGCTATTAATGTAATGGTATTCTGTTTTAGGGTAATATATAGTTGTGTGATTGTCTTGGACATTTGAGTTTCTTTTTTCCATTTGTGTTCCATGTATATATCATGTAACTTAGTTGGATTATTTATCTTATTTTATTTGAGCTTGTAGGTAGTTTTGCTTATAATATCTGTTCTTAATTAGTCAAAAGATCTAGCATATATGTATTGTGTAGAAATATTTCTAGAAGTACGAATGTTGTGTAGTATGCTGAGGATCTCTCATGATTTATAGCAGCTTAGGAGTTGTTTGGTGCTCAAAATTCATTCAGATTTGTCGTGAAGTAAAGATTATTAGTTTAAGCTACTGGGATTAGCTCAAATCAGAAGTATTGTGTACTTGGATGATGTGATTTGAAGAATTAATGCAATTTGAATGAACCAGTTGTGGCACTCTGCTCATAGCCAACTGAGTATCAAACTCTCGACTGTCATGTGGATAACAGTTGTGGCATTCTGCTCATAGCCAACTGAGTTACCACTCATTCTCTGATATGTGTCAGTATCAGCGTCAGCGTCTATGATAACAGAGGGTTTGATGTCCGCGGGACTCACACTGGGCTTCCTACTTTTGAGTTTGATTGGTATGTTTTGATTAACAGATCCCCTTCACAAAGCCTATTGATCATTTGATCTGAATCGATCAGAGATGCCTGAAATGTACCTGGGATTTAAAGCCTGGTCCTTAGCAGATACAAATCAGTGGTTTGGTTTGGTGATCCTGCTCCTGGAGCAGCAAGCTTCTTAGGAAAAAGTTCAGGTTTTGAAAACTTTCATCAATCTATCAAAACGGCACTTTGACTTCTTCCTCTTTGTACTTGTACCCATATGCATTTCTCAAGTCGCAACTGTCAAGAGGTGCTGCTCCATTCCAATTTGCAGAAGGTGCAGCACGCCTCACACCACCGCATATTTTTTCAGATGTTTCTGATGTGTACTCACCATATTCATGAATTGTTGGTCAACAAAAGGTTCTAGGAAAGGGTCATATAAGATGCCATCACTTATAATAAGTGGAAGAGAGGATATAAGAAAAAAGTTTCCATGGCACATGATAAATTGAAAATGACCTAGACAATTCTCACAAGAAAATAAAAAAAAAAAATCAACCCAGACCATGACGGTGAACTACATAATCTCATGCTATAAAGGATATTAGAAAAAAAAAAAAAAAAAAAAAAAAACAAGATCCCTATGCAGACTACCAAAAACTGCACTGAAAAGTGCAACTGCACATGCAAAGCCTTCAACAACTTCAGTTTAAATAAAGGCACTTCGGCCTCCCCTTCTACTGTGCCGATCATATGCAACATTAAACTTCTCCACCAGATCATTCATTGTACTGTCAAATAATAAAAGAGAATCATCATAAAACATAAGATAAAAAAACATAATCACATCCATTGAATAATACACAATGTACAGGACTTGATTCATGAATCACCATCAAATTAAGCCCACTAAACCCTCTTACATGTTTACATGTTTATATAACACACCTTATTGCCCTTTTGGTTTCACGAGCCAAAAAAGCACATGAGAATAATTGCAAGAGTTGTCAACAACTTGTGCATATAACTGTGTTTGGTAAGAACTGTAATTACAGCTCATCTTAACATCATGCTACATAGACATAGACATGATAAATTGTGATATTATAAATGATTTTGTAATGGAAATTTGCTGTATGTGATTTGTAAACAAAAAAATGTTTAAAAATCCCATGGATTTGATTTGATTCATTTCATTATACAAAGCAAAATAAAACAAGTTCACATTTCACAACTTGACAGCATCGTTCAATTAATAAGTATTAACAGAAACAGTTTGAATTATCCCCAATCCATACTGATCATTGCAATCTACCCCCTTTGGGGGACCTCACTCATGTTACTTACTTACAAATGATAGTGTCATAACCAAAACATATCTTAATATAAACATACCCGGTGCAGTTTGTGAACATAGCAAGATATGTCATTAGAAGTGTGTCATTGAACTCCTGCACATTAAAAAAATTTACCGTTATAGCAAGTATTATATACGAGATGAGCTTTTCAGTTTAAATAATAATCTGCATTAGATGTCTTTCAAACAAACCATTAAGAACTCGTCCTGAAATTTCTCAGACTCTATAGTAGGAAGCCGTCTTAGAAGGCTCAAAACTTGCCTCAGGAGTGAATTATCAAGAGGAACCTCTCCTGCATCAACACAGAACAAGATCAATAATAATGGCTGGAAATGTAAAAATCCTAACAAATGGCACCACTGGTTCAAGGCATTCATCATGTCAGGCGCCTACTTTTAACAAGATGTGGAAGAATATTATGGTGGCAGAATTTCTGTTTGAAGGCTTAATTAACTGAAAATAAGACTACAAATTACTATAATTTGCTTCTTACATTTTAGTGTGAACCATACTTTACCCAGAGAAAAGGCAGGGCTCTGCTATCCAAAATTGGACATGATTAAAACAAACATAACAAGTTCATTTAAACGCCACATAAAAGGTCCCCTAATTTCAAACTAGATGAAACCAGTCTGTTTGAATTAATTAAAATGGGCCTGAACTATAAAGTAGGGCTGGCAGGGACAGACTTCATTTCAGTAAATTCATTTTCATTTTCAGCATTATTTTTAAAAAGATTCAAAGATAATTATTTTACAGTATTTGAGTAAATATATATAATATTCTAATCTGACAACATATTTGACCGGGCAGCAAGCATAGAACAACAAAGAAACATATAAGAAAAGGATCATTCAAATTAGAGCCATATACACAATATAGACCGAAGAAACAAAGAAAAAAAAGAAGAACCATGACACACCTCTCTGCATAGCAACTAGATACTGGTGCAGTACTTTTACCCTGCTATTAAGCATCTTAATGGCACTATGTATCCCTGTCAGATGAGCTGCCACTGCTCAAAGAAGCATATATCAGCAACACCTCTTGGCAAATAGTTATCTTTATCACAACAAACAACTATACTGTATAAACAAATCTTACACTGGGTTGCGGCAGAGCCACCATCAGATGGTTTGAGATGGGCCACATGATCAACAGAAATCCTTTCTGCTTCTACCGTCTTACATAAAATATCGACATAAAAAAGAAATAGTTAAAACAAGCTAGCAAATGCTGAGTTCCCAACAGCATATACATTCAAGGATGAAGATGCGAACCTCAATGTTATAGCTTGATTTAACAAATATAAGTTGAGGATTCCCATCAATCACATGCAACTCTTTAAAATTGAGAAATAATAATGTTAGAGAGATAAATACCCAAAACAGAAACGAAAAATCAAGTACAAAGGAATAAAAATATGAATTCACCCGACTCATAAATAGAAATAGGCAAGTCCTTCTGAGAGTGGATGATGGCTGGGTTCAAAAGGACATATATTGGGTTTTCATTTATATCCATAAGCTGTACATAGAAGAGAAACATGATAAGTAATGAGGTATTAGCGCGTCTTGCAAATTTGAAATAGTTAAATAATTCAAGGCTTACTGATCTATGAATTAGCATATCAGACTCCTCAACATCACTTCCAGTCGAGTACCACCCAAGTATATAGAAGGTTGGAAATACCTTCTTGTCTGCAGTATTTTTTTGACAACAAAGGATATTATGCTAAGCCGCTGAGGTAAGATATTGACATATAACCGTAACTCTGATTTTAAACGTATTTCTTGAGGGGATAAAACCCAATATGGTGTTAATTTGTAGCACACAAAATTAGTTAATTCAACAACAGAATAAACCCAATCAAAATCTTACAGAGACAGAAACTTGTCACAAAGCAGCACCTCCAACTCAACCATACTTAAAACCTAGACCTAGATTTTTCTTCCATTCGAAATTTAAACTAAATCCTACAGTAAAAACGTCTGCTTCTTCTCAATAATGCATGCTGTATGAACATAAGCAGCACAAAATTAGCCGCATCAGAACATGCAGAACATACCTAAAACCCTAGAGACCTAAATCCAAAGAGGTAACACCATATAACCACAGAGAGGACACAGAGAGGAGAAGTAAGAACGACATACAGAGCTCCTGTTTCTTCTCAAGGAAGGCGCGGTCGAGGGTCTGGGTGAGGGGATCAAAGACGAGCTCGAAGCTGTTGAAGATCTCGACGGTGCGGCCGCGCTGGACGCCGATGACGCAGCCGAAGACGCGGGGCGGCGCGGAGGCTGCGGATCCGCCGTTGGAGGGTGCGGGGGAGGAGGAGGAGGAGGAGGAGTGCAGCGTCTGGGCCTTGAGGCGCGTGTAGTGGTCGGAGATGTTGACGATGACGAGCGGGTGGAGCTTGAAGGTTATCCCGCTGCTTGAGGAAGAAGCCATGGCGGACGAAAGAGAGAAAGCGGTGAGGAAGAACTGAAGAGGAAGAAGAGAGCAGAAAGGTGTTTTGGGGTTTTTCTTTTTCTTTTTCTCTTTTCTTTTGTTATTAACTTATTATTACTTTCTTATTTTTTTCTTTTCCGCTGCTCTGTTTGTTTGCGTGTGATTGGAGCAGCTCCGAATTCCGATCCTATTCTCTGAAAAATTCCATGCATACCCAAAAGGTATGCAAAATTTTTAGGGCCCGTTCGGCAGGCACAGATCCTATAGGGTCTGTTCGGCTGGGTGGGATCAAGCTTCCTCAGTGTTCCTCAGGCACTTAATCCTTGTTGATCCGGCCGAACATTCACTCCTCAAGCAGGATCAAAGAGACCTCCTCAACACCGAATATTGATCCACGGTCCTCCCTTCCTCAAGGCCTGGACTTCCTCAAGGCCTCCTCAAGGATAAAATGACCTACTTTTGGACAATAATACCCTTATAAAGTGGAGCTCCTCAAGGTTGTTCTCATTTTTATATAAAAATTGCTTCCTTGATCCAACATTCTTAATTTCTGCAGCTAGCCAAACAGAAGTTCCTTAGCAGAGATCAGTGTCTTGATCCCTACCGCCGAACAGGCACATAGATTTCTATAGGAATTGAGAGTCTATAGAAAATAATTTATATCCGTTGTTCGGCAGACTATACTATCAATTCCTAATATGAATTTATTCCTCTAAAATACTTGTTTTGAGAGGAAAATATTAATCAAGTTGGAGTGGACTATTTTTTTCCTATCAATGTCCAAATCAAAAGGGCGCAAGTTCGTTGTCCATTGTCCATTACCCGTGTAACCTGGCTGTTTAGGCAGTACATAAAGAAGTTAGAGGGCGCAAGTTGGATTCACGCCCTTAAGTTTAGATATCGGTGAAAATAACTTATTAGGCAAGTAGGATTATACTCATTCATTAGATCCACCGCAGGCAGCAGTGGATATAAGATCAAACTATTGACATCCATAAAAATTTTCCGACACCTATTCTCCGTGTCCTGTCTGCTGTACTATAATATGCAGTGAAGGACATGGGCCGTTAGATTGTATTGAGATTCGGTTTTGCACGATTTTTGAGGGGATCGAACGGTTCACTTTGGTGAATTGCAAGGTGCAGCATGGCAGTGGATCAGGAACGCATGAGAGGAGGGGATGGACAATTGGACAAATTAAAGCTGGAAATGGAAATTTAATTTGAGCAAGTTATGTAAAGCTCCCTACCGTCCGTATATACTTTTTCAGGATTACATTTAATTACAGCCCATCGCGAAGAATAGCTAGCCCATTGATATCGATAACGATAGTTGGGTTGTACTAGGGCTTTGGTATGGATTTCATGGGCCTAAAGAAAAATATAATTACCCATGTTTAATTTTCTTTATAACTTTCACATTGTGGGGAATTTGAATTATGACGTCATAGCCTCATAGGAGCTGTTTTTAATTTAGTTACCGTAAATAGAGGTGACAAATCGGACGGGCGGTTCGGGTCGGGTCAATTTTAATATTGATTTTTTTTTTAGATTTAAATTAGATTGCACGCTATTTGATTTTGAGTCGGGTCAGGTTTTGATCAGTTTATCTTTCTAAAAAATGTCGAGTCAGGTCGGATTTTGTCACCTTTGCCTGTAAAGTTCTTTTTTATGGTGAAAACTAATACTGAACCTTATATTTGAAATGCTATATCTATTACAAATAGAGTGTAATTACACCCCTATTTGTACCTCCTATAGACGGTTCATAGTGGACACTTAATGTTTCCCTTACAAAAAATGAAAGCTAACATGTATTATTATAGAAAATACATTTATGCAATAGTAATGTAATGTATTCGATCGTCAAATTGTTCAAATATCTAATGTATGGTTGGCTTTGACCAAAATATTTTTGAATCGTTCGATATTAATAATTATTTGAAAATGAATGATAATAATTTCTAACTGCATCTCTCTGTTTTTGTCTCCGTTTGTTCCTTTTATTGGTTCATATTTTCTAATAACGTATTTAGAAACTTCTATAGTTACATAATATATTTAGAGATGTTTAAATAGAACGTGTATATATATAAGATATTGAGACTACTGTTGCTAATTTATTTATAGATAGGTACAAAATGTCTTGCCTATTCTATTTGAGGTTAAATTTACTTTCGAATATATAGTTCAAAACCAAATGCTTACAAAAATTATCGTTAGACATAAAAACTAATTAATGTTTTATATTATTATTGTCATTTTGGGTTTCACTATATCATTAACTAAAAATAATTTCAATTTAACACCGATATATATGCGACAAGCTAAGATAAAATGTGTCAAACATTATTTGTAAAGGAGGTCCCATATGCATACAAGTATACAACCGATAAGTTTTCTTCCGGTAGAAAAAATAGCTATAAATTAAGAGAAACATCTTGCATCCACTGAAAATCTATCCATACGTTTATATACATACAAAAAATATAACAGATACATCCGATTTTGTAACCTATGAATGTTATGAACGAGTATTCTATGGACACTAGATTAAATTAATGAGGTTGCATTGTATATTTTTGTTTTGTTTTGATGTATGCATATGACAACAAAAGTCTTTATATCAGTCTTCGTGTTTGCATGCAGACTTCCAGTGCTTTAATTATTATTCAATCATGTAACACCAATCATCATGTCGTTTCATATATAATATTAATACAGCAAGATATTTGTAATTAATTAACAGCACTTCAAACACAAAGTCATAGTCAATCAATATACCGTATGAAAGAACGAGAGGAGTCCAAAGTCAATAATATTTTAAGCCCCCCATAGGCCATTTTTTACAGGCCACAGAACGTGCTACGCGGTACAGGTGCTGCCGTAAATTGCCTATGCAAGTACATAGAATTTAGTCGCATATATTTTGCTCTCTGTTTAAACTTTAAAGATAACACAGTTTATTTCGATCTATTCATTTTTTGTTTTTTTCTTGCAAATTGCAAAACAAATACGAAATCCTTTTAGCCCAAAAATTGTCGTTGGGCTCGCTCCTCTAGAGGATAAATGCCAACGTCCGTGGCGTCCCTTGTTTCTCTTCTTCCTACCAACAACAAACTGTTCCTGCTCCCACGTTACAAATCATCTCATCAGCCATCAGTCCATCACCACAAATAGTCTCAACGACCAGAAATATCGGTCCACATTAAGCTCTGAACCAAGTCCAACCAGGAACGCAAACCAACGAGATCGCGGCGAGGCGGTGAGTTCACCATCGGTCAACGGACTCCCACAACTCGGAACCACATCCGCTGTTATCCGAATCGGATAACAGGACCTTGCTATCCAAATCGGACCGTCCGTTCTGATCTAACGGTCTATATTAGACAAACACTAGACAAACAGGTCCTGTTATTCTCAAATAATAACAGAAGATGCGGACTACCCGCAACTGTACCCGCCACGACGGTGCCGAGAGAAAAGAGTCGGGCTTTTCTATTCCTCTCCCAAAATAAACCCCCCAAAAATTCAATCCTTTCTCTCCTCTCGACTCTCGTCTCTCTTTCTCGCTTCGCAACTATTTTGTTTTATCTGAAGCCGGGCGCAATTGGGAGCTGAATCGGGGAGGGGCGGGTACTGGATTAGGAGGAGAAGATGTCGATGAGGGATCTGGTCAACGGCGGCGGGTCCTGCGTCGTCGATGGCGCGTCGTCATCCAACCCTCTCAATGCCCTCGCCAATGTTATGTTCGGCACGTCCTCCAAAGCCGAGGTTTAGGATTTCATCAGAACTGATCATCAGTTTTGATTCTATGTTATGATGATTGATTGATTGCTAAGAATATATTTGAATTATGCCAATTTGTATAACTACTGTGTTGCAATTTCTGATTTGAAATTTTAAATCTTTTCAATTCTGTTACAGGAGCTGAAAGGACTGCCTTCAACTGGAGTTAGTGTGCCGCAAGCTGCGCCGGACTTCAGGCCGGACGTTCCTCTCTCCGCTATCCCGGGGTCTGAGTTCGAGTCGCAACAGAGCCAGCTGCCGGATGCTAGGGTAGATTATTTTCTCCTGCCAGTGTTTCTAAGTTTAACATCTATACTTCTATGTGGTTGCTATTATGAATTGCTTAATTGATGAAAGGAGGTTCTGGTACTTGACAGAAATGTATTAACATTTTCTTTGTTGGGGATGTGCCTCAGAATTGATGGGGATAAACAACTCCTCACTGTTACAAGTATACATAGGAAATTATGCTGACAGTAATTGTAGAGAATAATTCAGTCGGTGCTGGTAGTATGCAGGTTGATATTCCGATTTGCAGAACTCACCAGCTGTTCGTGCTTATAATTGATTGGGAAGGTTAAACTAACTCTGCAATTACACTTGTACAGGGCACTGATTTTTTTCGAGGATTTCACTCGACGGATCATGGAGGACTTGCTGATGCTTGGAACGATGTTCAACGGCCTCCAGGTCTCCCTCCCCCTCAATTTGCAGGTAGCGGAGGATTTGCTGATGCTTGGAATGATGTTCAACGGCCTCCAGGTCTCCCTCCCCCTCAATTTGCAGGAAGTGAAGCTGAGTTTGAGAGGATATATAATGCCCCTCCCATCCAGCCCACTTGGGATGGTATGCACTTTAATACACCTTTTTTTCTTTTTCTCCTTTTCTCTCTAAATTGCCTTCTTTGTGTTCTTTGACAAACATATTTGGATTGGTCCTTGCTGTGCAGCTGTGCTATAGGAATATCTGTACTCCGTGGAAATGTTAATTTTAATTTGTTATTAGAATGATCACGATTTAGTTTTGGATAGATGTTTGGACTCTTTATATTGAATATTTCCAAAAATTTTCTTGCAAATTGACAGTGACAACGGAACAAAATCTTTCTTCTTGGTTTCATTTTATTATACAACTTCATGACTCAACTCCATCTTAAATAGTTTGATTTACTCGTTAATTGACTGGGGTTACCTCTTGCTGTATGCATCAGCATGTAAGCACTGTTGAGATTCTATTAGCCAATCAAAATTTAACAAAAAGCCGCCATCATTTTTATTTTACTTTATAGGGCCTCCACAGAGAGTGCTGTCAAACCTGCTTCACTCTTTTGTGGACAGTGGTCGGGCTGGTGTTCCCTTCCACCCTGTAGCACTTCCGATGCTTGGGTTGTCAGAAGGTGACAAGCAATGTATACGTGATAGGAGCTGCATTTTGGCATGCCATATATATGGTGACAAGAGTGAAGAATACATCAGTGCTCAGGTTTCTCTTCATTGTTCTTTAACTTTCACTGCAGTTCAATGTCTTAGTGACCAACTTGAAGTGAAATTTTTAGTACCACAGCTTCCTTTTTATTAATGATAGTCAACGTTGTAACTGTTTTCTGGCTGTTGCACCAGAGGCATACCTCTGCTGCATGAAAACCTTGTTTGCACCTAACAGAAATTAAATTTTGTTATGGGGTGATGGGGTTGAAGGTTGTGTCTAAATCTCACCAACTTGCATGCATCTAAAAGAAAATGTCTTTTGGGTTCTGTGCTGCAACTGTGCGTTGTGGTACTCAATTTCTATCTCTGATCCACCTGCATTACAAACTGTGGGTTTCTGTGTTGTGACATCATTAAATATCAATCATCACAAGCTTTTGCATAATATTATGGTCCATATGTCTTTTAAGTATAATATTTAGATAGCAATGTAACCTGAGGAGGATCTAAAATGGTTGCATACCTTGTTTTAGTCCTATCAGATCTGATCTCATTGTAACAAACCTTCATGAATGTAAAATTCTACTAGAATCACAAAATTGATTTAAAAATATTCAGGTAAACACTCTATTGCAATCATTGGACATAGATAGTGTTGGAATGAGGGGTCCCATGCCCGGGCAGTTCCGAGAGATGGAGGAGTATTGGAATGAGTCCCAAGGTGGTATCATGAGGCCTCCTGGCATGGTGAACCATTCTGATAAATGGATCAGTGAATTTAATCAGCAGAGGAACAATGAAAATCCTGATGCTTGGGCCCAGGATTTTGAGCAACAACATGGTGCTAGTGGTTGGGCCTCTGAATTTGAGCAAGTAAGCTTATAAAAAATCATATGTGTCATTGTTAAAGTCTCCTACTATATAAAAGGTTTCTTAATTATATAAGATCTTGTCACCAGGAACAAAGTCAGATGGGTCTGTCAAGAGGTGCAGCAGCACCTAACATGGCTCTGATGGAGCAGTCTCGAATGCTTGCACACACACTTTCGCAGAATCCTAACCCAAAATTTCAGAATTCACAGTTTCTCCAGTTTGTTTCTAAAATGAGCCGTGGGGAGCTGATAATTGATGATAATCAAGTCAAACCAGCAACTAGTGATTGGGCTGATGAGTTTGCTCAGCAAAATGCAGACACTGCCTCCTGGACTGATCAGTTTGCTCAGGAACAGGTATGTATCCTTTTTACCGACAATTCAGTACATAACTATTGTAATGCTTTATGGTTTACTTAAATTTGCTGGTTAGTTGATGTTGTTCTTGTTGTAATGTCCCATCTATATTTATTTTCACTTGTCTCTGAACATGTATTTCTATTCTCAGTGGCTACATAGACAGTTATGTAAGAAGCCTTGTTGGTTTTGTATTTTCTTAAGAGCTCAAAAAATTAATTTAACCTGAGCTCCTTCTGCCTAAGTTCTATGTGAATGATAATTGTAAAGACATAGTAAAATAAGTTTCATTTAACCTTAAGACAAATATTAGTATATCTCATTTGAATTCTAACTATATTTTCATTTTTATATTGCAGAACTTTGATAAATGAAATTGAAAAGTAAAATAGAAATCATAATCAAAATTTTCACTATGGTGATTAGTTCATTTTCTTTGTATTTTTAAATCACAGGCTTCAAGGGAAAATGATAGGTGGGCAAGCGAGTTTGCCCAGGAGCATCAGCTGGAAGGATCAGTGGACGAAAAATGGGTAAACGAGTTCTCTTCCAAGTTGAATGTGAATGATTGGGCTGAGGAATTCAACAACCAAGTTGCTGACACTGAAAACTGGGCCGATGCATATGATCAGTATGTTCACTTTGTGTCCTTCATTTTAACTGTATCTCATTGTTCTGCACAATGTAATTCATTCCAATGGACCTCTTAAGTGATATATTCCAAAAGCAATAAACAATAAATCTATATTGACCCTAGTTTGCAGGAAGGTAGGGAACATGCATTATTTATTTGGAAATTAAAGTAAAGCTGCCTATACTATTTACAATGCTTCAATGAAATGTTGCTGTATGATTTTTGGATATATCTTCCGTTTTCTGGTAACAGAAATACTTGCATTCAGGGACGGACCTAGGCATGGGCAAGCCTAGGCCCGTGCCCTGGCTTGATATTCGAAATATATTGATTAGTACTAATTTTTCCTTTATATTAAACAATACTTATTTACATTTGTAGTTATTGTGCCCAGGCTTAACGATTTGCCAAGCAAAATACAATGTAATAGAGCTCCTTGTTTCATATATTAGACAATTTGTGCCCGGGCTTAAAAATTTCTTGGATCCGTCCCTACTTGCATTCATCATTTGTACAGAATATTTTGCATACAAAGAAATCAAGTTAGAATTTGAGAAGATAGAGAGGTTGTTGTGGCTAATGAGTTTGCACTGAGTTTTAGTACAAATGATTTTCATTGCCTTCCATAAAATGTTTTTTGCTTGTAATATGATTCCCTATTTTCTAAAAGATAAATGTATTGCCTTTTTCATGCAAAAAAAATAAATTCCTTTCATTTAACTTGGACACTGACTGTGGTTTTCTTGCCAAACAGATACTTGGGTGATGAAATTTTTGCCTCGACGCAAAAGTCAAAATCAAGAGGGGTCTATGAATTTTCTGACATGAACCCCTACGTGGGTCATCCCAATCCTCTGAAGGAAGGGCAAGAACTGTTCCGCAAGGGCCTTTTGAGTGAGGCTGTTTTGGCTTTAGAGGCTGAGGTTATAAAAAATCAAGATAATTCGGAGGCATGGAGATTACTAGGTATTACTCATGCAGAAAATGATGATGATCAGCAGGTCAGTATCTTTCTCTCTGCTTTTTCACATATCAATGATGAGTTGAAGCAGATACCAAAAATAAAAATAAAAAAATTAGAGGAATTGAAAGAGGATAATTGCTGGCTTATGCAGTTTAACAACCATCATTGATGCTGTAAACAGTTGCCAGGGTTTGTGACTACTGGCATATCTAGCATTGTCATTTGTCAATATAAATACAAGTCTTAAATTATTTTTATGTTATTTATTGCTTCAGTTGAATTAAAACTAATCTATGTCTTGTAGTTGAGCCTTTATAGTGTTGTTGTGATGGACCTAAAGTACTCAATATCTGTAAATGGTGCGGGACATAAAGGGGTATTCAATCAGAATGAATGATCCTGATTACTAGTGACTTAAAATTGCTTTATCGGTATCGTTTCATTAGAACTTGGGACTCATCTGAATCATTAATTTTAAATGTCTGTGTTGGTGAGGAGTCAAATCCTCCATGATGCATCTATTTTACCTGCTTGTTTTATAATAATAAAGGATCACTTTTACTTTTTTAGTAGATTTCATGCTTGAGTCGTTTATGTGAGCTTTCACTTTGATCAAGTATTGACAATTTCATTTTTTAGGCAATTGCTGCCATGATGCGTGCTCAAGAAGCTGATCCAAGTAATCTAGAGGTGCTGCTAGCTCTTGGTGTTAGCCATACTAATGGTATTTGCAACATATCCTTTTAAGCTAGTTTGTTCAATGCACTTATCTAGTGATATTGTGTTTGTATGATGGATTGACATTTGAACAAGGATTTTCAGATATTCCCTCAATAAAATTATACAACATATTTTCTCATTATATCCATTACAGAACCAAAATAGGAAATATGTCGACTGCAATACTTCAATTATCATACATCAGCAAACAAATGACCAACATGATTATTGCTAAAAATTTAGTGGACTGAGCCAATTGAAGCTTTTCTTTTTTCTTTTTTTTTTCAAAGAAATGAGCCAATTGAAGCATCTACGAGAAGGGATCGATTTAGTGTAATTGAGTTAGTGAGTCGAGTGGAATAGTTCAGGAAAAACGGATAATCTCTTTGTTAACTATACCAGTGCACAAGAAAAAATACAAATAAATAAATAAAAAAAATGTACGCTTACATTGATAATTTAAATGGATGTTTTGTTGCCCTTGCTCATGCAAATGATACCTTAAAATTTAGAAGTAGGTAAATTAATTGTTGATGACCTTGACTTGGATATGGAGCTCTTGTGGAGATTTTCAGTAAATTCCAAAATATATTATCAACCAGGTGACCAAACTTGAACTTGATATGGTCATTGATGTTAGATTTAGACTGTGGTAGCTTAAAGGTCAATGCGCCCATAGTTATTTGCAACTAAAGGTCTAAGGCTGACTTTAGTCTAGTAAAGATCAGCGTCTTAAATGGTATCAGAAAAATGACATTAGCAACTAAAAATTTTTTATATGCCTTTGTGTTTTTTTTTAGATCCTGTACTTGTTTGGTGTCATATTGAGCCTTTGCTCCTACAATTTAGTAATTCTTTTCTGAATTTTTTATATGCTTGCAGAGTTGGAACAAGCAGAGGCATTGTCATATCTGTTCCAGTGGCTAAAAAATCACCCGAAATATGGTACTCTTGCCCCTCCACAGCAGCCAGATACTCTATTTTACAATGATGTAAGCACTCCAATGGACTTGCAATTTCAACTTTTTGTAGTGAAGTTCCATATGCATGATTTGTGCTATTGTCAAACCTAATGATATTTTGTTTGTCATAACTCTTAGGTGGCCAGACTATTCACTGAAGCAGCACAGTTGTCACCAGAGGATGCAGATGTACATATAGTTCTTGGTGTGTTGTACAATTTATCAAGAGAATATGACAAAGCTATTGGTGCATTTAAGACTGCACTTAAGCTCAAGCCCCAAGATTATTCTCTCTGGAACAAACTTGGTGCTACACAAGCCAACAGCATTCAAAGTGCAGATGCAATTTTGGCATATCAGCAGGTTTCTCACTTATTTTAAGATAACTGATTTTTTTTTTTTTTTAATTTTGTGGACAATAGCGAAGTAAAACACTAACATTCTTCCTTTGATTTGAAGGCACTTGACCTTAAACCAAACTATGTTCGTGCTTGGGCAAACATGGGTATAAGCTATGCTAATCAGGTTTGTTATCTTCCCCCGATCTTTTTCGTAGCAACAGGGATGAATTGTGTTGTTTTTGAATGGGGTGGTGGGGGGGTCACTTGTCCCCCAACCCATGGTTTATAAAATTGGTAGAGTTCAATGTACAAGTTTTGTTTGTTCTCTAGATGTTGAAAATTTATTAATAGAATTGATGAATTAAATTGATATGTGATTTAATTGAATGATGAGTAAATAAGATTAGTTAACAAAATTAATATTAAAAATGACTTATAAAAAGTAGTTATTAATACGAAACATACAACCATTAGATAGGATAAGCATGTTCAAATGATAGGTGCACACTATGGATACATTAAAAACTAATTTAAATAAGGCATGAATATGGTGAAAGTTACATGACTTGTTTTCCCCTCTTTTGTGATCCGTTCTGGTTTTGTCACTGCCTAGGATAACCTGCCTTTGGTAAAACTCAATTCTCCATCTGCACCAAAATAAAACTTGTGATTAATAAGTTAGACCAAGGCTGAAATATTCTTATATATGGTTGAAACGTTGAATTTTTTTTTATATATAATGACAGTCACTAATTAAAGATATAGTAAAGATCACTGCTTAAAATATTTTTTAGCATCTGCCATAATGGAAAAGGTGCACCATTGCTGCATTAACTTGTATATATTTTTTTCTTCCTTCCACAAAGAAATGGAAGCGCGTGATAATAAAGGTCACTGTGTCTAAAAAAGCTTCTATAATTTTTTTTTCCTTAATCTCATTATATATTTCCTTTCCATGTTCAGGGTTTGTATGACGACTCCATCAGATACTATGTCAGAGCGCTCGCGATGAACCCTAAAGCAGACAATGCCTGGCAATACTTGAAGATCTCTCTCAAGTATGCTATTTTAACAGCTCTTAGCCTCTTAGTCATATCTATCATTTAGTTGATTTATTTGCTGCTTGGTATAAACACAATTTTTATTATTGCAAAAGATATAAGACATAATAGCTAATGAATTTTCTGATTTTCAGCTGTGCTTCTAGAAATGACATGTTCGAAGCATGCGACTCCAGGAACCTAGATGCTCTCCAAAAGGAGTTTCCTCTGTGAGGTGTATTATTTTCTCCATAAAAAAGGATGTGCAATCTGGATAGAACAAAAGTCCTTGGTAGAAATGCAAGATTTCTTTTTTTATGATGGTGATGCTAGGTCAAGATTCATTCTGTTCATTATGTATAATGGCTCCATAATGTTAATGCTTCCTTGTATAACTTACGAAGGACGAGAAGAAATCTAAATAATATCAAAGGTTATGCTGCTTCAGCATATTTAGAAAGCTGAGTGGCAAAAGGTATGTTTTGCAAGAAGGGAGATGGTTGTAAAAGCAAGAAAAATTACAGCTCTTTGTAAAAGCAAGAAAGGAGATGGTTATATAAAAAAATTAAGCCTTTTGTAAAAGCAAGAAAGGAGATGGTTGTATCATTTGGCGGCAAGGTGGACATAAATTACAGCTCTTTACATTAAATTTTGTAAAAGAACTGCTACTTTAGAGGTATATCACTGTTGGCAATATTTTATAGAAGTCCTTGCTCGCTTATAAAATAAGAACATTGCTCATAGTTTTTCAACAGCTCAAGTTACCGAATATATGTTGCAAGTTACAACGTCTCCATAGAGGATCCATATAAGGTTTACATAACAGTAACCGGAAAATAAATGATACTCCACATTTTACGCAAAATTATAACTGTAACGAGAGTTCAGCTAGTTTATTTCAAGTCTGTGAAAACATAAACCAAAGCGAAAATGCTTGTATTGGCTTGCTCGATTAACTGAACAGCTGATGTTCTTATGGATTCTCTCGTTTAAATATACAACAATCAAAATGGAAAAGAAGTGCTAGAAAATTAATATTACAACACAACTGTATTCTTGAAGACCTATGCAGTTTAAGCTGCTAATTTGAGACGATCTAGACATCCAGTTATTGCAACTAAGGGACTGCTCGGCGGTGTACACCAAACCCCATCAACCCACATAGGAACCAGTAAAGGTTGAATCATAAATAGAATATCCAAATTGAACAATTAAGTCGCCAGATAGAAGCAATAACACAGAATGGGGTATATCGAGCATATAGTGAAGATATCATATCTAACAACAGCCTTCACCGAGACATATCTTCACGTGATTGCTTTTAAGGCATTGTTCTCAGTGCCTCAATTGGCCATCAAATATAGAATTCTCAGCGCCTGAAGGCGTTGCTCTCATGTGCAGATATACCACCTTGAGAGAAATAAGCTCTCCTACGAACGCTCTCTTCGATGGTGGTGCTGCCCCCTTTCTCTGCGCCATATATACTTTTTTGCGTCTCGTCCAAGAAATTCTTGCCTCTATATGAGCTTGGTGCATCTACCTCTTTCGCATCATCTTCTGCTGCTTTCTTCAGGCGCTTCCACCTCTGCTCCTCATGCAGCTCAGCATCTAGCTGCATCTGCCGCAACCGCTCCTCCCTCTCCTTCTCTGACATTTTGTGGACCCCTCGCCGATGGCCTACCTTTTTTTCTGGTTCAACCGTTGTATTATTTTCTGAACCAACATTCCTATCCTGGCTTTCGTCACGCCTCGAGTGATTATCATCATGTCTTGCTCTACCCTCTCTATCATCCTTGTCAGATCGTCTTGAATCTGATTTCCTCGAGTAACCATGATCTCTAGATCTTCCCTCTCGATCCTTGCTTTCATCATACCTCGAGTGATTGTCGTGATGTCTTGGTCTACCCTCTGTCTCATCCTTGTCAGATCTTCTCGAATCTGATTTCCTTGAGTAGTGGTGATTATTCCTAGATCTTCCATCTCTGGCATCTCTGGGATCTCTGTCACCACCTTCTGCATCCAAATTTTTCATGTAATCACGGTCATGCCTGGATTTTCCCATCCTATCATCTCTCTCCCCACTCTTTGAATCAGACTTTGCCAAGTAATCATCATCATGTCTAGATTTTCTCCCTGAATAATCCCTCTCTGTGCTTCTTGGGTCTGGCCTGTCCCTGTGGGACTGCCTATCTTGCCTAGACAATTCATGATCTCTCTCCTTGGTATCGTCTTCTGAGTCTGACCTTTTTGAGTGTTTGTCATGTCTCAACACTTTCTGCTTCTTCTTTCTATCATCTTCTCTTCCACTTGAGTATTCTGAGTCAGAACCATCGTCTGTTCGGTGCTTTGACTTGCTGTGGCGATGTTTCTTGTGCTTTTTGTTCTTCTTTTCTTCCTTCTTTTTCTCAGCTTCAGCCTGTGTAACAAGACACCAAATTAGAACAGTTTATTATACAAGCTCATAGACAGCAGAGTATGCAAAAAGAAACCATCATAGTTCTGTTGTGTCATGCCAATATACTCGCAATGTGGAGTAATAGCCTACTGGTAAACAATAAACAAAAAAACACCAAGCTAGAAGCCAGAACAAAATGGATATCCCTGGGTAGAAGCAACCAATTGCATCCTGAACCGGATGAAAAAACTAAATGGATACTTAATTTTGGTTGCACAATTACTAATATATGTATTGGGTCCATACAATGTGAGCCTGAGGTCATTTTTGCAGGGTCTAGTTTGATTCAGGTCCATTAAGGTCATTCTGTGTGTGTGTGTGTGTGTGAGATAGAAAGAGAGTGAGTGTGTATGTGTGTGCATGTGTATGTTATCTATAGTTTTCTCTTTATTTGATGAACCCGAATAAGAAATGCCGACAAGTATACTAGTTTTTCGTGTATTTATCTATCTTGAGGTAGTGTGAGCTGAGTTTTCGGGCAAAAAATCAAGTAGTGTAGCAATGGACTCAGATTTACTAGAATAATTAGGGCTCTAAGGCTCTAAGCCTCTCACTCAAGGAAATAGTACGGTCCAGTTGATGCAAGTTGATCAGGCATTTGGGTTAGATCATTTTTCTGTCTCTTTAAACCATTCTTATAAAAAATACCCAAAAATCAGATGAACCTAGTACTCTCCAAATTCTGAGAATCACGCACACACAAAACAAGTACATAACTATGCTACTTCACTACGCCTAGTTTCTCAAGAACGGTTATAGTAAAACTTACAGATTTCTTAATCATGGCCATTTTGATAGGATTGTTCTTAATCCGAGCAAGAGCATCCTGTTCCCTTTGCCTAATTAACAGAAGAGGATCCGTGTGCAGCTTCCTCCAAGCATCGTTAGCTGACTGTGGCGTCTCCTCAAACAGCGCTCCCGGCACAGCCGATTGCTACATTTAAGTAAACCAAAAATGCTTTTATTTTACTTATAACATATTAAAAAGGGAGAATGATACAATTCAAAAGGATACCGAAGAAAAGGATGATAAGATACCTTAGAGGATGAGGCGGCGCCGGCCGCAGAAGAAGCTGCCGCAGGAGGAGGCGGCTCTTGCAGAGCTTTAAACCCTTCAGAGCTGGCTTTCCCCACACTCAACCCCGACTCGTACAGGAAATCCAACCTCTCCTGCCTCCTACAACCAATTCAAAACCCTAAATAAGTAAAAAACCAGCTATACTTAATGCAAACCCTAACTAGCAACAGAAACTTACGGCACGAGGCCGGCCTGTTCCTGGAGGAGGCGGAACTCGGACTTCTCGCGCTCCTCCAGGATCTGCTTGCGCAGCTCCTCGAGCTTCCGCTGCTCGGCCTCGTGCTTCTGCTCGGCCTTCCAGACGTTCTCCACGTTCCGCAGACTGCCCGTGTGCCATCCCTTCTTGTTCAAGAACTTCAGCGCCATCGATCGGTACTATACTCAGAAACCGTATTGCAAATTCCCTCTTCGATTTGCTGAACCTGCGATTGATTGATGTGTAGAGGAGTGATTTGGGATCGAGAGATGAAAGGAAATGGGGAAGAAAGAAGAAGGAAAGAGGAAGAGAAGGAAGGCGGTCGGAACTCGGATTCGGATTCTCGGAAAGCGTAATAATGAGATCCGGCCCAAGAAGGGCAATTTGGGCCTGGAGTTTGTGGGCCTAAATTTAGATCAATCTGCTTACGGTTTTATTCGAATATCCTTACTATATATAAAAGCATATCGGAAAAATGACATGAAAGGACTATCTTTCCCAAATAAGAAACCTGAGTCGTTGATCATTTTCTTAGATAGATCAGAACCGTTGATTTACATTAATGTCCGTTGACGTTAATGTCTCAACCAATTAAAATTTAAGGCTCATATCAATTTCCTCAATATAAGATCCATTACATATTATCTTTTTTTGAAGTGTTAGGCAACAACCATACCAAAATTTTCATTAATAAAATAAAAATATATACATATAACCAAAATAAAGAAAAAAGAAACAAAAATAAAAAATGAAGCAGCAGCAGCAACAACACAATGGTAACAAGGCAAGTGAATGATGAAGTGAGAAGAGTGGCGGCGAGTGAGAAGAGTCGACGCGAGCGTCGGCTAAGTGAGTGTGATTAACCGATGAAGTGAGGCAAGTGAGTGATGAAGTGAGAAGAGTGGCGGCGAGTGAGGAGAGTCGACGTGAGCGACGGCTAAGTGAGTGTGATTAACCGATGAAGTGAGGCAAGTGGTAGCTAGCAAGGTGAGTCATGGTGTGCGGTAGTGAGGTGAGGCCGTGGCGTGGTGAGATGAGGTGTGAGGCGGCGAGGTCGGGTGAGGCCAATAGTGGCAAGGTGGGGCGGTGCGCCGGGTAGCGGCGGCGAGGTGGGGCAGGGTGAGGCCAGTGGCGGCGAGGTGGTGGGGAGGGGGTCTGGCAGCGGCGTGGTGGGGAGGGGTTCTAACGACGACGTGGTGGGGCGAACCAGAGCGGGGTGAGGCTCGTGGTGAGGTGAGACAAATGCGGTTGGCTGTGACGGCTGCGACTGCTGTGGTGGCTGTGATAGCTACGGTGGGTGGCGAGGGAGGGTGGCGGGGGAGGCCGACAGCGGCGCAACCTCCCCCGTTGTTGAGACTGAGGCCCGGCTGTTGAGACCGAGACCCGACTGTTGAGACCAAGACCCGGCGTTTCGAGATGGATACCCGGCGGTTCAAGGTGGAGACCCGGCGGTTCGAGGTGTAGATCCAACGAAAACTAATGAAAAGTGGCTGCTTGTATTTTATTGGGGAAGAAGGAAGCGGGAGGTAGCCGGTGGAGATGGAGCAAGGCCGGCGGCGCGACCTCCCCGCTGTTGAGACCAAGACCCAGCTGTTAAGACCGAGACCCGGCTGTTGAGCTCGAGAACCCGCGGTTCGAGACGGATACCCGACGGTTCGAGGTGGAGACCCGACGGTTTGAGGTGTAGACCCAACGAAAACCAATGAAAAGTGGCTGCTTGTATTTTATTGGGGAAGAAGGAAGCGGGAGGTAGCCGGTGGAGGTGGAGGGAGGCCGGCGACGCGACTTCCCCGCCTAAGGTTTGGCTGTGTTTTTTTTTTTTTTTTTTTTTTTTCACCTTCGCTTCGTTGGGGTTGCGAGGGAGAAAGGGGGGGTGTATCCCGAACTGCCTCCCACAAGAAATGTCCATTACATATTATCTTAAAAATTTATTATAAGAAATAATAATTTCAGCCAAAAATAAGACGTAGGCTCTTTACTTGTAAGAAGGAAGAAGGCGGGTAAAAGGGAGAAAGCTGAGAGATCCCAGACAGGTATCTGAGGCTGGCTGGGATGTTCTGGTGGAGATATCTGAGGTAGCAATCAGCATTTGGCATGCATGACACGGATTGTTATTTCCATGGTAAGGTTAGTGTCGGGTTCAGTCACCGGCTCTTCCACCGCGAAAAGGAGAATGCAGAGAAAGTTACCCTGTTTCGGCGGTCAGCTGACACTCACAGGTCCCTCAGTATGCGCATAGAGATCAAAGGGAGAGACATTAATGCATTGGCAGAGATAAACTGTGTGGTTTACTCGAATGCCGTCATGGCCACTGTGAAAATGAAGTTAAACAAGCACCCGGGCAAAAATGGGACGGGTGATCATGACTTCTATGGCAATGGTGAACTCATTCCCCTCGCGAGGTCTGTGATTGCGGTGCCTCTCGGTGGGTATCTTGAAATGAGGGACTACTTTGCGAGTTCAGTGCATGCACGCAGGGATTGCGGAGTCCGTGTTGAGAAACTCACCGGTGAATACGGTCAGATTGAAGTTTCCATTACATGGGAGAATCTCTATGATCACTATACTCGCCTTGGACTCAGGCATTTTCTGACCAGTGTGAAATAATGTTCATACTTCAATTTGTCCACATACGTGTTTTTCCTGTTAGACCATAAACTTGGCTTCAATTGATCTTACTGGCACTGAACATGTCAAAGTTGGTAGCAAAACTATATACAATCAAACAGACCATGGATCTGATAAAGACAAAACCATATAAAAATAACAATCTAATTAAAGAGAAACTGTTGACTAATAATAAGCAATAGTTGAAAATTGTTCAGAATAAAAAGAAAGTGTTTTTTTTTTTTTTTTTTTTTTTCCAACCAAGAGGCACAAGCGCTTCACAGGCTTCTTAATCACACTCAAAAACTTTATACAAAAACAAGGAACCAGTGAAGCACAAACCTCCCAAATCAATAAACCAGATATATAAATAACAACAAATGCGGATTCTAGATCGATCTACCTTACAAGAAACTAGCGGTCGTGAACATATGTTCGATGCATGCATTTACTAGTTTATTTACTCTCCAGCATGTAAATAGTGACCTGATAAATAACCAAGCCAAACTTCGATTTCGTCTTCCTACTTCAGGCTCCTACACAACTACTTCTTTCTTGTACTGCTTGATTTTCTGTCACGCGAAAGAAACCTCGGGAGATTTAAAAGGGAATTTGATCGGGTGACCCCTTCCAGTGCAGACCATTCCTCTTCCTCTGAATTGGAGATACAATCAGCCAGCCGCTTTGTGGAAGAGCTACTAACCAATACCTTACCAGGTGCAGTATCATGTTCCTCAGATATCATCTCAATCTCATTTGCTCCCTGCAGTGTGCCTAAACGCTCTAAAGTAGGCTCAATAGTTTCACAGACAGCTACAACCTCTTCTTTTTCTTGGTTTTCTTCTTCTTGTAAGGGTTTATCGGTGAAACTTGAGCTATCCAAGTTCACAGGTTTTGGAGGTAGATCTTGCTCTTTCGGTACCGGATCCTCAACTGGTTTGGATAGAGATTTTTCATCCAAGAACAAACAAACAACAGCACAATCATCACTCTTTGAAGTGGGGAATTTGAGTTTCCATGCTCGCACCGCAGAATCAACTAGTGCCCGTGCTGCAGTGGCACGACTTGGGGCAGAAACCACTATGTCAACTGCTTCCTTGTTAGAGAGAACATCCCAAATCTACACAGATTACATTAAATTTCATTTTTCTCCATGTGAAAATTCATTACATGACACAGTGGCACAAGACTCGATAATTGCTAATGTGTACCATATGTTCCTGTGATAATGAAGCTAACTCGTGCTTTTTTTTAATGGTGCATTGTGCATTAACAGTAAAAACCGGACAACTAGGTCAACCGCCAATGTTATTTTTTTTTTTTTTCTGATGGAGGAGGGATTCTGTATAGAAACATTGGGATTTAAAATCCGACAAGGAAACCCATACCACAAACAAAAGGGACTAAAAGAACGAGAAGTTGCTGCAAATGCTTGAAATACTGCCTCATAACTCGTTATAATACCAACAAACAGAAAAAGCACTATCTTACCCCGTCTGTAGCAAGGATAATGAACTCATCTTTCACAGTGAGGCGGCGATAGGAAACTTTTGGAACTGATATCAAACCATACTTCTTTAGACAGAAATCACCAAAGGCTCTAGCCATTGCCAAACCAGGGGAGTCGCTATTTGGCAACCAAACCCTTGCTACATCAGGTTCGTCCTGCAATGCAAAAACACGGCCATTGCATCTTGTGATCCTTGCTGACTCCCCTGAAATTAAGATATACATGGTCGTTCAAAAATTGCTTTGACCTAGTAGCTGAAGGGATTACAAAATAATAAACAAATAATAGTACTAAATTGATTACAATGCCAAGATAATAGACAACAATTCAGTAAAAGGCATGGTCAGTCACAAAGGCGGAGTCAAGCCAGAAAGTTATGAATTTGAAAGGGGGGTCTCAATAAGATGTACCCACTAAAGTTGCATGAATTTAAATTGTTGAGAGTACAACGCTGACCCAGAAAGGCCCAAAGCCCATATACAAGAATAATCTAGAGTAATGTGGTGTTTAGATATTTATTAGGAATAATCTAGAATATTATGGATATAAGAAAAATATCTTAGGTCTAGAGCTATCCACACAAATATCCTTGAAAAATATCTAGGTTCTAGAGTTCTCCATAGAACTAGTATAAATAGGGGGTGTGGAGTTGGATGTAGGAATCAAGCAAAGCAAAGCAAGGTAAGGTTAGAGCAACACATCCACTTGCTAAGAGTTAGTAATAGGTTGGAGGTTAGGATTGTAGTAAGAAGCTAGGGGTATATGGAGGTGTAGTATTTGAGTAGTAGTAGTTGTAAAAATATTTTGAGATATAATAGAAAATATTGTTATAGCTAGTGCCTCCATACTCAACAATCTGGTATCAGAGCCGGAGTTGTCGGAGCTTGTTCAGAGTCGGTGGTAGGGGTCAAGCATAGAGCCGGAATTCTGCCGGTGTTCCGCCAGTCAGTATAGTGGTATCGACAAGTTGTCGAAGGAGCCGCAGCTTGACGACAGTCCGGGACTGCGAAGTGTGGTGGAGGAGAAATCTTCAAGAAGGCTTACTAGACGTCGGCCGTCCTAGTTGAAGCTATGGATTTCTCAGGTACGATTGGTGGAATGAAGAAATTGAATTCTAGTAATTATATATATTGGAAGGCATGCATAGAGTCCTACCTCCAAGGGCAGGACCTATGGGAGGTAGTAGGCGGGTCTGAGACGACCCCGCCGAAAGTTGATACCGTAGAAGAGACGGTATCGGAACAAGTTGCTGGCCCCAAAACGAAAAAGAAGAAGGCTTCAGAGAAGCCAGCCGAAACTCTGTCCGTGGAGAAGCAAGTCGAAACTTTGCGGAAATGGCGAATCAAGGCTGGGAAGGCAATGTTTGTACTCAGGACAGCCGTTGAAGACGAGCTACTGGAGTACATCAGAGAAGCGCCCACGCCGAAGGTAGCCTGGGATACCCTAGCAACACTCTTCTCAAAGAAGAACGACGCGCGCCTCCAACTACTTGAGAAGGAGCTCATGACAATCTCACAAGGTAAGATGATGATTAACCATTACTTTACAAAAGTAAAAACTCTTTGTAGTGAGATTGCTCAAATAGACCCTGAAGAAAAGATCAGCGAGCAAAGGATGAGAAGGATTCTCATCAATGGGCTAAGACCCGAGTACAGCGGGTTCATAGCAGCCGTCCAAGGTTGGCCAACGCAGCCAACACTATTGGAGCTGGAGAATATGCTCGCAAACCAGGAGGCTCTAGCGAAGCAAATGGCCGGAGTCTCGTTGAAGCAAGAAGAAGAGGCCTTGTTCAGCAACCGAAAGACGGGTCGACCTGACCGAAAGTCAAGAGGTAGACCCGAAGGAAGGTCTAGCCAGCAACGAAGGCCTAAAGAGAAGACTAATTCTTCAGGGGGAGCTCGAGACTCATCCGATGACAATGAAGACGATGACGATCGATGTTATAATTGTGGCAAAAGAGGGCATTATGCATGAGATTGTTGGCGGAAGAAGAAGAGAGGCCATGGCAATGTAGCGACCTCAAAAAGCCAAGACATAGTCCATGAGAGCAGTAGTTGTGAAGAAGAATGGGATGCAGAAGTAGCACTCACTGCTGCAATCATGGAAGATGAAGAAAGCCTCGCGGTGACCACAGTGGAGATGGTGCCGGAGGAGGTC
The DNA here is from genome assembly GCA_030179965.1 of Cyperus esculentus. Taxonomy (NCBI): domain Eukaryota; kingdom Viridiplantae; phylum Streptophyta; class Magnoliopsida; order Poales; family Cyperaceae; genus Cyperus; species Cyperus esculentus. The sequence goes on from JASGLE010000030.1 coordinate 2,170,610, forward strand.
CCATATGAAGAAGATTGGGACGCGGTGACGACTGTTGGAATACAGTCGGTAGTTGGCATAGAGGTTGCCGAGGTTGATGAGGTAGAGGAAGAGGAGTTCGACATGGAGTCGTGGCCGATCAAAGATGAAGAAAATGCCATAGAAGATGAAGAAGAGATCGATATCGAGGCTTGGCCCATCAACAATATACGAGACATTGTAGAAGTTGATGAGCTTGAGGAAGAAGACATCGATTCGCGGTCCTTCATCAATGGCATAGATGTCAAGGAGGCCAGTGATCTCGAGGTGGAAGAGATCAATTTCGAGTCATCGTTCTTCATGGAAGATACCGAAGATGTCAAAGAGGTAAGTAAGCTTGACTTTGAGTCATTACCTTTTAAAGAACCAATTAAAGAATTGCTCGATGAGGAGACCAAAGTCATAAAGGAGGTCGGAATTATGAGTTGCGTCGTGGCGGATGAAGAGAAGCCTCAAGAGAATGATGGGGTGGAAACCATCACTGAGGAAGGTGATGCCGATGAGATGACACATAGGAGTGACGGTGATAGACAGATAATCTTGCGAGGAGATGCAACCTGTCAAGTGATCCGCAGAGGAGTATCCATTCGACGAGAACCAGTGCCAAGGCTGGTAGTGAATCAGAGTTCCGAAGGAAAGAATCGAGAAGTTCAGCTACAAGCAATTGAGCCGTGCCGATCAAGAAGTAAAGAATCAAAAAGTTCGACCGCAAATAAGCATAACGATCCGGATGGACGTGGAGTGCCAAAGATTAGAGCAATGCCGAGTCAGCGTTGAGGGGGAGTGTTGAGAGTACAACGCTGACCCAAAAAGGCCCAAAGCCCATATACAAGAATAATCTAGAGTAATGTGGTGTTTAGATATTTATTAGGAATAATCTAGAATATTATGGATATAAGAAAAATATCTTAGGTCTAGAGCTATCCACACAAATATCCTTGAAAAATATCTAGGTTCTAGAGTTCTCCATAGAACTAGTATAAATAGGGGGTGTGGAGTTGGATGTAGGAATCAAGCAAAGCAAAGCAAGGTAAGGTTAGAGCAACACATCCACTTGCTAAGAGTTAGTAATAGGTTGGAGGTTAGGATTGTAGTAAGAAGCTAGGGGTATATGGAGGTGTAGTATTTGAGTAGTAGTAGTTGTAACAATATTTTGAGATATAATAGAAAATATTGTTATAGCTAGTGCCTCCATACTCAACATAAATATATGCAAAATGCCCACATCTTTAGTGCAAATTGCTATCAAATTACACAGAAAATTACCATCATGACTTGGTCTAACAAGAAAAGTAGCAGAAAAGCAGAATTTAAAAAAAATACCAAAATAAAATAATAACCATCTTGTGTTAGAGCTATATATTCCTAAATAAAAACAAAAGCTGGGGAAACAAAATCACATAAGAGGGAAAAGTAATAATTCTGCAATCTAAACCTACACCAACAAATCTTTTTTTTTTATTCATTTTAAAGAAAAAGGGAGGGACCATACTTGGAAGGTTAGGTTTAAGATCTACGGTGAGCTGTTCAGCTATTAAATTGTTGTCATCATCTCTAGTGCCCAGAACAGCTCTCGAGTCCCCGAGATTTCCAACCACAAGATCAAAACCCTAGGAAACAAAAATAACTAGCATCATAAACAATGAGTGGTCTGATTATAGTTCTGGGTGATCATAATAATTTCAAATTATTCATCAGATTTGGATGATGGTAGTTCAAGAAGAATTCATTACATTTGCATCACAATGAAGATCCCTATTATTTTGTACATTGCCTTTTTTGTTTTTGTTTTGACTTGATTCGTAATTGTTTTGACATTCTCAAATTTGTTTTCAGCTCAGATGAAGCAAAAGTGTAAAAATACCTTCTTTACGAGAGTAACAGCTGTTGAACCACTACAAAAGCAATCAATGCTCTTATGTTTCTTCAAGTCCCAATCCATAGATTTAAAAGCTTTCAAAAATGACTCTTTAAGAGGCATGAACATCTCTGGAAACTTTTTTGCAACCTCATCTCCCTCAGCGTTTGACTCACTTAAATCTTCATCGATATTTATGCATTCCATTTCTTCTGAGTCCACGCTACCAGAAATTGAAAGTGAGGCATTCCCATTTCCACTTCCATTTTCATGGGGGCATGCGACAAGAGCTTTCCACTGGGTGCATAACTTGACAGGAAGAGAGTCTCTGACCTTCCTCGCCACAAGGTGGCCATATGGACCATGTCCATCAAATACTCCGCAAAATGTCGTGTCCACATCCCAATTGAAGTTCTTGTATAAAAGAAGAGAAAGGGAAAAAAAAAAAAAAAAAAATATATGATGCAATGATATCAAACAGAATAATGAAGAATACGACCAAGTACCAGATAAAATCATAAAAGTAGATTTCCAGATAAAATAAGGTTACAAGCACTTTCAGACAAAAGCTAACCTTTTCATATATTGAAAAAATAAACTTTAATGCAGAAAAGTTTTTCTCAATCGTAAAAGGAAAACCAACTCATGCAAATGAATTCTCAATTTAATAAAAACTTATTATTTGTTCATACCCAATTAATTAACCTACAAGATCTTGTCTGGCTATATTAATTGAGGCAGAGATTGCATGCTGTCTCTATTTAAATAGCCATCAAATTAGTGCTGTCAAATTAAATGATTGTGATTTCTGTACTGATACTCTCATTATCATTTTTTCTCCCCCAAAAAGCAAAAGATCCATAGTATAATCAAACCACAGAAATATGAAACTCTGGTAAAAATCAAAATAGAACCTGACTATCAACCCACATAGCACACACATGATCTTCCATTTTGTCTAAAGAGTAATACCCAGCAGCGTCCGTAGAAAAACCGTTCATAGCGTCCATATGTTACATTTTAGGATGTATCATGTATCTGTTACATTTCAGAACGTATCTACATGTCTATGGATGTATGGACGGTTTTTTTAATGGGCGCAAGATGTTCCTCTTGTCTAATTATTTTACTTAAGAAAAACATCATCCATGCATAAACTATTAACCAAGTAAATAAATATGCTAACCTATCCCCAATTTCCCAACAATTATGAAATTGAATCACCAACCTTGTTCATGGAGAATGCCACCCCATAATACAAATGGGCACAGATCAAATCACAACATTGCATTAAAACTGCCCCAAAACAACCAAAAATGTGCATACAAACCAATCCAAACCAAACAGTACCAGTACCTCGCAAACAATCATGGCGTCCTGATTGGTGCCCTTCTTGCCCTGCTGGGTATACATGGCCACAACCTCGGTCGCTCCATTGGAGCACATGCGGGCACCGGCCACGCCGGACAGTTCATCCAGCGACGTCAGCGCTCCATTGGCGGCGGCCTCAGCAGCGTCCCCGTCCTCAGTCCTCTTCCGCCCGAACAGCCCCGACGCTCTGCCTGCCAGCCCGGCCCTCTCCCGCCGCTTCCACCTCTCCGACCAGGACCCCGAGCGCGAGATGGAGGCGCTGGACTCGTCGGCAATGGCGTGCGGCGGTTTCGATTGGGAATGGGAATGGGAGGACACGCAAGAACCCATTTTTTTTTTGGGGTTACAATGTTGCGATTTGAGAAGGAGAAGAGGAAGGGAAAATGGCTATGATATAAATGATATTGAAATGAGTCAAATGAATGAGAGTGAGAAAGCCAAGCCAGAAAGGAAAGGAAATTAAAAAAATGGACATTACTTCCTACAGATGAATCTCATAATGGATAATATTTATTTATAACTATCAGATCGAAAAGAACTCTTTTTTGATGGGGTATTAAAGTAAAATTCTTAAAAAAAATACAGATTCAATTTTGAGTATTAATACCTGGCGTCCATAGAATAACCATCTGTAGCGTTCATATGTTACATAATTACATTTTCATGATGTATCTGTTACATTTCAAAATGTATTTGTTACCTCCTGTACACTTCTATGATTAATATATGGATGGTTTTTCAATAGATGCTTCTCTTCAATTTTCACTTCGTACTGCATTAATTGATTATTAATTGGTGATCATGTTATTGGTGGTATTTTATCTTGAGAAATTATTCTTGCCCCTCTTATCTATCCCCAAACTAAATTTGTAATATTCTCTCTTTCAAACTCTCATAAAATTTAAGTGAATTTCTCTTATTCTTTATTTTTTTTATTGTACATGTATGAGTATTTTGCACTATCGAGGATGTAAATTGTATTCAGTAAAAGTGATTTGTTATAGTTGAAAAGAAAAATTTCTGCTACAAATGTATTGGGGGATTGATAAGAGAGATTTTTAAGGGGGAAAAAATTATCATCTCCCTTTTATTTTAGAATTTTACTCCAATACTCCCACCAAAAATAATTCAATCTGACGGTTATAAATAAATATTACCATTATGAGATTCATCTGTACCCAATAAAATTATCGGGTGTACCTAATAAAATTATCATGGTGCGAGTATAAAAGTAACCTCCTTTATTTTATGGGGTTTGGGTTGACAACGCTTGTTTGTTTGGTTGTTTGTTTGTTTTGGGATTTATTGATTTAATTTAATGAGGTGTGTCTCTTGAGACTGAGAGGCAAAACCAACTTGGAAAGGGGCGTCCAATAGAAAATTGGGGTGTGCAGCATTGGATACCCGGATTCATGTTCCTCATTGCCGGACCGGTACCCACTTCCAACTCAACTGCCAATCCAATATCTACACAGATTTGTTTTTTGTTCATTTCAAATTTCATTTCCGTTTTATATCCAAAAAAAGATAATAACTTCCGCATCTTATCATGTGGAAATATTAATATATATCATATATCGGACGTTGGGCTTTTTTATTAGCTCCAATAATTAATTGGTAATTGTTGTTGTTTTTTAATAAAAGATTGCTACTTCAAAATCATAATGTTTCAGCTGATAGTTTGAATTACAGAAAACCTTCATGCGTCCATTGATGGATGGTCCATAAAAGTTATGGACTGTCCATCAATGGACGGTCTTACTCTTTGAATTATTATAGGATACATATAAAAGCATATTGGAAATAATGACATGACTATCTTTCCCAAATAAGAAACCTGAGTCGTTGATCATTTTCTTGGATAGATCAAAACCGTTGATTTACATTAATACCCGTTGACGTTAATGTCTCAACTCATTAAAATTTAAAGTCTATATCAATTTCCTCAATATAAGATTTATTACATATTATCTTAAAAATTTATTATAAGAAATAACAATTCAACGCGTGGGCTTTTACTGGTTTAAAGAATAAAAGACCCAACTTTAATTTCTTTATTGTGCCATTGATTAATGGATTATCTATTATATTATTATTATATCATATTTCGATCTTGATATGATATTATGGCTTTAGTCTTTCTAAGTAGCCTTTTTGGCACACTCCTTTTGTCACCAGGAGGCATCATCAAGTAAGGTGCGCTTTGCAGTTTCCACTTTGTCTGTTTTGTCTTACTCACAGGGTTACAACTAATCGTCTAATCCCCTCCCGTTTTATCATAATCTGGAAACGTCCTGTATCTAATAGATAAAAGCAACTCTTTTATGTAAATCGCGGGTTCACCCGAACGAGATCTTACGATTACAATTTGAGTAGCTCGATTTTCATCTTTGTTTTAAAAAAATAATTTGTGCTACGGCTAAAAGTTGAATACCATTGGTGTTGGTGGGGACGGGCTAGCTAGAAACGTGAGCTGGTTTGCAAAAGTTCGGGCAATACATATATAATATATTATATTGTAATTATTTTTTTCTATAAGAAAAGAAGCATTCTAGCTATTTTAGAGTTGTCGTTGCAAAATTTTCTAGTAAATTGAAGTTTTAAAGATAAAATATTACTGCAATTATGTTGAAGCGAAAGCAAATCTTTGCAATTTGCTTGTAGAGAAGCATATTAAGATATATTTTTCGAAAGAGTGTATAGATGTATTCTTGAACTTATCGATTGGAAGTGTTCAAAATTTCATTCAATTTGAAAGTAGTTTGATAGTTTATTAGGAGTTTGTGTGACTTTCAGTTCGAATTTAAACAAAACTCTGATAGAATATTAAATATGCGTCAAATTATTTGAAATTCAAAACATAATCAATCCGCAAGTTTCAAAACATTTGTATATAAGTTTTTCCATTTTTATTATTAGTTTCAAAATATTTTATTTAATTTTTTGAAAATATGTATTGTTACGATTGTTAAATTTTGCATTGTCAATTGATCCCTTACGTAATAAGATCACTGTCTGGTAGCAAAAACGTCATGCGGCGGACCCTTCATATTTTTTCCTTTTTGGATCTATGTTCTTTTTGCGTATAATTTGTTGAAAACAATATATATATATATATATATATATATATATATATATATATATATATATATATATTTTTTTTTTTTTTTTTTTTTTTTTGATCGAATAAAACAACAGTAGCACCAAGGACTTTATATTTTATCTGAACTAATTATTATTTTACAGTTCATCTGTCTAATTCTGGTATGCAGAATAAGGATTAAGGAAACTTTATTTAGAAAAAAAAAAAAAAAAACAGTCCTCTATTTGTAATATAAATAAGTATTTTTTTGGTAATATAGTTGATAAACAGAAGTGTTCTACAGATTAAATTGTACTATATTTATTAATATTAATAAAAACAATAATTTATCTGATCTTAGTAATTTGAGAAATGCAAAACAAAATGATCTTTTGCAATATAGACAAAGTCCAATAAGAAAAATTACCCATTTTATTATTAAATCACAGGTGGTAACGTGGCATCGTGCATGCTCCGTATTAAAGAAATGGGTCCGTTTTAAATGTCCTAAAAATTCATTCGTTCGTCACACAGTTACCAAATCCAATATGGACTATTTAAGTATAATTATGGGACCATGGGCATCACCTAAATAACATTAAGAAAACAAAGCCTACAATGAGAATTTTAATTATAAAGTTACTCTATGAATAGGGACAGCTCAACGAGCATAATCCTTACTATATGTAAAAGCATATTAGAAAAAATAGTATGAAAATACTATCTTCCCAAATTAGAAACCTGAGTCGTTGTTCATTTTCTTGGATAGATCAGATCTGTTGATTTACGTTAATGTCCGTTGACGTTAATGTCTCAGCCCATTAAAATTTAAGGCCTATATCAATTTCCTCAATATAAGGTCTATTACATATTATCTTAAAAATTTATTTTAAGATTTAACAATTTCAGCCCAAAACAATACGTGAGCTCTTTACTAGTAAGAAAGAAAAGTGTGTTATTAAAGTATATATAGACGGTGGGCCGGTGGCTATATAAACTTCTTTTTTCCCTAATTGGTAAGGTGGTGTCACATAACAAATGATTAATGGTTATTATAATGTTCAGCCGGACTAATCATAATTCATTAGTAATATAATATGTGTTGCGATATATTTTTTTAGAGAAGTACGGATTGATACCGTCAACGGCAATCTTACACATACTATAAGAAAATTAATATTTGCAAACAATTGTTTGCTTTATAATCGTGTCTATTGAAAAACTGTCTATACATCTATAGATATACAAAAAATGTGTAACAGAATCATCCCGAAATGTAACTTATAGATGCTACGGACAGTTTTTCTATGGACGGTAGGTATTACTCATAAATAAATAAGATACAAAACTACTGCCTCACTTACTGGTCTAGTAAGGTAACTTCAACTCTCACCATTAAGATAACTTGCACTGCAGGAAAAATTAAAGATAATAGCCGGTCTGGAAGCCAACAAATTCATAATCTGCATTTTAAAGGAAAAGAAAGAGTAAAGATACCGTAAGCTTAATTTTAGTGATAAAACATATCAAATCAGGACAATTTTTATATATAAAAAATAAAAAATTCTTATTTTTAATTTTCGAAAATAAAACAACTTATTTTGAAAAATAGTAAATCCGGGTTCCCAGAACCCGGCCTTACTGTTGGTAGGCCGGTTTCTAAGAAAACGGCCTACTTTTATGAGGCCGTTTTCCCAGAAACCGGCCTACTGTTGGCAGGCCGGTTCCTGGGAACCCGGCCTACCAAAAAAAAATTTTTTTTTTTTTTGATATTTTTTTCAGATAGATCTCGTTGTTAGCTTTCCGTAGCCGTGAAGTTTGCTCCGATCGGAGTTTCCTATCAAAAGTTATGCCCGTTTGAATGTTGAGTGCCCGAAATATAGGATAAGATTCTGTGTAAAATTCAGAACGGAATTCAGAAATGTTTCCAATGACTAATATTATAAATAAATATTAAGTATCACAAATAATATTAGAAAAAAATATAAATAAATAATTTAAATTTATTGTATGATAATTATGGCCGTTTGAATGTTGAGTACCCAAAATTTAAGATATGACAGTATAAAATTCAGTACGAAATTTAATACATGACTGTTATTTACACAATAAATTTTTAATAAATCCTATAACTTTTTGCTCATTTCAAATAAATGACCGTTTGCTCATCTAGTACTTGACTGCTATCGTGAATGTTGAGTGCCCGATATATAGGATAAGATTCAGTATAAAATTCAGAACGGAATTCAGAAATGTTTCCAATGAATAATATTATAAATAAGGGAAAATTATCAAAATGCCCTTACAAAATTAGAGGATTGTCAAAATGCCATTCCAAAAAATTGACTTGCAAAATTGCCACTCCAAAACTAATGGTCTTGCCAAATTGCCATTATAGCATTATTTTTATACTTTTTAGATAAAAAAAATTACAATTTATACTAAAATCACTTATGTATTTTGGTACTACCCATAATACCCTTATATCATTGTACGGTACCCCTTCCCCCTTCTCCTCTCTTTCTTCTCTTCGCCCCAGCCCTAGTCCATACTTATTCAATTCTTTTGAAATTAGATAGCATTAACTAAAAATTAGTACAACGCTGGAACAATGTTTAAACTGTATGAAAAATACAACATGTCATTGCGAGACAAGGATATCAAACAAACAAACACCTGTTGCGAGTGGGGAGTTAATTAAGGTTGGCAACTGGGCATGGAGACCCGCACGGCGGTGGCAATTTTGACCGCTGTGGAGATTTGCTAGGTTCGGACCTTCGTGGCGGAGGGAATTTTGAGCTTTTAACTGGCATGGGATTACTGTAATGTTCTTCGATCGATCCATCTAATATTCGATAAATCATCAGATATTTGGAAAATAGTAGTAAGGGTGTTATCGTCTTTGCAATAGAATTTAATTTTTAATATTAAATATGCTATAATGGCAATTTGACAAGACCATTAGTTTTGGAGTGGCAATTTTGCAAGTCAATTTTTTGGAGTGGCATTTTGACAATCCTCTAGTTTTGTAATGGCATTTTGACAATTTTCCCTATAAATAAATATTAAGTATCACAGATAATATTAGAAAAATGATATAAAGAAATAAATTTTATTTTATTTGAAATGAGCAAAAAGTTCTAGGATTTATTACAAATTTATTGTGTAAATAACAGTCATGTACTAAATTTTGTACTGAATTTTATACTGAGTCGTATCTTAAATTTTGAGTATTCAGCATTCAAACGGGCATAATTATCATGCAATAAATTTAAATTATTTCTTTATATTTTTTTCTAATATTATTTGTGATACTTAATATTTATTTATAATATTATTCATTGGAAACATTTCTGAATTCCGTTCTGAATTTTACACAGAATCTTATCCTATATTTCGGGCACTCAACATTCAAACGGGCATAACTTTTGATAGAAAACTCCGATCGGAGCAAACTTTGCGGCTACGGAAAGCTAACAACGAGATCTATCTGAAAAAATATAAAAAAAAAAAAAAAAATTTTTTTTTTGGTAGGCCGGGTTCCCAGGAACCGGCCTGCCAACAGTAGGCCGGTTTCTGGGAAAACGGCCTCATAAAAGTAGGCCGGTTTCTGGGAAAACGGCCTCATAGAAGTAGGCCGGTTTCTGGGAAAACGGCCTCATAAAAGTAGGCCGGTTTCTGGGAAAATGGCCTCATAAAAGTAGGCCGTTTTCCTAGAAACCGGCCTACCAACATTAAGGCCGGGTTCTGGGAACCCAGATTTACTATTTTTCAAAATAAGTTGTTTTATTTTTGAAAATTAAAAATAAGATTTTTTTATTTTTTATATATAAAAATTGGCCATCAAATCACCACTCAATTTTGATTTATCATTTTTAAAAAATCTCAAATAAATAGCTTATAAATTATCAAAAATAAAAAATTATGTATCCCATCAGATTTTGATATAAAAAATATTATTACTCAGCTGTATAAATAAAAAAATTGAAGATGTGCTCGTACAAAGACATCAAGCTCACGATATCTTTCTCAGAAAAGAAGAATATATTCAGCAGTTCTAACTTGTAACGAATTCAACGAGGGTGGCAAATTTTGACCAGACCCGAACCAAAGAAATACTGGTAGACGTCAATCTGATATCCGACCTGATCCAACCCGATATTTTCCATCCGATCAACCCGATCCGATCCGAATCCGACCCGACCTGACCCCGACCCGACTTAACCCCGACCCGACCTGACAATCTGCCACCTCTAACGTGCAGCAGGAAATGCATAAACCTACAAACAAAAAGGAGTATTTTAGAGCTCGTGGTTCCAATTTGTAAGGCCCAAAAAGAGAACCATCCAATTCCAACTCCAAGGCAAGCAAGCACTCCTCTAGCAACTGGCAAGTGGTGAGCCCAAAATACCATCATAAAAGATAAAACTAGTGCTCCACGCCTCTGTCTACATTCCACTAAATTAAAATTCCCCTGCCATTCTCAAACCCAACAACCATATCACGAGTACCAGAACGGCAAAACCTCTCAAGCAGAGTAGCAGACTGACAAAATCGACCCGCTACAGTTTCCTATCCACCACATGAACTGCAGCAAAAGAGCAGAACTTGTAGCCGGTAGGCTTGTGGTTGTGGGCGTGAATTCTGTTTGGTTGGGAGTTGGGACTTTGAGAACGTCCCAAGCAAAACAAAAAAAGAAAGAAAAGGTGTTGGCAAAAATTTGATCTGACATAAAAAACTTACCCGACTTCAGTTTTAGGGAAACTCAAATTGACCCGACCCGAATCGTGTTTAAGAGAAAGTTAAGCTGACCCGAACTGATTCGAAACCCGAAACTCGAGCTGACTTGACCTGGAAAAGGGATGCAAAATCTGACCAAACCTGAAAAATCTGCTCGACCCGAAAAATACTGACAGATGTCAACCCGATACCCGACCTGAACCCGACTCAAAAAAAATAGCGATAACCGTTAAACCCGATACCCGACCAAAACCTGAACCCGACCCGACAATTCTGCCAAAAAGGCAGAGTGAGTCCGGTGAAATGTTGCTCTCCTTCTTTATTACTTGTTACTGTTTCTACTACTGCTCAAGTCCTTGCTTGACTAACGACTGCTGCACCGAAACGAAACGATAATAAAGAAAGGGCGCAACAGCAGCAGCAGCAGCGAGTGGGCGAAAAAGAAGAGCAAGCACATAATAATACCAACAACAACAGTTCATTTTCTGTTGCCCCTTTTCTAGGGAGAGAAAAAGAGAAAAGAAGTAAGGAAAGAAGAGGCAGCGCGTGAAGGTGAAATAGAGAAGGAAAAGGAGAAGGGGATGAGTTGGTGTTGGAGGAGGAGCCAAGCAGAAGACTTCCCCCTCGGTTGCTTGTTGTTCTCCTCTTCTTCTGCTTCTTCTCAAGGTACCCACCATGCTGGGTTCTTTACTTTTTCCTAATTGGGGGTTGGTAATATGTGCAATTGGCCACTGTTTTGGGGTAATTGGTGAATTGGGTTTGGTGGGTTTTGGGTTTGATGGGTTCTGTTCTGTTGCTTGCTTGATCTGTTCATGTGAAGGGTAAATTGTGTAGAATTTGAGGGGAGGCCTGAATGAACTGATTTTGTATTTCTCAATTGTAACTCAGGGTTACTTGCTTTACTCTGTGAAATTCTCATAATTCTGGATTCAGAGAGCATTTGAATTATGAAGTTATGGCTTCTTTGGTTTAATTGTACTGTCGAAACCTGAGATTTAGTACTAATTTAACCCTTTCAAGTCATAATCAGGCCAGGTTTACGAAATTAATTAGGGGTTTCTTGACATTTATATCATGATATTTTGGTATGTTGGAAATAGTAAAGTTTAGTTTATATGGTATGGTAAGTTTAGTGTGATTCAGCCCTCGCAGCTCCTCAAAATTAATTGGTTACATATTTTTTATATTTACTTGTTTTCTTTAATCTTTAACACCTTTGGTTAAATTCCGTCTCTGATTTGATTTTTCACTTTTGCTTTGGATTCATAGGCATTTTACTTTCAAGATCATGGTGCTGCTCTGTCAATTTCACTCCCTAATACTGTAAATTCGAGATCTTCCTTTTCCTTCTACAAATGGTGATTACGAGTATAAAGAATAAGGATTCGAGTAATAAAGGCAATAAAATAAAGGTTACCATTGGATCTTCAATTGATTTCACACAAGAGAATTCTGGGCACAATTCGGATGAGCCTGAATCGGTAGAAGTGGGTTGTGAAATCGCATTCTTTGACGGTCAGACTTGCGATGTCCCTTATGATTTATTCGACCTGCCTGATTTGAAAGAGATTCTCTCCTTGGAGGTCTGGAACTCTTGTTTGACAGAAGATGATAGATTAAGCCTAGCAGCCCATTTACCAGATATGGAGCTGCACGAATTCTCTCTAACAGTAAAACAATTGCTATCTGGTGAATCCATTTTCTTCGGAAATCCGTTGGACATGTTCTTTTACAGATTGAAAGGTGGCTTTTACTCCCCACAAGTTGTCCAGACGAGAGAATTTTTATTGTTCTTGCAGAGGCGGGCCTACTACCATTCCCTGAAATTGTATCAAGATTGTATGATCGAGAAACTTACTGACATGGCGAGGATGTGGAGTGGTGTTGATCCAACTGTTAGCACTGAAGAAAGGGTTAAAATTTGGAACCATAAACGGTGTCAGAAGCCGGTTGTTTTAGTTGACCTCAACGCTTTTCCAATAGAAGAAGAGCCTTCACCTCCTCCGCTAGTAAATAATAGAATATGCATAAATGAAATGGTTAATCCACCAGATGTAGGTTCTTCTTATAACACTTTTGAGTTGAATGCAAGAAAAAAAGCAAAAGGACTTCTTAAGGTAAACCAAAAGGAGTTGAAGGAAAATTTGTTGGAGAAGAGAATTTTGCTGAGGTCACCTAAAGGCGTGCTGAAGATAAAGTCCAAGAGCAATAACATTTCCCCAATTGTTCCAGATTTATGCGGGAAAATCACGGTGGACTTCTTGGGGTCTTATTCTCACACCAAACAGTCGTGGAATCCGCAAGACACCTGGTACCAGAGTCCAGAGAGCAGTGCTCATTCTTTTAGAAGTCCGGTTGATGTGATTAGTTCTAACAGTAGAGCTTCCCAGCTGGGAGAGTGTGTTTATGAGAAGAATTTTTTGGAGAATTTTGGCAGGTCCGAGAGTTTAATTCCTGAAAAGAACCAGGGTTTTATAGAAGCTCCGGACCTAAATTTAGCAAAGTTCTCTGATTCAAAACCCAATTTCCCAATAACATACAAAAGGAAAAAAGCTCAGAGAAAGCTCGAGTTAGTACCCTCAATTGTTGCCAGCCATTCAGAAACCATAGAGGTGAAGCCCCGAGTACTCTAGCAGTTGGGGCGATTGACATTTCTGATGTAGTGAAATTAATCAATGAGATAGAAATGTTAGCATTCGGCTAACCATTTATTCCGAGTACCTTAGAATGTAGTTTTGTAATTCTAATGTATGTAGAGATAATAATAGAGATGCTATACCAGCAGCATGAAAATTCATGCTGAGTTTTACAGCACCATTGTTAATGGCTTAATGCAACATATAGTGTATAGATTCTGTAGTTACAAGTTTAAATTACATTCCTCTATTGAAGTGAATACTTCTGTTGCCTTCTACTAATAAATGAATTCTAGAATATAAAACAGAAAACAGAGCTACAGAAGTCACTTTTGTAGCTAGCTTTGTCCTGATTATCTTTTATATTGAAAGCTTGCAAATTTGCAAATCAGAAGTATCTGATCCATTTCCTAATGTGGAACTGTAATGTGCCAGCAACATATTTGCTGCTTAGGTCAGATACATGGAATTAGCTAGAGTTATATGCATATCACACTTTGGCCGTGCTATGGGGTCCATATCTCTATTTCTGGTGTCCAAATAGTTGATCCGAACCGCTCAATGTAATCTTTATGTTAAAATCTACTAACAAACCAAATTTTATAATTTTTTAGCCATTTTTAATGATGGAGAGAAAATAGTTAGATCCAAAAAAAATCTGGTCCATACAAAATAGTGATTTTCTCTCCTTCATTAAAAATAGAAAAAAAATTTTGAAAAACATAAAATTTGGTTGCTAGTGGATTTTGATGTAAAGAATATGTTGAGCGATATGGATCGACTGTTTGAACACTGAGAACAGAGATACGGACTGTATAACACGGTCAAAGTGTGATAGGTATATTATCGTAGCCAGACTCGAGATATATGTATCTTTATCACTAAGGAGCCCATACCCGTTCCAAGTGCAGGGGTTGTAGCTTGTAGGACTGCAATTATGTTCCCTTCTACAGTACTAAAAGCTATTGCAATATGGGTAATATTTCCCTTTTATACGAAGAACAGAAATGAAAGGCCTTGACAAACTTGAGTAGACTAATTATTACATCTTATAATTAACAAGCACTAAGGAGTCCATCTCCTTTACTTTGCAAGGGTTGGGCAACTGCAATTATGCTTTCTTTCACCATACTGAAAGCTATTGCAACATCGCTGTTAAAGTGTTAATATATTTCTCTTATGAAAACAGAAATTAAAAAGAAAAATTAAAAGGTCTTCAGAAACTTAAACAGAGTAAATCTTAATTAGATCTTTTAACCAGCTTAATTATGAGCAACAGCTACAATCCATTTTCATCCCTTGAATGCAGGAAATAGAAATACACTATGGATACTATATAATTTTTATTACACCAGCATTTGAATCTTTGTTTTGCTGAATCTTTTATCTGGTAAAGTTAAGTAGAATCTGCAGGGAGCTTCTCGACGAAAAGAGTGGCACTTGGATGGAACCCTGCATCCTTTATAGGAATTCCCAGTTGCTCATGGCCATATACCCTTTTGGGAAAGTTGGTTACTATCCGGTAAGCTCCAATTCCAGGTATGTCTAAGGAATCGATGTAATTGTATATCGATTTGACAGTGTCTGTCGGGTGCAAACTGCAGCTTACCCTCTCCCCATTCGGCAATCTTATCATTAGCTGCAGAAATTTAATCACAAAAAATAAGAAGAAAATTTCATATCACAAAATTGCATCAGAAGCAATTCAGTTTTTGTCCCAGATTAGCTGAAATTTGGGACCATTGACACTAATACTTTACCTTGGTGATTTGGTTAGCTCTTCTGGAACCGTTAGCTCCATTTGTTTGAGGGAACTTCCTTGTTTCCTTTGTGATACGAGTTGCCGGAGAAGATCCCTTTTTTGGTGTGCCGGGGCTGTGACCTTTTCCTGTTTCCCTTTTTTGCTGGATTTCCTTCTCCTGTGGTGATAAAATTCTGAGTTTACTAAACCTCTCAACTTTTCTGTTTCTTTGATTTTTTTTTTTTTTGTTTATTGTTTTGTTTCCTTGATTTTACTTTTCATACTGTTACCTTGTCTTTCCTGAGAGATTCAAGATAAGCGGCATCCTGATCTCGCCGCAACTGCTGGTTTTCTCTCCTTGTTCGCTCTTCTTGTGATCTCATGGCGTTAAATGCAGAACCTTGCTCATCTAAAGTTCGGTGCAGTATCTCCATCAGTGCCTCTGCAGATACAGGTCCTTCTACCTATGCTCAAATCAGCTGTTTTTCATCTAACTATACTTGATCAATCAATATTATAACTCAACAATTTTATACTAGCAATGACCATACTTTATATTATACTAGTAAAGAGCACACGCCTTGCTTTGGGCTGAAATTATTATATCTTATACTAAAGGGCCAGAAGCTCATCCCTTGTGAAAAAACTAATATAGGCCTTAAATTTTAATGGGCCGAGACGTTAATGTATGTCAACGGTGGTGATCAATCTAAGTAAACAATCAACAGCTGAGATTTATTTCTTGGGGAAGATAGAGTTTTCTTGTCAAAAAATCCAACCTCCTTTTATTAAGAGTAAGGATATATTACCTATAAAAGCCGTATGAACTGGTTAATACAGAATGCATACAAACAGGACCAGTAATTAACATTTCTGTAACTCACAAATTATCATCATATTATATATGCAATTTTGAGATTGTTTTCTGTACCTTTTGAAGTACCACAATGTTATCACCCGTAGCGGAAGCGCGGGCTATTACCGCACAGAATGGAAAGCTATCGACTCTAAGAGAAGCGGCCAAATCGTACCCTTCGCCTTTATTTGCGAATGCACCCCACGAAACGAAATTAGCATCTAGGAATTGCACCACCAGTTCTGAGCAGAGAGTTCTCTTGCAGAACAGATCGATCAGGGGGCTATCGGGCGAGTGGAGGTAAACGAACACAAATTTTGATTCGTTGCTTGCAATCTTGAGGGCCTCAGTTAACGAACACGCATAGAAGAAAGGATGGCAAGTGCCGTACTGTCTCTCAAACTCATAAAAGAACTGCATCTCACTCGCCATGGATTCAAGCTTTTCTGTAATTCGTGAATGCCCTTGCACGTCTTTTGATCTATTACCGGTTTTCGGATGTTTATAGCACGAAGCCTTTAACATGCCAAGTACTTTCTTCAACGGAAGTTTTACCGAGGTTCTTATAAAGTCACCGCAGGATGGTTTTCGGGTTTCCTTCGATGTTGGTGGCATCTCTGTTCTCTAAACATTCACCCCTTCATTGATATTGATGGATTGAAATATCAGGCAATGTACTTTGTGCTTTATTTTCCCTTTTTAAGTATCCAAAGCCAAAGAGCATTGCTTTGTTTTTGGATTTTTAACAAAGTATATATGTTATTTGCTTTATTCCCTTGTTTCTCTATTCTGAAGAAAGGAATATATAGTCTTTAATTAATTCCTTGCTACATAACATAGGTTTAGGTCAAGTAATATTGATTTTGAAAGTAGAAATATAAGGCTGTGTAATGTGTATGCAGGTTTTGGTATGCATGAAATAATACACTTCCAAGCAAGTTCCAAAAGTAAATAAATTGAACAATATTTTTACTAATTAAGCTAAATTAAAGTTCAAAATTTTGTTTTAAAGCTGTCCAAAATGCATTTTAATATTTTATGGCCTTAAATTTTCACTATATGCTCCTTTTGGTTCCTCTCAAGTCTCAAACACCCAAAAAACAACGGAAGAAGGATTTAAGAATAGCTCCATACAATACAAGTGTCCAGTATAGGAAAACCTCGGCATTCAGAAACCCGGTAAAAGCTCATCGCTTAAAGCCGGCAAAATCTCGGCACTTTGAAAGCCGACAAAGCCGCAGCACTTTGAGAGCTGCCAATATCCCGAAAACTGCTCTGAATTCAGAAGCCGGAGAAATGTCGATGTTTGAAAAGACCGCCAAATTCCAGTCTTTTGAAAACTGGTAAAATGAAATCTCAGTGTTTCAAAAGCCAGGCAAAACCTCAGTCATTCAGAAACCAGCAAAATCTGAGTTTTCCAGAAGTCAGGATTTATTTCTTTTAGCACCCCGATTCAGAGAAATTTCCGATTAAAATATCTATGTTTTGAAAAATTTTGAATCATTTTCTTCAGTTTTATCACTTTTATCATGGTTCGTTCAGTAAACCAATTTGGACCAATTTCGTTGCCTTGTCTAACTCGGATTATGTTTACTAGCCAAAATCGAAAATATGGCCCAACAGAAGAAAGTTTTATCACTTCTACATCTGTGTAGAAATGAGCCACTGTGGAAATTAATTTTGCGGGGAGGTCAACTGCTAAGGCTCTTCAATATGAAAATACAAATTTAGTACTGAACTTGAAGTTAGTCTTAACTTGTAAGGAATATTATTCAGGTATCATAAATGATACCAAAATCGGTATTGACTGTATTAGTATTCACAATGCAACTTATTTTGTATGAGGAGGGATCAAATAACCATATTTTTGGTGACCGATCGGTGACCGTGAAATTAAATCTGAAATAACTACAATTTAAACAGTTAAATGACAAAACTAATTGATAGAATGTGTTGTATATATCATGTTTTATGTGTTACACAAGAAATTATATCATTTTGATTTTATTTACATATGCATCAAGCATTAACAAAAATCGACTGTTCAAATTTTATGATTTTTTCTCCTCTCTTGATGACTATTGAAATGATGTTAAAACTTTATCATTTTTTGTATATATATTATTTAGATGATTTAGAATATATCTAACGGGTTAGATTTGTCAATCTATGTATAAAGAGGAGGGATCCATTGACAATGCCTATTTTGACAATTTTGACAATGCCAACTTTAAAAAATTTGAATAAAATCATATAAATTTTTAAAAATGAAAAAAAATTGATGGATGTATTATTTAACTTATAGATTGATAGTGTTTCAAATTTCAATCAATTTAGATATTGTTTGATGGCTTCTCAAAATTTCATACATTTTTTAACGGTTGTAATTTAACGGATCTTTGAAAAGCTATCAAACGTCACTTAAATTAAATATAATCGGAACCATAATCAATCTATAACTTAAACAATAGTTCCGTAAACTTTTTTCTATTTTTGGGAATTTCTAACTATTTTTTTTCAAATTTTTGAAATTGGTATTGTCAAGATTGTCAAAATAGACATTGTCAATGGATCCCTCCTCATGTATAAATAGTGAAATAGTCACCACGGTCACCAAAATCTATGGTTATTGGATCTCTCCTCATTTTGTATAGTGTACTAAGATATATATTATGCAAATCTCAACTCAATTTGCATTTACCACTACCAAAAAAAAAGAAAACAAATTGAGTTAATTGTTTTTTTTTTTGGTAGGGGTAATTAAATGCAAATTGAGTTAATTGTTTTTTGGTACTTGGTAGTGGTCTACGTGACGTATACTGCATTTTTGTAATATCTAATTACAACAGTTGAACAGAGTTTATATAAGGAATTTTCTATGTCCACACATACAAAATTTATAACTCTTATCTCAAATTATATAACTCTCAACTCAAATTTTACAACAATATAGACGTGTGGATGATATTAATATTGAGGAAACTAGATATGACCCTTCATATAAACCCCATCATGAGCTTTTGTTAATATTTTAGATGACATAATGACCAAATTTAGATATGTACCAAACCTTAGTAATTCCAAAAGGAATAATTAAGAGGAGGGATCCATTGACAATGATTATTTTGACAATATTGACAATATAACATTTTAAAAATTTGTAAAAATTCATAAAAAATCTAAAAAATGGAAAAAGATTTATGGATGCATTATTTAACTTGTAGATTGGTAGTGTTTCAAATTTCAATCAATTTGAATATCGTTTGATAACTTATCAAAATTTTGTGTACACTTTAACGGTTGTAATTTAACTGTATCAAATATCACTTAAATTGAATATAATCGGAAACATAATCAATCTCTAAGCTAAGAAATACTTCCATAAACTTTTTTCTATTTTTTAGAATTTATATAAATTTTTACAAATTGTGAAATATTATATTGTCAAGATTGTCAAAATAATCATTGTCAATGGATCCCTCAACCTTTGTACCACATTCACGTTTATCTATTATCATATCGATGTATATATTAGTCGAATCTGGGTCCTTTATAATATTAAGTCTGTGTACAAACTGTAGCTGACCAATATCTAGTTCAAGGACAATAATACTATACCACAAACTTTACCTCCACAACCCTATGATGAGGTGGCATGTGGCTCGGGTGGGTCATTTTTGTAAAATTTTCAGGGTCGGAGGATCATTTTTGTAAAATTTTTAGAGTCATTTTTGTAAATAGTTTTCCAGATATGGTCAATTTTGTAATGTTCTTTAGAAAAGGGGATATTTCTGTAAATTTGTCTAAAAATGGAAATATTTTTGTAAATATTTGCTATGTCATCGTATGGTGCTGGGGCAATGTAAGGGGCTATATATATTTTTTCATAGTTCAATGGTAAGTCAACCAGTCAACGTGGAGTAGACAAAACGTTAACATGGTACTACCCCTAGTTATATATCTACTTGAGTGGATGCTTTGGAAATTCTGAATTCCAAACCAACAAAAGAAGAGTCAATAAGATTTCGACAATGGTTTACAGATGTATATCAATTAATTAAATTGAATGTTTTCTTTATAGGAGCCAAATTGAATGATTTTTTTTATTATTTTTATTTTTTACTTATTGTCTCCTAATTAAGTCCTAAGTGAATGATTAGGTCTTTAGTCGGTGCAGAGAGGTGACAAATACTTGGGTCCCTCTTAACTACGATAAAACCAGTATATACTATATATTAGATCAGTATGTACGACAAATTGAATACACATTTTCAAACCAATATATTAATGGAGAATACTTAAGAGTTTTTTTTTTTTTGAGGGAAAGGAGAATACTTAATAGTTAATACGTAACGATACTCGATATATTTGTACGTTATCTTGGTTTCTTTTAATAGAATGAACTCTTGTACAGATATGTCTGGTGGGTTGTCAAAATTCAACCTTTTAATTGCACAAGATTCTCTTATATATCATTTTACAAAATTTGGAATCATCCATGTAGAATAATTATACTGTGTTAATGCCCCCCGACACATACAATCATCCATATCAATAAAATTTAGGAAACTGATACCCATAATAAAATAAAAATGATACCCATATTCAAATTAATTAATTAAATTTTTTTTAATTATTTGCATTTATGCGTCACGTATGCCACTACCAAATACCAAAAAAACAATTAACTCAATTTGAATTTTTTTTTTTTGGGGTGTAAAATACAAATTGAGTTAAGATATTTGGTAGCCACGTAATTTTTATTTTTATTTTAGTTTTAAAGGGGGAGTAAATTAAACTGATGTAGTGATCCATCTATATTTTAGAATCTTCACAATGGTCCAAAATACAATACAGGGGCCAAGTAGCCAACACAGGAGCCGCATCAGCTCTAGTTAAGATATATTAAATGAAAAGGAGGACAGAATGATTAAATATTGATACATATAATAATAAATGAAAGTTTAATGACCAAACAAACATATATACATTTCATGCGATATTTAGTGAACTCTGAGAATTAATATACTCATTGATACTCTACCTGCATTTCTAAAATATTTCTAAAAATTTTCTTTTGTAGGGATAAAAAACTATTTATCCCAACTACTTGTAAAAGGAGGAGTTTGTTTGGAAAACCAAATGGCTATCTGTCCAAATTCCAAACTAAGTTTGGACCTTTGAATATATCAATCTATTTTAATCCTTACTGTTGATTGTGTGATTCGATGATTCCATTTTCAGATAGCCAAATCTGTGATGCATAAACGCATTTTCTCGCAAATCGAAAAAAAAAAGACCGCAGGGTTTAGGGTTTGATTATTCTCAAAAAAAAAAAAAAAAATGGGTTTGATATGAATTCATATCCCCTGCTGTATTGCATTGTACAGTTCCCATAGTTGGCCGTTGGATCATCTCAAGATATGCACTGGCACACATCTCGAGACAATCCAATGGTTGATGTTGTGAACTGTACAATGCAGTATAGCAGGGGATATGACTTCGGATTTTCATGCACATATTCACACTTTACTGTGAGTCTGTGACTTATGTTTGCTTTTTATTATTTTTATATATATCTAACGTGAT